>BFEA01000169.1:392774-414516 GCA_003427395.1 Chara braunii | reverse complement strand
TTTTTTTTTTTAAGGCCCCATGTGCAAGGCCTCTATCCTGGTGGTGGTAAGAGAACCACCGGGATTGAGGCTTTGCCTGGCAGGCCACTCCATCTATTGGTGGGGAGCATCACATGCTGGAAACCGGGTCCAGCGTCCCTTAGATACATCTTTCATAACAGTACATCATTGAAAGTGACGCCATTTTGCTAGAAACCGGGTCCAGCGTCCTGCGTGCCCAGCTCAGTGGGCGTACTATTCTTTCGCCTTTTTACCAGCACCACTATCACCGGTGGGGGTGTTCGGAAAAAAAAAAAAAAAAAAAAAAAAGTCAGAAGACTTAGGACATTCTCACACTAGCGAGGGCAAAGGGCAAGGGCAAAAAACACACGTACACACAAGCGTAAATGCGTAGATACTTCAACACAAACCCGCAATAGCAGAATGTCAGGTTGGAAAAATTCGCATCATGTACGTCCCATCCCATATGCCCCACCTACGTTCCACAATTCCCAAAAAAATTACCACTGCTAACAGTTCATGCACGGGTGCGCCAACTAAAGGCAGGAGAACGTAATTTTTCTTACCATAGCTTGATAGCCAACGGTGAAAATGGTTGCCCGGACCCCCTTGTCCGCATTTACGCAGGTGCTCACCCCAGCGAGTATCAAGATTTCGCTCCGTTTTACCGATGTACACCGCTTTGCAAAAGGGCGAGATAGCCACGTAAACATAGTAAGAGGCAAAATTGAATCCATCATCGCGATCCAAACACCATGAAGTCCAATCGTTGAGGAATTTATTACCCCAGCGGATGCCCCCTCTCTTCGTCAGTGCAAAGACCACCCATTTCCAGCTTGCCTCCAATTCGGAGTTAACGCCTACGTGTTTCTTCCGTTCACGAATAAGACAACGACAGATACCCCACAAACGTTCTACAGGCCAGTTTCTTCATTCATCGCTACCACTGGCTTCATCAGACACGTCGGAAGACGATGCAGCCTCAGAGCTACTCTCGGAGATCACAGGAAGAGGCAAAGGATGTGTAGCAGGTGGTGCCATGCGGTCTCTTCCAAAGGCTCTGGCCGCTCAATGCTCCGCCAGATCCGCGATCGCCTGCTGTTTACGTATGTACGGAAATTGCTCCCGCTTACATAGGTCCTTCACTTCCTTATAATCCAATGTCTCGAGTTGCTCCTTAGCATTACGAATGAAGTAGGCTCGGGCGTCAGGTCCAGCCTCAGGAACGATTTCACTGGCGATGTTGCGTGGCTTCAACGGCAACATCTTGCGCGGTCGTCCTCTTCCTCTGCTGGTACCGTACATTTTCTAAGCTGCGGCGTAATGGCTGGTGCTGCACAATCGTCATCATCTGTGCTAGATGAGCTAGGGCACAACTCCATGCGTTCGGTATCAGCGCGAAGTGCTTCAACTTCTTCGTCGGATTCAGGTTCACTTGGCTCTTCTCTTCTTCGCAGTTTCCGTTGTAGCTTCTTCTTACGTCGGGACCGATCCTTCTTACTGCTAATCTCCTGCTGCTGCCGCAATGATCCCCATCGATGCGACATCTGCATATCGACAATACGGGCAACCCTCAGGTCATTCTCCATGCGGTCTCGTTCCTTGTTCTCCTCCTTGCGCTTTCGTCTTGCCTCCATCTCCAAAGCTTCTCTTCGTTCTTTCTTTTGCGCCTCCTTCTCCTTTCGTTTCTGTTCCCTGGCAGCTTCCTTTTCCAATAATATCGATACGAGCTGACCAGTGGGGTCCTTGAACTCCTTACGATCGTCGTAACGAGAATGATACCGCTCCGCTGACGGAGATCTACGTGGAGCCTCCCAACGATTTCGCCGTGGGGATGCGGATCTGGCTCGAGTAGGCTCCGTCCGCACATCCGCGATTTTTTCTTCTCCCTCCAGCTGTCAACGTCGATCCGCTTTCTCCTTCTCCTTCTTCCAATAGAGGTCGCAGTCACGAGCCAGATGTCCATACACCTTACAGGAGTAACACTACAACGTTCGTCGTCCCCCGGAGGCAGGCCCGCCCTCATCGTTCGCCGGGTTTTGACTACTAGACGCCATCTTGCAAACTTCGCCTTCCGATTGTACTGTTCAACAACTCACGGTTTTCACATTCCGTCACCGATGTCTTGACCACCAAAAACGGAGCAGCTATGCTCTGGTGGTTATCAAGTGCTTAAGCAAGGGCAAAAAACACACGTACACACAAGCGTAAATGCGCAGATACTTCAGCACAAACCCGCAATAGCGGAATGTCAGATTGGAAAAATTCGCATCATGTACGTCCCATCCCATATGCCCCACCTACGTTCCACAACTCCCAAGAAATTTTCCACTGCTAACAGTTCATGCACGGGTGCGCCAACTAAAGGCAGGAGAACGTAGTTTTCCTTACCATAGCTTGATAGCCAATGGTGAAAATGGTTGCCCGGACCCCCTTGTCCGCATTTACGCAGGTGCTCACCCCAGTGAGTATCAAGATTTTGCTCCGTTTTACCGATGTACACCGCTTTGCAAAAGGGCGAGATAGCCATGTAAACACAGCAAGAGGCAGAATTGAATCCATCATCGCAATCCAAACACCATGAATTCCAATCGTTGAGGAATTTATTACCCCAGCGGATTCCCCCTCTCTTCGTCAGTGCAAAGACCACTCATCTCAAGCTTGCCTCCAATTCACAGTTAACGCCTACTTGTTTCTTCCGTGCACGAATAAGACCACGGCAGATACCCCACAAACGTTCTACAGGCCAGTTTCTTCATTCATCGCTACCACTGCCTTCATCAGACACGTCGAAAGACGATGCAGCCTCAGAGCTACTCTCGGAGATCACAGGAAGAGGCGGAGGATGTGTAGCAGGTGGTGCCATGCGGTCTCACACTAGCGCTTTCTTTTTTTTTTTTTTTTTTTTTTTTTTAAAGACAACCAGGCGGAAGCTAGGGGTGCTGGTAAGAGCAGACACCACTAGCACCGTCGGGGAGGCTCCATCTATTGGTGGGGAGTAGCACCTGCTGGAAATCGGGTCCAGAGTCCCTAAACATGGTACTTATGTGACGACTTATGCAGTTGTGACAGCATTAAACCACCAGTACCTCGCTCAACTATTGAATTCGAGCCTCCCAGCATGCTGCGCGCCAAGTCCTGCCGAACCGCCGTCGCAATTTTCTTTTTCGTTTTGCCTGCGGCCTCCAACCAATGCGGTCGGGCGGGCCGAAGCCCAAATGGCGCGGCGCGTATACGGGAAGCGCCGCGGCCGATAGATGCTCCTGTGATACCAATAGGCTATCAGGCTCCATCACAATAGAGAGATTTTGACGCCCCATTGCCCCAACTGCAACTGGGTGAAACCAACATGCATGCATAACGACAGTCGTTTTGATATCTGTAAGGTAGCGAATACTCTTGCTAAAAGGAAGTTCTTCCAGCGTGACTTGCACTATGATCTGTATTGCTAACCTAATAGACCAGTATCATGAGTTCGTGAAGAGGAGGTGATATGCTCCTGTGGTACCAACAGGCTATCAGGCTCAACCACAATAGAGAGATTTCGACGGGTACGGGGAGAACTACAGAGCCTTCTGAGCCAGTTGCCCACATGCCAGCAATCCTCGTGATCCGGTGCCCTCTTCGTCGCTGCTGGCTGCTGTTGTCCAGAAGAACCAATGTCGTCCTTGACGTGCCTTGCAGTTGTTACAGGCCCATGCTGATTTGTACTCAATTCTGCTGACCCGGCCCTGTGTTCTCGGCAGGGAGGGAGGGGGGTGAGGGGGTGTTGGGTGGGGAGACAAGGGGGAGGGGAGGAGGGTAAGAGGACATTGGGGTCAAAACTCCGAGCAGGGGCGAGGGTGGGGGGAGAGGGGGGGAAAGGGAGGGCAGAGGAAGGCTCCGCGAGGAGGATGATGGCGGTGGAGGGGTGATGGGTGGAGGGCTCGAGGGCAGCCGGGGGGAGGGCGACGGGGTGGCCTGGGGGGAGACGGATGGCATGGGTGACGACCTTTGCATTGGCATGGGAGGGGATTGCACCGCCTGTGGAGGCTGGGGCACTGGCCCATTGTGATCCTGAACAGCGTCCTGATTGAGCACTGTCAACTCGTTCCGTGTTTGGCCCGGCAGGGGTGTGGTGAAGCATTCTGCACTCCGGTATGACCATTGGTCATCCTGAGCAGCCCAGTTTTTCCAAGTCAAAATCCCATTTTGGTTCACCTCGGCCATCTTCTTCTGAGGATCGAGCCAAATATCACAGAAGGCAGCCACAACTTTCCTCTTATCCTGTCCCTCCCTTGTAGCCACTAACGCCTGCCTGAGTTTTCTGTTGGCCTTTACCAGATTAGCATGGATGACTTCTTCTAATTCTGCTTTGGCTTGACAGAGGCCGAAGGCCGCTTCTTGCCTTTCCACTGAGCACCTTTCACGCCAGATAACCATGAGGACCACCAGCCTCATATGTTTGAACAGGTTACGCTGAAAAGGTGTCCATGCTGGGGGAGTATTCTTGCAGTTTCCCAGTAGAATAAGAGCCACATCCCAGCAGAACACCTCGCCCGTGAACATGTGCCACATCGCATCCCACCATTGCCATACTCTTCTTGCCATCGGGCAGTCGAGGAGGCAGTGCTCTAGATCCGCCCTTCGTGGTTGGGTGCCGGGTCCACAGTGGGCGCAAATGGGAGATAGTACTCCTTTCTGGTCCAAGTTTGATCTCGTTGTTAGCCAGTCCGGTGTCGGAAGGCACCGATGGGTTATTTGCCATTGGAGGGCTCTATGGGAGGTGGGCATAATATGTGCATACGCAGTCCATGGAATGTGGCGCAGGTTGTACTCCGACACCGGAGAGTCTCTCTTCCATCTGCTCTTAACTACCATTGTAGAGGGGTGGAGGACGTGAGCCCGCTTGTAACCCTCTTTAACTGAGTACTGCCATATCGGGATGCGGTTACGACCATTCTATTCCCACTCTTGTGGATCAAAAGGCAGGTCGCCGATCGGGGTGGACATCTCATATGAATAGTAACCTGTGTCTTCAGATTCCACGACCCTGATTCGGATCAAGTCAAAATCTAGGACTCTGCAGTCCAATTGGCGGTTCCTTGTCAACGAGGCCCATCTTGCCCCCGGTACATCCGGGTCGTATGCGTGCAACTTCACCCCTGCCTGTGTGATGTGTGACACCCTAAAGACGGTCATGGGAATTGGGTTAGGTGAAGCCTGTACGACCCAGTCAAGGGCACAGAACTCCGGTCCTTTTTGTAAGGTAGTCGTCCAGGGAAGCGGTACAGCCGTTTGTAACTGTTGTAGCTTGCGTTGGCTCCCTTTAATGTGTTTTAGGGTGTGACTCAGCTGCTGGGTCGACTTCCATGATCTTGTATGGCAGTCCCATAGATCTCCAATGGTGTAGATTCCGTTTCGTACCCATGTAAGCCAGTGAGAGTTCATAGTCAGGGAGAAAGGCTTCCGGTTGCTGTCGCAGATGAACGGGTTCCCGAACAGCGGTTGTCTCCATATTTCATGCCACCTAAGCGGAGGGGACTTTTTGGTTGGCCCCATGTGCCTCCACAATTCCAGCATTGATGGCCACCTAAGCGGAGGGTCATGTTTCAGGTCTCATCTTGTGCTATTTCTCTGAGTCTCATCCCTCTTATGACGCGGGGGGTTCGGAACAGACCAATCAGTATTGGTGAGCCACATAAGCGGATGAACAGGATGGTCATGGTGGGAAGGGGGAGCCAGGTGCGCCAGTTGTATGCGTGCTAGTGGCAGCCATGGCACGTCGCTAGCTAACAGCAGGCGTATGATCACTTTAAACATCAAGGCTTTGATCTCATCTCCTGGGTCAAGGATACCTAATCCTCCCACCTTCTTTGGTTGTGTCACATATTTCCATGGGACTCTTTTGATACACTGAGTGAGCTCATGGTCATTCCTCTAGAGGTACACTGCTAAGGCCGCCCTCAGGATTGTGAGTTGCTTCTCCGGGATCTCCCAGAAAGTCGTTTTGTACCAAATGGTGGACAAGACTGCATTGTTTATTGTCAGAGTTCTACCTACGAGTGATGTGTGCAGTCGGTCCCATTTGGCCAGTCTTTGTAAGGCCGTTTGAACGAGGGCTTGACCATGGTCAGCTGGGGGGCCTAGCGCTGTCAGACGAACACCCAGGATTCTTATTGCATCCTCCTTCTCTCTCCAACTGACTGGTGGGTCTTGCGGAGGTTGGGTATTTTGTGGGGACAGCCACCAGCCTTCTGTCTTTGTCCCCCAATTAACCCTCATGTCCGCCGCCACTGCAACGAGGTGGATCGTGTCAGTGAGTGCCTTTAATGGGGGAGGCCCTGATGAGAACCGTGAGGTCATCAACAAATAGTGATGTCACTAGTATGAGGTGTCGGGGCAATTCAGGGATGTCAATACGTTCTATGTCCGGGCTGGCCCGGATCATTGCTGCCAGGGCTTCCATCACTAACACGAACAGGAGGGGAGTTACCGGGTCACCTTGTCTCTGGAGGGCAAAAGGAGAGGACAAGTGTCCATTAACCATAATGTTCGTTTCTGCGGATCTGTGCATGGTGGACACCCATGCCCTGAAGGAATCACCAAAGTTCATTTTCTGCAGACATCCGTCCATGAAGTCCCAGTCGACGTGGTCATAGGCTTTCTCAAAGTCTATGAACAGGACGACTGCTTCCTTCTTGTGTTGCCTGGCATATTTTATTGTTTCATTCACCAGCAGCACATTATCCTGTATATTTCTGTGTGGCATGAATCCGGTCTGATCCTGGTAGATCAGATGGGACATGTACGGGAGTAGACGGTTTGTCAATGCTTTGGAAACCATTTTGTACGGCAGGGGAAGAAGCGTGATAGGTCTATAGTTTCTGACATCCTTCTTATCCTCTGTCTTGTACAGTAATGTGGTGATCCCTTCGCTAATCATGCCTCCGAAGGTCCCTTCTGTCCAGACTGCTTGTACGTACCTTGTGAGGCAATCTTGGAAGACTGTCCAGTTTTGTAACCAAAATTCCTTAGGAAATGAGTCAACAATTGGGGTCTTCTCATCTTCCATTCCCTTTAGGGCGTCTAGCAATTCGTCAACGGCTAGGGGTGCTTCCAACGATTCCCGTTGGGGAGTCGAGAGCATCGCTGGCAGGTGCTGGAGCATCGTTTGTCTCGCTTGTGCCAGGCGGTCAGCGCCCCACTGGTCTGATTCCGAGGCATATAGTCTTTTGTAATATTGGGCTGCGTAGTCAACTATGGCGTATGCATTATTTGCCTCGGGTAGGGAAGGGTCGAAGGGATGGCGAAGTGACGACACTGTTGCTTGTCTATCTCTAGCCCTAGCCTTCCTAAAGAAGGTTTTTGCCATTGTCCCTTCCGTGTCCTGTTTCCGTATGCACGCCTGAACCCGCCAGGCTTCGTCCTGTTCGTCCAGATAACTTTGCAAATGCTCTCTTGTCGTCTGCAGCTTATGGTATGCTGTGTCATCTAGGGGTTCAGACTGTAGTTTGCTGTCCCAGGCTTCCAATTCTTTTAAGAGGCTGTCTCCAATTCTTTTAAGAGGCTGTCCATCACCTGCTTGCGGGTGCGTGCATGATTTATGGAAAATTTCTTCACTCGGTCCCTCAGCTGTGCCACCCCATTATTGAACCATGCGACCACTGAGCAGGCTTGTTCCTGCTGTGTTTTCCAGTACAGCCAGAATTCTTGAACCAGGGTTCTCAGGGCTAGAAGTTTAAGGAGCGACACGTTGAACTTGTAAAAGCTTGGTCCTTTTGCGATTGGTGAATGAAAGGAGAGCCCCAGTGCTATTCCCCGGTGGTCAAAAGACTTACAGGCACTGAATGGCATGATCTCGGCCACTGTCAAAGCCCCTATCGGTTCTTTGGACACGAGGCACAAATCTATTCTCGAGTTAGACCTGCCCGCCGCCCCTTTAGATCGGACGCAAGTGTAAGTCCTCTTGTTAGGGTGCAATGTTCTATAAGAGTCCTTCAGTTGTAGGGCGACCATGAATATAGCCAACATATCTATGTTCGGGGCCCACCTATCCTGAGACTGGGTCTGCCCTTGTGGGCCAGTGGATGACCTCCTGTCGAGGAATGGATCAGGTGTTATATTGAAGTCCCCTGCTATGATAATGGGATGACCCACCGGAATCTCTTGATAGAGTCGGTGTAAAAAATCTGCTCTTTCGAGTGGGTCATTTGGGCCGTAGACACTAGCTATAAGGACTTCCTCATCTCCCAGCGTTGCTTTCACGCACACCCAGCGTCCCTGTTGGTGATCCCACTTGTGCGCTAGTGGGATCAATCTTGCTGAGGGCGGGATCCAAATCGCCACCCCTGTGGATGCCACAGATTGTGCAGGTGCCGAAAATGAGGCATAAGGCCAAATCCACTTCTCTTTGGCCTTGTGGGCAGGTGTATGAGTAAGATGAGTCTCCTGTACGCAGATTGCGTCCGGCCATCTGTCCTGCCCCTCCATTTTCATCATTCTCCAGATGGCGACTTTCTTTTCCGAGGAGGCCTGGGCCAGTCCGTTTAGATTGAGTGCCCTGATGTCCAGGTCCGCCTGAAGCATTGTCCGTGTCCATTCCGGGGGGCGTCTCAGCGGTGGCGAGACGAGGAGTTGCCGGGGTGGAGCTGACGGGGGGGAGGGCGTGGAGGTGGCGGTGGTTGAACTATCGTGCAGTGCATTTTCCTCTTTTTTACTCAATGGCTGCGTATGGTGCAGGGTAGCTATGTTGTCCAGGGCCCCGTTAACAGCGAGCAGTTTCCTCGTGGTGCTTCCTTATCTGCGTGCAGGTTTATAAATTCCAGGGCTACAGGTTCCCTTTCAAAGTCGTCGTCTGAGTCTGACTCCCCTGAGCTGTGGAACTGAACATCCAACTGCTCACCGCGTATTGCATCATTTGATAGTATGTCTTTGACTTGGTCTGCAAGGGATACGTTCCCGTGTCGCCCCAGCACCTTGTCCGTGGGGGGACCCAAGCGATCAGCAGGGGGACCCAAGAGATCAGCAGGGATCCTTTGTATGATTGGGGGGGAGGCCCGCACTATCTGACCTCCTTGGCTGCTGCTGTGGAGGACAGCCCCTATGTCCTCTACCAACACCGCGGGCCAGAATTGATTGTCTTGTGTTCGCAACCCTTTCCGTTCTTCCGGAGTCCCCCCTATCACCCGCTGCACAAGGGCGGAACAGTCTCGGGTTCTGTGGTTCAATTCCTCCAACAGTCTTGTGACTGTTATAATGATGTTTTTTGCCACTAGTCTCCAGTCAATGTCCTCTCTCGTTTTATATCTCTTCACCACCTGTTTGATTTCTCGCTTCGCTAGGATCCTTCTCCTGATTCTCTCCCAGCGGAGCGGGGGAATGATCTCACCTATAGCCATCCCCGCTGGGGCCAGGGAGTTCTGCAAAATCCAATCCGCGAGTTCCTTAAGATGCGCTCTCACTCTCCTCTCCCTAATGAGGGGCTGTTATACGGGCTGCCCGGATTGTGGCTGATGCAATAACTCATTATTAATCGTCTCTCCAGGTGCGCAGGCTGCCGGTTGGGCATTTCTGTCTTTATTTTCTGATTCAGACTCAGTGGAGGCGTTTCTGTCCTTAAGTCCGGGTTCTGGTACGGCTGGTTCCATAACAAGGTCAAATGCTGGGTGGGTCCCTTCGTTATTGTTGGACAGCTGCAGGACTCGGTGACCCAGTCCTCGCTCTATGTGGTCCGCCTCCTGTGAGGCGCAGGGTTCCATGTCGTGGTCCCAGGATGGGTGGATCCCATTCAGTGGATAGGAGTTCCCCGGGTGTGGTTCCTGCTGTGAGACAGTTGTTGTCAGTTCATGCGTGAGGTGCATGTCAGGCATGCGCTTTCCTAAATTTATTTTGACAGTAATTTTGTCCAGACCTGAACGCATCTGACTGTAATACTGTCCAGAGCAGATTCCAGAAAGTCCTATTTGGCCCCGGTATCTCGAGTTTTTTCCGCATATGTTCTCCAAATGTTCCTAATGGGACGCTGGGCCCGGTTCCCAGCAAGTGCGGCTCCCCACGAATAGATTGGAGCATTATCCCCCCCCCAAAAAAAGAAAAAAAAAGAGTAGGTCTTTACTGTCATAGAGCCATCACTGTTATAACATATAGATCCTAGGCTTCAAGGTTTTTTTTTTTTTTTTTTTTTTTTTTTTTTTTTTTTCCCAAAGAACAACCTGAGTGGATGCTAGGCATTGCAGTGGTGAACGGGGGGGGGGCTGAAAGGAGGCGAGAAGAGATCAGCTATGGTTGATGTTGGTCAGGTTGTTTCTGTCTCTGTAGTATAGTGTCCTGGTACAGGGAGGGCTAGGAGTTGTACTGGGATTTGGAACCCAGAATAGCTGATATAGCATCATCATCATCATCATCATCATCATCATCACACCATTAGTTTCATCATTTGATTATTGTTATATTAAGCTTTTTGGTGTTCTGAAGTTTTGGCAGCATCTAGCATTCTTCCACATTCGGGATATAGGACTTCAGAGATGGTTGAACCTGGACTGATTTCAACTGAGTTGCTCTGTTCTGTACCCTTGGTTTGCCGATGCCAGAACGACGCTGGCCGGAGCTGGGGCGTTGCCCAGTAACCTGTTAATAGCAGGAGCGTGAGGCCTTGTAGAGAGATCTGGGGTTTGCTGAGGGTGGAAGGCAGTCTAGTGGTGTACCGGGGGGGGCTGCAATGAAGCGAATCAGCTATGGTTGACAATTAGTTAGGTGCTTTTGTCTTTGAGGTACAGTGTCCTAGTATAGGGAGGGCTGGGAGTTGTTCTAGGACTAGGAGGCCAGAATAGCTGACATAGCATATTTTTCTTTAATTTTTCATATTTTTGAATCATCATTCTCATTAGCATCATTAATCAATTTCATTAGTATCATCATGGTCATCATTAGCGGTTTCAGTATGTTCATTTCGGGCAGATTTTTTAACAAAAAAAAAAAAAAGAAAAAAAAAAGGGGTGCTGGTAAGAGCAGACACCACCAGCATTACCGGGGAGGCTCCATCTATTGGTGGGGAGCAGCACCTGCTGGGAAGCGGGTCCAGCATCTATTGTAGCTGTTTGTTTGATCAGGCATATGATTGTGGTGACAGTCAGCTGCAGGGCTCACCTACAAAGTGCAGAAAATAGGGAAGTAGAGCTTACAGAAATGTCTGATTTGCTTGCCTACCTAACAGTCTACGTTAAGTCTAAATTGAGTGGTAGTATACACTGATCACATGTCTGCTGCTGAGGGAATTGGAGACAGATCTCCCCAATCACCTCAGCAGTAACCAGTTTTCGAGCAAATGCTGGCAGACACGGAAGAAGGACTGCAACTTCACTCCGCCAGCTTGGACCACTGCGAGGTACTCATCAGAACAGTCATAGCAAGCACAGAGGTTATCCGGGTAACAGACTTGTGTTGTCTGTAGTCCCGCAACTCGATTCTGTGACCTGTGCTTATTAACCACCAATTCCAGGAGACAGGGCTACCCCCCGTTTCCCCACTCCCCTGCTCAGTGCTCCGCTGTGGTTCTGGGCTCTGCCTTTCCCCTGCCTGCACTAATTCCTTCTTCCCAGCATCTGTCAAGCCTCTGCTATAATTCTACCATTGTCAACCCCGTCCCATATTAAACCTAGCAGTCTGAGTGCTCTACCATGGTTTGAATTCTGACGTTCGCGTTGATGCATCTCTGTGCCAGTTGTTCTGATTTGGCCTAGCCTCCGTCCGGGCCCCTGCCTGGCCCTTATGAATAACTCTTCTCTGTCAATTCCTAATTCATATCATCTGTCAAACCTCTAGTATTTGTTTGTGGAATATCACTCTGGTCGCCTGTTTTCCCCATTTTAATCTGAGTGTTCATCTCATGATCGCTCTGATCTGCCACTTGGCTCCGCCTTTTGTATTCGAGATTGTCATTACGATCCAGGTTGAGCGCCTGGCCAACCTTGCAGTCCAGGGTGAATCAGCCATTGTAGTCCAACTAGTGGGGGGGAGAAGGGGTGCGGGTGGGGGATGTGGGGGGCTATGGAGGAGGTGGTGTCGGGGTGGCCGGGGGTGTGTTGGTGGGGAGAGGGGGGGGGCGTAGTTCGCGGTGACAGAGAATGGGGCAGGGGGGTGTGTCAGGGGTCATGCCGGGGCTCGTTGGTGGTGGGGGGTCGGGGGGGGGTTCATCAGTAGGGAGGGGCGGAGCATCCAGCACCCCTGGAGCAAATTGTGGGTTGTGTGGTGATTGGCCCGAGATTTGGTGCGGAGGGGGTGACTGAGGGGTACAGGGATGGTGGGGACGGGGGAGGTGGCGGGGCTTGAGTCGGGAGTACAGACATTGTTAAAAACCGTTGGCAGAGGGACTCCGCTGTACCCACAGGCTCCCTTAGCAACTTCCGCTGTCTCATTACACGGGCATAATGCCTACCTCCCAGAGGGCGCTGCAATGGCAAATTGTATATCCGTGCCTCCCGACCCCAGAATGGCAAATCATCTGCCTACCCTCTGGCGAAGATCATTCACAGGTAATTGTTATTGTGAAGTTACTGGCAGAGTTGTTTTTTTCTTTACCACACCATATATCATTATCATTATTACGCCCCCCATTGGGAAAGCTAATCCCCCTTCGTCGTGGAGGACCCTTCCCCCTCGTAATACATCAAGTCTCGCTACCACGGAGCCACCATCTCTACACCTGCTACCATAGGCGAAGAAGCACTTCGACCCAGCGTTTCTTCCCCCAGGTAGGAAAGCTATCCCTTTTAATCAGGGAAACGAGGTGCTAGAAACACACACTGACACCTATAGGGCCTCTCTACGTTTAGGTCACTCTCCCACAACCTAGAACTCGTCCGCCGTGTGACAACTTCTAGTGTCTAAGACTGGTCTCAACAGTATTAGGTCACTCTCGCACAACCTACTAGAACTCATCCGCCGTGTGACAACAGTACAAAGGATTTTCCAGAGGAGGTTACAAGAAAAGGAGTTTACAACAAAAAAAAAAAAGAAAAAAAAAAAGGAGTTTACACCACCAGTACCTTTCCCCGCTTGAAAAACAATTCTGTGGCGGGTTACCCGGAAGGCAAGCGGGTTCGGGCCGCCGTTGATACATTACATCGGCGGCCAGTTTTCCGTTGAAGGCGTCTGAAACTGCCCATGGCTGATATATGGGAAAGGTACTGGCGGTTTAAACCACCAGCCTGAGGACGTTTCCCAGCCATTTTTTCAGAGTCGACGTGTTCGCAGCCATCCTGGCTGCGTATAGATGGGTGTGTTTTCGCAGCCAGGCTGTATACAACCTAGCTTTAGGGTCCGGTGGGGACGAGTGCACCGAGGCAGCTACGTTGTCCAGCTGCATTCACAATGCAGAGTAGTGCAACTAGGCCTAAAAAATAGGTATAAGTGGGTATCGGGCGTCGACCGTTTATCCGACCGTTCGTTACATTGGGAGATCGACGGAGGCGGTGCTACTCTCCGACCTTGAAAAATGAGACTGACTGAATCCTTCTTTAGAACATGGGAAGATGCAGTGTTCAGTCCCATTCGTTTTTGTTTTTTAACTTTTTTTTGTATTTTGTTTTTTTACTTTTTTTTTGTATGTCTGGGAGTGGACAAGAGTTTTTTTTTTTGTTTTTGGGATGTGTATTGCCGGTCGTGAGAGCGAGGGTCTTTGGAGATTGGAGAGTGTAGGGGCCTCGCTCCACCACCCTCGAAATGTGCAAAACGAGAGTGAATCTGCAGGTAGAGCATGGCAAGAATACATCGTCACCATGATTTATTTATGTCTTTTGAGCATGTCGTCGAGAGTAGTGGAGGGAGGCCCTACTAAGTTCATCGTCGAGAGTAGTGGAGCGAGGCCCTACTAAGTTCATTCCCATTTTGCACATTTCGAGAGTGGTGTGGCGGGGGGGTTGGTGGGGAGGTGGGCAGTAGCGGCGGGAAAGGAAATGTGAGTGACAGTGGGCACCCCGCAGGCGGTGGAGGCAAAAGCGGGACAGGGGGAGGGTCTCGGTCAGTGGCGTCTAGGGTGGCTTCGGAGGTGGTAGGGTTGGGGCTGGGACCAGTGCATCTTCCTCAAGAAGTGGTAAGAATGCATCCTATACTATAAACGGTGGCATCTAGGGGTGGCTTCGGAGGTGGTAGGGTTGGGGCTGGGAGCGCGGGGGGATTCTATTCCTCTCATAAAGACGGGAATGGCTCGTCGTGGGCTGGTCACCGGTCCGCAGTCCTGGCTGCGCCCCCACGTCCGAGCGTGGTATCAGTGCATGCTGCCGCAACTCTCGGAAAGTACCAGGGCGTCGTTTCACGGCACGTGTATCCAGGTGAAGCGGGTCACATGCGAGGCTCATTTTGCCTGGATGGATGTCCAGCTAAATGGTACTCTTGTACTTGCCGAGAGCTGTGGCAGCATGCATGCCACGGCTCTGAAAAAATGACCGGGGAATGTATGGGTGGCTTAACTCTCGCGAAGGACGCCATGTGCAAGTACAAAGACTGTAGCATCCAAACAGATGCTCCAGCATCGACCTTCTGCCTTGTCCATTCAGACGAAATTTCCGACCACCTGTACGGTGTCCACCCTGAGCCTAAATCCACCCTGAGCACCCAAAAAAAAAAAAACGACGTGGGCCTGCTTTTGGCTGGTGCCGTTTTGGCTGGATACCCGGACCCCTGTAAGTTGCCACTATATACAAAAGTCATATTTTTTTTCAAGCTGGGCGAGGTACTGGTGGTTAAACGAACAAGCTGCCATAAACAAAAAAGCCTTAAATCACCAGTGCTTCCCCAAAGTGCAGCCGTGTACACACCGGGATGTATGGGTCTGCCGGGCGTGGACAAATTCATTCGCTATAATGGTTTGACCTCTATTCCCAAATCTTGCGGTGAGTCCAATGTCCATCTTGCAAATCTGCTTTCAAATCAAGTGAAAGAAGTACGGATTTTTCATGAGATTTCCTTCATATCGGGCCCCTGACGTGGCAGGTGAAGAGGATGCCCCTTCTTTTCTTTTCTCAGACCGAACTTGATGCTCTTTTCTTTCCTTTTATGTTTCTTCTTTTTACAGTTGTTCAAATGATTACAAGACGCGGACCGCGGTTGTCAACAAATGGTGGTCCCCACTGATGATAGAACGGAGCCTAGCCTCAGCAGGATACCAGTAGGTCGACCTGAGACCTGCGGAGCACCCCTGGGCAGCAGGCGGCATAAAGAACGAACATTTACTCCGTCCCCCTTGTTTTTATTTTTTTTCTTTCAAACCAACAGAACCATCAAGTCTCTTTTTTCCGATATTTTTGTTTTTGTTTTTGTTTTTTGTTTTTGAAAAACAACCCGAGCGGCTGCTAGGGGTGCTGATAAGAGCAGACACGACTAGCACTATTTCCGCTGCACTAAAAAAAAACACGTACCCTGTGCCGATGACAAATTGCAACTTTTTGACTGGTGCCGTCAACTTTCTCGTTCTTTAGCCCGAGCCCATGTTAACCGCTGCGTCGTAATGAAATAGTTGGGGAATGTACCGGTGGTGTAAAATAAATTCACCGCTGTTGTTAAAAAAAAAGAAGGAAAAGCTCCAAGGGAAAACGCAGCCCCAGGTCGACAAGAGAAACGTCCAGGAAACAATCGAACAATCAAACAGCAATCTCTGTATTACAAGATGTACCAATGGGATGCTGGGCCCGGTTTCCAGCAGGTGCCGCTCCCCACCAAAAGATGAAGGAAAAAGGTACGAAGGGAAAGGGAAAAAGAAGAACCTCGCGAAAGCCCCTGTGCATATGGCATACACAGTTGGGGAGGGGGGGTCGCTGAGCGACTGGGTACAATTGGGAGTCTCCCGGCTTGGAAGGCCCCCGCTCTGCCCTGGGTGTGTCATGGGAATGTGGTTAAAGCACTGGCTGCCAGGGTAGGGCCTGCCTATACCTCAGCCTGGACAAGCTTACAAAAAAAAAAAAAAAAAAAAAAAAAAAGCCCCCTTTTGAGCAAAAAAAGCCCTGGGTGTGTCATGGGAATGTGGTTAAAAAATACAAAAAAAAAAAAAAAAAAAAAAAAAAAAAAAAAAAAAAAAAAATAAAAAAAAAAAAAAAAAAAAAAAAAAAAAGCCCCCTTGTGTGCCTTACCCACACTCGGGACGTCATGGGCTCTTCTTTTTTTTTTTCTTTTTTCAACAAAAAATTCATGAAAATGAGATGGAATTTGGAAATTGAGATACCGGGGCCATTACCCGGCTTTGGCTCGAAAAAATCGGAGCTACTTTAGACATGCCTAGGGCAATCTTTATGATTAAGCGAAATTCAGAAACAACTCAGAAAATCACCCATCAATCCACTATACCTCACTCCAGCAAGACTGACTGCAGCAGAGCCACCATCTCTGCTGCTGCTATGCCATACTCCCATCCTACCAGCTAGCCCCCTCACTGGTAGAACGCGTGGTAACCCACCATCCTCTCCCACTCACCTTATCTTCTTTTTGAAATACCTAAGAAGCATGAGAATAGGCCACAGAGGTCCTAAGATGATTCCAAAAACCTCGAAATCCCACCCAAACCCTTCCAACGTTCTCCAAAACTGTCGTACTTTAGAAAAATATAAGGGCGGGGGGGGCAAGACTAAATCTGCCTACTATCCTAGATTCCCCCTTCCAACAGATGGGGCGTCGGTCCAGGCTTTCAGTCCTCGTACCAGAACTCACTTGATCTCATACCCCCTTCTGCTAGGGTAACAGGGCACCACAACCCTCTCCGCTACCGATCAACCTAGCTCTAACGGACAGGAAGTGCCTTCCTCCCTCGACAATTCCCTTAGCGGCGAGCCCCTAAACAGGTTATAGGGTCAAAACCCCGGCGCCAACTATATCGGACGATCTGGTTATGCCTTCCACCCTCGACATAACTTCCCAGGCCTCAAGCTCCCCCCTGGATTACAGAGCAGAGGCTCCAGCACCGACCTGTGTCGTCCCAGCATCGTCCTTCTAACCTACTTACCCTAACAAACAACCCTTTCTGTTGAGAATCCCCTTGCTACCTTCCTTCCTTCAAATCTAGCTTCCCCACCTTCGGCTCACTGTGTAGCCATCGAAGACACTCCTTCCCCAAAAAAACTAAATCCTAACACACTGCTATAAGCAACGACCCCCTTGTCTTCTCTCCCCACCCGCCACCCGCCAGTACTGGTTCGACCCTAAATCAGTCCAGCTAAGAGAAAACAATCCCCCAATACCACCTCCCCCTCCAAGAATAACACCTCCCACCTTGTGAAACCCTCACGGGTGGAGGCTCCAACCCTCAAGGAAGGCGCCACAGATATACATAGCAAGCCACAATTACACCCCTCAAGGCCAGGAAGTTGAGATTAGACGCACGGTGTTATGATTAACAACCATAGGGTTTTGAAAAAATACTACAATAGCCCACTTTTAGGCATCGAAGATCAGAATGAGTTTGTATCAGAAATCCAGAAAAAATCAAGACCATACGATCAATGATAAGAAAAACTACTAAGTGACAAAATTTACGAGAAACTATACGAAGTTTTAGGTTAAGATATCCATAAAGGATTTTCGAATCAGATTCCCAAACCACAGTTTGAGAAACGTTTAGCAACGACGTATGACACAAAAAAATTTAAGAAAATATTTTCAAGAAACCATTTTATCAGAAGGAACCACCAACAGAAAACTGAATCAGATCATCATCATTTAGAAAGAATAACCAGAATTACAACCTAAAAAAACAAACAAGTGAATTCAGAGTAGAGAAGACAAAATTCAAAAAACCTAATTAGATCATCATCATTGGTAAACATCAGCTACGCAAATCGAAGTAGTCCAGATCGGTGAATATGACTGAAACCATTATACACATATGATCAGTGAGAGGGACTATGCAAAGAAAAACCAAGCTCATCCTCAAGATGCAATCAACAAGGCGAAAAAAAACTCGACCACAACGCCCTCGCACTCCAGATGCCCTCGCGACGAAAAACGCAGCTGCCGCCAATACCGCTTGGCCCTTCTTCAAAAAACCACGGACTCGATGTCGCCTCCAATCCTCCTCCCACTCCACGTGAGGACGCGCTCCTCCCTTTCAGCCTGCATCAGCCGACCATCCTCCACAAAACTACGCAGGCAGAGAAGCAAAGGCAACCAATAGGCCGAGAATCTCATGAAGACCCGCCCCCTTTCAAAGGCAGACTTCCCTTCATCCAGCGTGCTGGCCTGCAGCATCACTAGGTGAAGCGTGAAGCCGGAGATGGCACCACCTGTGCTTTCAAAAGGCAGGCCACACCAAGTCGCGCCACATCATCTCTACCCTCCCGCTGTCAAGTCTCACGCCACAGCCCCCACCCGCCCACCGCGTCGGCAGACTCTCCGTTAGCTCCTGCGTCGTGCCGCGTCCGCTCCGACGGTGCTCCAGCGGGGGCGCAGCGCTCCCGGTTGCGCTGCGCCCCCCGTTCTGGGCTTGATTCCCAGTTTCTCATTTACCTACCTGGGCATACTTGGTGCCCGCCACCAAGAGGTAGCCCGTTGGCCCCCGAATGGGCATCAAGCATATATTGCAGATGTTTGTAGGGGGGAGGGGACTGGGGGTGAGGTGCAGTGACTGCTCCTAAATGCATGGTCCCTGACGCTATCCGCTGACCCCTGTTGGGTGCGGTCCCCTCAAGTTCTCTCGTGAACTCGGACATGGCTACTATGGGTTTCCCGGGGCCAAGTCCCACTAGCAGTGTTGAGAGTCCTCAACGCCTGAATCTGGACGTGTTTCTGGAGAGGTGCAGTTGAGGAAACTCAACGCGATAACTGCACAGCTCCCCAAACATGTCCAGATTCGGGCGTTGAGGAAGCTCAACGCTGCTAGTGGGACTTGGCCCCCGTACTACTAAAATGATAACAAAAGACCAGAAAAGGGTTCCTGTCAGATTGACAGATGGCTGAGTTGGGTTGGGCTACTTAGCCTTAAAAAGTAACAAAAAAACTTCAAAAAAAAAAAGAAAAGAGTAAACAAAGGAAAACGAATGACACGTAGAAAATGTCCTGAGAAGGATTCGCTCACAAAGGGCCTCGCCGGACGGTGCAAAGAACGAAACGAAATGATCTTGAAACTTGCGAGGCCTCGCAAGACCGAAAATCACCGTTTCGTTTCGTTTGTTGCATGACCGCCGCACAGCACACACAAAATCACTCGCGGAAACAGCCTGACGAGTTCGTGAGGGGCCTGACATGTACAGATGTCCAATTTTTTTGGACGGACATTCTTTGGACCGATGTGCTGCACTCGTGCGGATTCGCAGCTCCACCAGTAAACCTACGAGTTTGCGCGAGTTACAGGCGGGGACGGCAGCTGCTCGTGCTCACAGTCGCGAACTTCGAGTCTGACATGTGCGACAGTACTGTGTGGCGAAACAGTCGCGAAACGAAGTAGTTTTTTTTTCGTGTAGCGTACCGTCTGGTGAGTCCCAAAGAACCTTCACCACACCGCTCACGAAGCAGAGAATAAAAAAATCATTGCATCTTCCCACAGGACGTGGCAAGTTGGACGTTTCCAGCCACCTTCTGTGGTAAGATGCTCTCACAATCTTTTTTTTTTTTTTTAAGAGATGTCTTCTCCTCATTGGGTTTCAGAAGTAGCGTGGCAAGGCCAAAGGAAACATGAATATTCTCAATTCTCAGCCAGCTCAGCGATACTCAATTTCCTGCCAGTCACACCAGGAAATCACCATACTCCTATCACTGATGCAAGCGTAGCATGCAAGCGTAGCAAACACCTTCACCTCCCCTGGAAAAAAAAAAAAACAGAAATAAATGCACCTCCTTTCCTTTTTTTTTCTTTTTCTTTTTCTTCAGTGACGCAGATATTTTCGACAGAGCGAATCTTCGGCAGAGTGGACTTTCTCCTTGATTGATCTTTAGGGGGGCAAAATGAATAAGGGTATGCTCAGGGCATACTCACAGACCAATAGCAAAATTGCATAATCTGCAATTTTGCAACTTCCATTTTGAGGTTTAGCTGTGCTGCGTACTCACACACACATGCTTTTGTGAATACCCCGACTTTCGGAAAATTGGTCCATTTGGTATCAGCATGGTCACACAGCTGATAGCAGATGGTGGAATATATTTTATTGGGCTTTCAACTTTTCATGTGTCCCTTTTTTTTTTTTTTTCCCTTTCCTATACCGTTCGGGCCCGCAAGGTCATGACTTTGAAGGGTTCACCTGGCAGCAGCCACTGTGGTGTGGCTCCGATCGGCCAAGCACTCGAGGCAGAAAAAGAGCTGGCAGCATGGTTCTTTGCACCTGCCCGCATACGTGTGCTCGTTCAAGCCCTGGTAAAAAAAGAGCTGGCAGCGGTTCTTTGCACCTGCCCACATACATGTGCTCGTTCAAGCCCTGAAACCGCGTGGAGGGCAGCTGAATCTGCATCTGTTCTTGCGGAGGGCCTGATTAATCTTGCGGAGGGCAAGACTATTCCCATGCGGGAATGGGGGGAGAAACTGCGGAGGAGGGCGGAAGGGCAGCGCAAGTGGGTACGGAACTCAGCTGGGGGCGGAAGGGACTCTGCCACTACGGACAAACCCGTTACACACGGGCATTCTGCAGTGCATGACGCGAAAAATGATACAGGAGCTGTATGACTGTCCCGTTGGCAACCGAACATAGCAATTTTGGGCTGTAGTAGGCACGAAGTTGCATTTTCTGGCCTGCCGAGTTTTTTTTTTTTTTTTTTTTTTTTACGAAAATCAAATGCGATTTTGCGAGAGGTCTTCGCAATTTCCTGACCCCGCGGCCCACCAGGCCGCGGACAAATACTACACTGTTTGTGATTTTGCTGGGGGTGGGGGGAAAGTGTGACTGCAAAACATCATCAGATTTTGCAACTTTGAGAATTAGACCCCTTAGTGTGAGTATGCCCTCACACTAGGCTCTCAAAATTACAGAAGAGCAAAATGCGCGGCCAGATCGAGTTCTTCAATTAGGACTGGATCTGGCCGCTGATTTTGCAATTCTGCGATTCGAGGGCCTAGTGTGAGGGCACACTCACACTGCGGTATGAAATCCCACATATTCTTAAGAAATATGGAGGCCTCATTTGGAGATATAGTGGCGGCTCCAGTCACACTGTGTCCCCAAATGACCCATTTGGGCCATTTCACGGTCGCGGCAGGTCGGCCAGTGTGGAACTTCGGAGGTCGCCAGTCACACGGCGCCCAACCTTTTTCCCTCACCTGCTTTTCGGGGTTTTTTTTTTTTTTTTTTTTTTTTTTTGTTTGTTTAGTGTCTCACTTTTCGCAAACGGGCATAACTTCAAATGTGGGTCCTTGCGCGTTGTGTGAATTCTTTTCGCTCCCAATCTGGCCGGCGGTGTGCTTCACTACATTCCCGCTTCCCGTTGTGTCTGCTATGTTAGGGCCCTCTATCCACAGGGACGTGGTTAAAGCCGAGTTGGAGCTCCGTACCCACAGTCCCGTGGTAAAGCTCGTCCGTGCCCACGATGTCGGCATAGCATTTATGCTGGCTGACTGCTGTACACGACCGACCGCTGCTATCACTGGATTGGAGGAGCTCCTGATAAGATTTGCCGAAGAGCCTGCGCCTGTCCATTCCCGCCGTGTTGATACCTTCCATGACAAGGAAGCAACAAGCTAAGGCTTCACCCGCGTGAAGAGTCTGCAGCAACGCAATGGCATTCCCGCTGGAGTGAAGCCTCCCATTGTACCAGACACACACACACACACACACACACACAGAGAGAGAGAGAG
>BFEA01000169.1:238572-248793 GCA_003427395.1 Chara braunii | reverse complement strand
CATCCCCAAGGGGTCCCATACGTTCGGGCATTCGGGTTCAGGCGTTCGGCCCGTCCCGAACGCCGGTTACCCTGTATATGTATATATATTATTTATTTATATATATCGTCACAAACAGAACTGCCCGGTAAACCGTAGGCAGAGAGAGAGAGGAGGACAACAAACGAGGGGCTGTGACAAACTGTTTCGTCGGAGTTATATATATATTGTCACAGGAATATCAGAGCGCAAAAGCGAAAAAAAAGAAAGAGAAAAAAAAGAAAAAATGAATTCGTTTTTTTATCTTCTTCCTTACAACTCCCCCTGTTCAGAACCTCTTGCGTACAAGGCCGCCCACGTGGATGTAGGTTGAGCGGCGGCTGCCCCCACCCCCGTGTGTCATATCGACCCACTTGCACACAGCCAAAAGGCAAAGAGGCAAAGAAAAGAGGAAGGGAACAGCCAAATAAAACCGAACAGGGGGCAACAAAACAGATCCCAGATGACAAGTCCCACATGCAAGCACCACCCCAACATACACAGGCCAAACGACGGGACAAGACCAACCAGGATGCCAAAACATTCTTGTCTGCAAAGAAATCAAAAGAAGTCCCAGATACATATCTATACACAGGAGATGGCCTTGTTCGACATTCCTATTCGGCGTCATCGTAAGCAATTCGTACCGGGACATCATAAAAAACAATCCTAGATTATGATTCCCACATAAAAGCACCGCCCCCATGCAGGCCAAACAACGGGAAACAACCAACCAGGATGCCAAGACAATAAAAAAAAAAACGGATACTGGTCCCACATGAAGCACCGCTACGCCCGTGAAATAGACCGAACAACGGGACAAAACCAACCTATAGTCAAACAGAGCTGCCCAGTAAACCGTAGGCAGACAGGGACAAGAGGACAACAAACGAGGCAGACTGTTTCGTCGGAGTTTCACCGACTCATCAGGAGGCTGAACCCTCAACAGTCCGCAGAATCCCCTAACTGATTACACTGTAAGTGGTAATCCACCTTAACCCCGGCTGTGGTTAAGCATCAACGACTGCCCGACAACTGATACCCTGAGGTGGGCACCAACCACTGCCCTCAAGGTACCTGTGGCAAAAGTCAAAGCAGACTATCACTCACCCACACCAGATGGAAAACTCTACAGATTGTTGGTTCACACCCCATCACAAGCAAGCAAAACACCCACAAAACAAAGAAAGGTCTGTCACAGCCAAAAAATACACTCCAGACACGCCGCTGGCACTAGAGGCACAGCATGGCCGCGTAGTGACGGCCCCGACCACTGCCGCTCGACCTGACCGGAGAATACCGTAGCAGGGTGCTAGCGAAGTCGTGGTATATATAGTCAAACAGAGCTGCTCAGTAAACCGTATATATATATACCTCTCTCTCCATCTGTTGCCGCATGGACAAGTTGGATGCCCATGGCCTGCCTTCCCAGTGTCTATACCACAGTCGCAGCCAGGAAATAGCACATACTGTTGACAAGGAGTGTCAGGACACCTGCCTGCCATTCAAGCTGCTTTTCATAAAAACAGCATGATACAGCATGAGTTGGTCGAGACCACCAGATCCTCTCCCAGGCAAACTTCAATGATGAATTTGTCCACCAGGGGAGCACCACCACATTCTTCGGAGGCTCAGCCTCCCGGACCTTTTTGGCTCGCAGCACTAGACAAAGTGCAGCAGAAATCCTCAGAGGTACTTGTGGTTTAAAAGGGGCAAAAAAACAAAAAAAAAAAAATCAAGAAAAGGTTAGCAGAGAGCATACTCCAAGGCGTCTTTAGTATTTAGTCACATGGAGGGTCTCTCAGATCTCACGATCGCAGGGACTGACGTTGCACTAACAAGGCACTTCACTTCTCCAAAGGAAAAAGCAAAAGAAACTTTAAGAAAGGCTTTGTTCCAAGGTCTGACCCTTTTGTCACATGCACATCAACTTCTGCGGATGGCTCAAACAACTTCACAAACTTCACCTTTTCATTAAAGTTGACGCAGCAGGTATTCAACAACATCCGCAGAATCAACAACAAAAAAGACCGGAAAAACAAAGTTAACAAAATGAAATAAAATTTTATAAAAACTTTCATAAAAGCCCAAGGCTTTTAGGTTGTCACAAGCCATCCGATCCCCTCACTGGTTGAGTACGACAACAACAGACACCTCCCGAGGCCTAGCAGCCACCCTTTACCACGACATGGACCTTACCAAAAAAAAAAAAAAAAAAAACGCTTCATAAAAGCAAAAAACTAAATCGAGACCCACTGAATGCTACAACTGCTGCAGGTTTTTAAATTTTAATGCAAGAGAATGTCGACGATGGCCTTTTAGTTTGGAACCATCTGTGTGCACCCTCTCCTGTCAACGCTAGACGGCCAAGGCGGTCTGCAAGCGGATTTGACATCAAGCTCATAACACTTGCAAGTCACAACGAAACTAAGCCATGAACTTGCAGTCAAACTGCGTAGAACTCTCACTGAAACACTATACTACATTCGGTGATGGAGGTGGAGGTGGAGATGATCCATGTCTTTGCCAAAAGCACTTCATTGGATATGAGGATGGATGTCATCAAAGTGGACAAACTCAAACTCCCAGGAAACCGCAAACGTGTTGAAACAACGCTATTCATACATAAACCGCATATAGCTAAGGCGTTTCCGGGGCCAAAACTGATGGCTGCACCACTGGAACTCCTTTTTTGAAGCTTTTTCTTTCTTTCTTTCTTTCTTTCTTTCTTTCTTTCTTTCTTTCTTCCTTCTTCCTTCTTTTCTCTTTTCTTTTTTTTGTTTCATTCAACACGAGGTCATGCATCACACTATAAGGAGGTTTGTAGGAAGGCAATAGGCATATTATAATTATACTTTACCAAATTGTTGCAGCTTGAAGCGACATGAGGATCGTCCTCTCCGAACCCCTGCTTTGACTCGTCTAGTGCCTTCCGGAAATACTTCTCTGCCTCTTCCAAGCGACCCTTCATACATCCATACGAAATGAATCCAACCCAGCGGATCGAAGTCAACGTATCATCACAAGAGAGTGGAGCTTGAAATGAAATCAGTTTTTCCCGCACTTCTTCCAGGATGAGGTGGAGAATTCCAGAGATCAATGTCGACAGATCGACAATTCGACAAATCCCAGATGCATAAGGCATTGGGGAAGACGATGACGTTCGCATAGGAAGGGTTAGCACGTTGATATGCTCTACAAGGAGGTTTGCGCCAATTCTTGGTTCTCCCCCTCCATAGCATCATGCTGGTCCCCGGTGCATCATTGAGCTGGACAGAATTGTGTGAATACTCTTGCCCCACTTCTTACTGTTCCCCTTTCTCTCCTCTCCCCCTCCAAGTGGTCTGTTTCACGTTGTTTTTGTGGGGAACCGACCGCTTGTTTACATTCTTTCCAGGGAAAGCAAAGCTGCTTGTACTCTCCTATTGTTTCCCCCATTCACGCATACCCTAAACCAGGACATATATGTCCTTACAAAGCCTTAAATACTCTCTGGCCCGGATTCTCACTGTTCCCCGTTCTCTCCTGAAAGGATACCCTTCCACCCATTCCTTCAACCAGTCCCCCTGTTCCCCGTTCTCTCCTCTACCCTTCCCTCCATTCTTTCAAATACGCTTTCACATTGCTGTAGTGCACGAGAGGTTGCTTATCACTTTTTTTTCCAGAGAATACTTCCCAGATAATATTTTCCAGAGAATACTTTCCAGAGGATACTTATGTTTGATCCCTGTATGCCGACCCTTCTTTACAATAAGGCTTCCTCCAATGCCTCTCTAAACTTCCCAATCACTGCAATCAGCACTGCTTGTCAAAGATGTCCACGTGCTGAGGTACACGAGCAGTGATTGCTCTAATGCCTCCCAAAACTTTGCTAGGAATTTGGCCTGTGGAGCGTTGCACAGTACTCAGCGTTTTTTTCTTATTTTCATCAAGTTTGGCTTTCTTTTGCAGCCAAAATTTTCCAAATCGTGTTTTATTTAATTGGTTCGAAATTCAAAGATCTTCACAGCCTCCTTACTCCTCACTTCAGTCCGTTCCTCTCCATCTGTCGAGCAGCTGCATGTGTGCCAGCAAGAGATTGTCTTCTTTCATTTCTTTGTCTACCTCCTCCTCTCCATGATATTTTTCATGTCATTGTGTCTTTGAGAGCTGCAAGTCAGATGCTATTCAGATGCTAATCAGATGCTAACCAGAGGCTAACCACATGCTGCTCAGATGCTAATCAGAGACTAGTCAGATGCTAATCAGAGGCTAATCAGAGACTAATCAGATGCTATTCAGATGCTAATCAGAGGCTAGACTAATCAGATGCTAATCAGAGCCTAAAAAGATGCTAATCAGAGGCTAATCAGAGGCTAAACAGAGGCTAATACAGATGCTATTCCGACGCTAATCAGATGCTAATCAGATGCTAATCAGAGGCTAATCAGAGGCTGATCAGATGCTAATCAGAGGCTAATCAGAGGCTAAAAAGATGCTAATCAGAGGCTAAAAAGATGCTAATGCGAGTACATCTGATAGTCCTTGTAGCTGTTGGTGTTGCCCCCCTACCGATGTAGATGCACTTAACGATCTCACACGAGTGTACTAGACATTACAAGGGGGACAAAAAGTAAATTTGGGAAGGCTATTCAGTCTCTTCTTATTTAATTGGTGGGCCCGGTAGAGGGGGGATCTGGAGATTCTGATTCTGAGCTTAGTCTGGGGAGCATGGGTAATTCCGCCCCAATCATTCTTCCTCCCCTCCTCTGTCCCTCCCTCTTCTCTATCACAGGATGGGATTGAGAAGGAGACACATTCTCTCCATTGATCTCTCCCTCCCCTTCATGTTACCAATGACGTTATCATGCCTCCTTCAGGCAGCTGTCTCTCATGATATGGTTGTCATGACCATTAATATTATTGCATTCCCTCTTTCACTCGAGTGATGGGTGATGCACACTGCACAGGTGTCATCCATTCTTGTAATATGCTTGTTCGTCTGAGAGCGTCGGCCAAACCAATTCGCTCTGGGTGAAGACCCTGCCTTTACCATCAATCGCTTTTTTTGGCAGTCAACCGAGTTAAGTGATTTGGCATGCATCCGATGAGCGGACAACACGCACTGTCTGCCCCATTCAACAGCATGTGTGAAATTTCAAATTTGTGTAGATGAATGAATACAGACACAAATGCAACCAAATCCATCTCCGTGGTGATTAATCCGTCGTTGTGCGACCCATTTCCCCCCCCCCCACCCTAATGCAGAACAAGGTAGGAGCCCAGGGACAGCAAAACGCCCGGCTGATCCTTCAGAGCCGAAGACAACAACAGCATTCCCCACTGCATTCCCCACTGGCGAGACTCTAGAGTCTCGCCAGTGGTGCTCCATAGGAGCCTCTCATCTAATACAGAATCCAGTACTACACACAGCCTAAATTGGTCTGACTTGTGTTCGTATTTTTAGGGCAACCGACCGTCCAAATCGCGCAATGAACTGCTAACTGCATGATAATAAATATCCAAGCAAAAGACCGCCGAATTCCACAACAGGAGACAAATACCAATTATTGAATACCGCCAATCATCAACCGCAACTGTCTATGTTAATCAAACCAGTTCCGGCACAGAGCACGGAACTCGCGCTTGGTTCAAAACACGCAACCACACACACACACACACACACACAACCGCCAAAGTCATTGTGCGTGTGCGGATGCGAAACGCACAACCACACACACACACACACACAACCCCTGACGAGTCGGTGAAAGCCAGATGAAGCAGTCTGGCACAGTCATGCTTTTCTTAGAGTTGTGTACAGCGAATATGAGGGTGCACACACACATACACACACACACACACACACACACACACACACACACACACACACACACACACACATAGTGAGTTTGACTGTTTGAGCCATCACTATGGAGAGGGATTCCTTTTACTCAAAACAGTGATGAGTAGGTCCTGATTTTGTCTCGTCAGTCTTCAAGAAACCGGCACAGCACCTGGCCTCCTTAGGCTGGGATGGTCAAGTCCGGAGGTAGAGGTGATCTAACTAACTACTCTCCTTGTGCCTAGTTATTAGTAATTACTATTGCCAAGTGGCAGGTTGCCTAGACTGTGCTATCACTTTCTGTTTCCCCAGATCTGGAACATCACTTGGAAAAAAAAAAAAAAAAAAAAGCATCAAGTTCATCAACATGTCCGCTCTGTAGAATCTGTACTTAGCTCTTCTTTCTTCTGAAAGGACAAACCATATTTAAAGGAAAGACATGATGACACATACCTGTGCGAACATATTTCTCCCCACATCTGTGAACACTCGCCAGCGAGCCGTATGGGAATTCGACTTGACTTCTGCAGCTGGCGCCTGAGTTAGTATCTTCTTGCCATCCATGTCCATGATATTAGCGGACCCTTCAGGTGAATTAAGCTCAGACACTCCAGCATCCTTTGTCTTCGCCTTAGCCATGGGGGAGGCCAGGCACATAACGAAGACTGCAATTCAAGATCGCCAAGTGCACACACACAAAAAAAAAAAAAAAGAAAGAAAGAAAGAAGGCACCCCAGGAAGGAAACACTCAATCAACATACATGCAAAATATAAAGAGGAAAGAAAAGCACTGTGGGAACCTGACCCCAAAAGTCTGGAGTCGTGTACAGAGGCTCTATACGGGGGCCCCCTAGATTCGTACCGTGCCGTTCGACTCTGGAAGCGGAAAGCAGAGTAACTTGAGTAAGAGATTGGAGTGCATTGCAACTCCTTTTGTTTGGGGGGAAAAAAAAAGTGCCAGATTGATAAAGACTCGAGTCTTGAGGACTATAAAGAGTTGCCATCTACATTCCAAGCATCATCTATTCTGCTGTTGACATCTCGGCATGTGCTGATTCATTGATTGATTGGTTTGAATCAAGACTTGATTGACATTGCTTTGGACCGGATTGAAGCTTTTGTTGAATAAGTTCCCATTGCATTGACAAAGAGGTTAATAGTAACTTGAAACTAATTTTCTCCATGAATACCCCATTTTTCATGGTTAGAAAGCGGTCCATGGGTGATGCAGCTGAGTCTTTTCTCAATATACACCGACGTATGGAACTGATGAACACACTGAAATTGATGTCTTTTCTTGTTTGATCGATTACGTAATCAATCACCAACGATGTCCACCACTTTCAAATTTCAATGTATGTTGCAGAACCCAACTGTTTCATCTGTGGCCCACATGCTGCCCTTTAAAAAATGGGACCACAGCCCATTATTATAATAATTATATATTGAAAAACGGGACCACAGCCCATTATTGTAATAATTATATATTGAAACAGTGGGAGCTCAGATTACCTATAATAATTAATGTGAAGTGTGAACTGACAACACAACTGAGCTCACACTGTTTCAATGTATTGTTAAACAGAGCTGCCCGGTAAACCGTAGGCAGAGACGGAGAAGAGGACAACAAATGAGGGACTGTTTTGTCGGAGTCTACTCATCAGGAGGCTGTTATATAGTGAAACAGAGCTGCCCAGTAAACGTATGCAGAGAGGGAGGACAACAAACGAGGGGTTGTGACAAACTTTTGAAACTCCGACTCAATATATTGTCACATAACTATGAACTAAAAGAGCGCAATTTGCGAAACAAACGTCAAAATTTAAAAATTAAAAAAACAAGACAAACATGAAGGGCACAGTGAAACCATTCATTTTTCTCATTCTTTTTTTGACTCCCCTTTCACCGTGCCTCTCACGTACAAGGCTCAACACGTTGATGAAGTTGAGCTCAAGCTGCCCCCATCCCCGTGTGCCATAACAGCCCACTTGTACGCTGTGAGAAAGAGGCAGAGTGAAGGGGGACGGGATAAACACAGGGAGGAGAGATGGAGAGCAGACAAACAAAGAACGATAAAGGGAAAGTAAGGGAAAGTATGGAGTGTGGAGTGAAGATGAAGGCAAAAGAGTATAAGAAAAGGCTCAAGAATGAGTCTGTCCTTGACGACAGAGAGGACATACATTGTAAGGATGACGTGGATGAACACATGGAAGACCTAGCTGAGCATTCTCAGTGCAACAATTGCCACGACGGGTGGCATTGAGCATGTCCACCCACCATACACCCCCGACAAATGGCATGTCGATTGCAGGCCAAAATGAAAGAAGAACGGTCACCACAAAAGAGCATGCTATAGTATAGCGCCCATGGCCGCAAAATGGACATATAGTGTCCGGATGCGGAGGGTGCCTGCAGTCAGGAACGGTGGGACAGTCCTCTGCACACATGGATGCAGAAACACTGTCATTGTAGTGATTGTGACAGAGACGATGGCGGCTACAGCCGAGTGTAACAGTGTTTGTGGCTGTGCAAAGGAGAAGGTCGCAGAGTGTTGGTACATTGTCTTGCTGCAGCACGGGGCCAGAGGAATGGTCCTCGACATAAAAGAGATTGCGGACGGTTTGTTGTGGCAAGAAAACAGCATCATTTTGTAAGAAATCAGTGACATCAATCATTGCATGGACCATGGTGCCGTTGTCCCACAGCTCCCAGTGGTCAGAGGCATGTACAATGGCCATGTAATGGTCAGGGCCGTGCACAATGCAGGCAGAGATGTGGGATGGAGGATTAAACCGCACAATGCAGGCAGAGATTTGGGATGGAGGATTAAACCACTCACTTGCTCGAGCATTGCGTAGTTCAAGTTGACAGTCCCTCATTGCTACTTGCAGGACAGCAATGGTAAAGCCTCCTTCGCTGGTATAATTACAATCCTCTGGCGGTCGTTGGGGAAGATCAGCATCAAGCTGAAGGGTGATTGCACAGAAGTCTGATGGTGTATAAAACAGGCGGTGGAGAATGTGAAGATAGATATTAGTTGGTGTCAGACCACAGAGATTGGTGAGGTTCTCAGCCTGGTTTGTTGGATGCTGGCCAACAATTTGCAGATCACCCAGATGGTGTTGCAAGCCCAAATTGTGTTGGGTTGTTTGCTGGTCAGTCATTTGCAGATCATAATTTGTTTCCGAAGCGTGCCATCTCACGTGTATAGAAAAGCGTTTTGTACAACAAAGCGAAGATGTTGGAGAATCTGAGAAACAGAAAGGGTATCCGGGCCTGAATCAGTTGTCCATTTGCCACAACGAGGTCCTCGAATAACCATGTTGAGGGCAACGCAGCGTGAATGTGTGCGAGCTTGCCGAAGGGCATAAGCATGAGCTTCATCAGCAGCTTTTGCCACATTATTCAGAATGCAGTCATGAGGAAGGTTGGTGCACATTGTGGTTAAATCAACAGTGCGAGGAGAGAGGCCACGAAGAGACGATACATTGTTTTTTAGGTCAATCGCCACTTCATCGGCACTCTGAACGATCCAGCACCGTCGAACACCAACCTGTTGATAGAGCTCAGTGTCTTTCTCGCGAAGAGTAGAGATATTATAAAATTTTTGACAAAGAATTTCGACGTGACCCTAGGGCCTGGACCCAGTAGCGAGGTATTCTACTCCGTGGTTGACGTTTTCGATCAGGTGCAGCTGGGGGTGACAGACGCGAACCGCACATCTCACTTTGCATCGACCGGCCCACCTGATGCAGTATACAGTGGTGCCCATGAGAAAGCACCGACCAATGAACTGGCTGCTACTGGAATTTTTTATTGATATTATTTTGACGTTGGTCTCAATTTCCAGATTTTTGGAGGATGGGGGCGTTTTCAAGACTTCGCACGTTGCTTTTTACGTCTTGCTATACTACAAAAAAAAATTAAAAAAAATTGCGGCCAGTTAATATCGTTCCGTCAGACATGGCAGTTTTACTGCAGAGGGGGGGACGTAGGGCCTAGCAACGTGAGGATAATACTGCACATGCATTTGGACTCTTCCTCGGCACAGTTCATTCAGATTTTTTGACTCAGTTCATTCATATTTTTTGACTCGTCCCAATGAACCTCCTGAAAGCATCCAAATGCATGTGCAGTAAAGCATCCAAATGCATGTGCAGTAACGCGTGGTGGAGTCAGGCCCGTAGACAGGCTACGCAGCCCCAGCAATTTTGTTTGATTCAATACTAAAACCACTTAAAAAACATTAAAAAAATACAAAATGCTGTCACACATAGTAGAGTACTTCGCTAGTGGGTCCAGGCCCCTGAGGCAAAATTTGTTCAGTTTATTTTTCTGCATAACATAGTTTTTTTTTTTTTTTTTGAAGGGGGGGGGGG
>BFEA01000169.1:223125-235593 GCA_003427395.1 Chara braunii | reverse complement strand
ACACACACACACACGCACACGCACACGCACACGCCCGCCCGCCCGCCTAAACATGTTCTCTCTGCTCTCCGCCATTTGTTCAGGAGGTACCCATTCACCCATCTCCGTGTTCATGACTAAATCGCATTCTACTCCTTCAATCCCGCGCGGACATAGAGAGGTCAAGAGAACGGGAGAGGCGGAACTGGCTGCTGTCACTCTGGAACATATCCATTTGCTACTGACGTGGGCTGTAGATCATCTGCTGTAGAGACGTCGCAGGCCCTGCCGATCTGTTTATCATTACGGCGGGTCAATGCTGGATCTGCAGCTGCAGGTAGCAACTTCATCGAGTTTCAACACTCCGAACAGTCAACCTCAACATGGCACGACACCGAGGAGAGAAGAGAGTAGAAGACGAGAGAAGAGAAGAGGAGAGAAGAGGAGAGAAGAGAAGAGAAGAGAAGAGGAGAGAAGAGGAGAGAAGAGAAGAGGTATCGCAGACAAGACCGAAGAGGAGGTGGAATGGAAAACTGTTGACGTACATTGTGTTCCAATTGCGTTCCATTCGAATCCCATTTCCCCGTGTAATACAACATATTTATATATATCGTCATATATACGATATATATATATATTGTCTTTGCCTTTTGGCTGCGTGCAAGTGGGTCTTTATGACACACGGGGATGGGGGCAGCCAGCGCTCAACCTGTCATCCACGTGGCTGGCCTTGTACGTAAGAGGTGACGAACAGGTGGGGCTTTCCTTCCTTCTTTTTCTTTTTCTTGTTCTGTCTTTTTCCGCCTTTGCGCTCCGATTTCCACTGTGACAATATATTGTCTACATATACAAAAATATTAAGTAATAATTAATCAATGACGTAACTTATGGGCGGCAATGATTACTGATCAGTGGCATAGCCATTGCACCGATAGGACTGCCATCCTCCCCCTCCTCAGACACATCAGGATCATCATCATCTTTCCTCGACAGCATCGTCATCATCATAACTCGTCTAATCACCACCACATATTCTTTCTTTATTTGTTTATTTGTTTGTTTGTCTGTTTTCTTTGTCAAATAGTCTGCGAATTGTTAAGACTCCTGATCCCGACTGCTTGCCTGGTTACGCAGTCGCCGCTCGGAGCAAGACAGGGATCGATCCCACGACCAGATTCTATGAACCGGGACAGATGGGATTGACCGCTTTGCCACTGGTAGGACGGGAATCAGAAGAGGGAGGGAAGGAGGGCGAGGCGGGGGAGGGGAGGGCTCAACATAAAATACAACATAATTAAGAAAATTACAAGCGAGAGTTTAAAACAAGAGGGGACAGTACCAAGTGTGTGTGTGAGAGAGAGAGAGAGGAAATCATGTGGGCTAACTGGAGAAAATTGATAATGAGAGAGACTCGTAAGAACTGAGAAATTGCAGATTAGAGCCTTTAACCGGATCTGCATTCGTCGAGAAGGCGTAAACTACTAAATCGTAATTATTGTAGTGGCCCCCCCCACACCCCCCCCCCCCCCCCCCCCCCCCCCCAAAAAAAAAAAAAGTTTAAGAAGAGCCATTACGCTTACATAAAAGATTAAAAAGGGGAGCAAATATCGGTGCGGAAGGCTCATGCCTGGCAATAGCGTGACCATTCCCGCCGATGATGTTCTCCTCCTCTCCTTCTCATGCTGCCACGTCAGCAAGAAGCCAGGTGGATTCCCCGCAGTCGAATCTGAACACGTGGCAATCCTCTTGATTTGGCCCGTCAGCATCTGCGAAAAGAGAGATCGCATCGCCCGACTTGAATTGCACCCTCCCGCCGCCGACGTTGACGTCTCCGGCGCCCCCAGTCCCCCTGATCTTGTATTCCCGCTGGCGATCCCAATCGCGACCGAGTTTCCGGCCACAGCTGCGCGGCTTCCGCACGGATCCACGTGGCTCGTGAGTAGCCTTGTCCTGCTGCCACGTGCCGTCCGCCACGTCATCATCGTTTTCAGTTGTGTTGTCATTTTTGTGATCGATTGAATTTGCACTCGCCACGTGGCCGCACACGACAACAAACAATAGTGTTCTGAGCCCGTTGATTTGATTTGCGCGTGCAATGTATGGCCAAGGATCGATCGGCCGTCTCGTCCAATAGAGACCCTGCGTTCCTGGTCCGCCGGATGATCGACTTCCGCCCCGCAATCACGGGCCTGGCCAGTTCCAGAGTTCCAATCGTGGACTGGGCCGCTTGCGTAAGGCACACCTCAATCTCAACCTCAACCTCAACCTCGTGCTGAGTCTCAAGGGAGCGCTGAAGCCAGCCGAGCCGTGGGCAAGGCGCCTGTCGATACCGGGCTCCGGCCCCACGAAGCCCGGCCCAAACCCGAGCGCCTGGGCCAACCGGTCGCTATTCCCTGCTAAGCTGCTAACCCAACCATAACCATGGTCAACCGGGGCCACTACCGTCTTAACCCGAAAACAAGTTGTGTACCTTTGTATTCAAGGTACCTCCGGCAAACAGGTTCTGAACAAACTGCTGCTAAATTTTGGAATAGAAGGTACCCTCGAATATCTCGAATACAAGATACGTACCTTGTATTCGAGGTGTGCCTTGTCTGTTTCGGATAGAAGGTACCCTGCAGACTCTGAAGTCTGCTTCGTACGAGCTGTAAGGCTTAGACCGTGGGGTAAGGGTAGGGGTATAAGTCGCTCAGGCCAGTCCGAGTTCCGCCTGGCCTTGCGTAAGCTAGGGGAAGGACGGTAAGACTGCTTCAATGGGTGCTACCCTGTCTGAAACCTAGGGCCCAGAGTCTCTTGGGGCCTGTAGTAGATTGTCTGGGCCTGGCGTCCAAAGTTCCTGTTCGACAAGGCTCGTCCGATTCCGCTTCCACCAGGGCTGGGCAACCTATCAGCCCTGGTGCCTATCACTGCTGTTCGGTCCAAGTTACCTGCCCATCGGTAGGGTAATGGTCTTGAGCGCTGGTCACACTGGTAGGATAGTGGGATAGGGGGTGCGCTAGGATGGGATGGGAGGTGGTCTCGTATTCCAGGACACCCATGGCCTATTGCTCCAGGTGATCACTGTGTACTTCGTGACTGGCCTCTATAAAAAAAAAAAAAGGGAATAAAATACAACTCTCACTTGACGTAACTGTTTGAAACAATGTCCAGTAGATAGCGCACTACATGAAAAAGAGGAAAAGGCAAAAAGAAGTAGCCCAGATATGGCCCGAAATGGCCCGCATGGCCAGATATGGCCCGAAATGGCCCGCATGCTTCAACACTGCTACCGCGACTAGGAGTAACTTGAAAACGGCCCAAGCTCCAACAGACTGGGAACAACTTGAAAACAGCCCAAAACCAGGGTGTGTGCACCAAGGCTCGATCCGGAGATGGGGTTTATAAGTGGTGACTTGGACGTGAATCAGATCCGAAGTAACGTGGACGAAGGCAATATGACCTGCACACGGCGAATCTGCAAGCACATAATGAAGACAACGGACGACCAGACAAGACAGCCACGCCAAGGGCTCAATCCAGTTACGATTTATTTATCAGGAGAAGGTGTTTTGTGGCCTAAAGAAAAGGGACTTGTATTCTAAACCGGATCCGGACGTAAAAGTGACATGGATACAGGCAGCATCAGACCCGCGCACGATGGATCCGCAGTATTAGGACGAAGACAAACGGATGATCGAATAGGACAGCCACGCCGATAACTTCGCCTCAAGAACGAAAAACTGAAGGAAGGCGCGTGCTACCAGGACAGCACGAAGGCTCAGACTCTGTCGTACATACTCTCTCCCACTTGAATGAAGCTGTCTTCCCGCCTTCTGCATCTCCTGACTTGAAGTGAAGAGTTATGTTTTGCATTGTAAATTTAATTATTTAATTTACTAAATTTTTTTTTTTTTTTAATCGAGGAAATGTGGAAACACGAAGTACCCGAGCGTAGTGGGTAGGATGGAGTATATATTCTAGAGGAGCGCATGCTCCTAGACAGACTGAGTAGAGTGAGGTAGAAGATATGTTGTACACATGAGGTGTGCATTGGCAATGTGGTGACTCTGCGGGATGTAAAACCTCTACTATATTGTTATTGAGTTTTATCTTTGATTTGATCCTGGCGAACGACTTGGCAGTTGCGCATAGTACTGCTCACCTGGCGCCATATCTGTTGATGCGGCTTCACTTACTAGTCCCTGGACAACGTAGTGAAGAAGCAGGGACATATGCATCACTAGCAACCGAGTATGCTTTAATATTTATATTTAACATTTAATATTTAATTGTTATCAATATCACGATTTCGTCTGGCTTGATGGACTGAGCTATCGACTTTGGATCTCGATCGGAGTTTAGCGCTTCTACATTGAGCCGTACAACACGATTTCGGGAACATCGCCGAAAGCAAACTCATGCGTGGTTGTTCAGAAGAGTGAGACGAGGGAAGACGATGGCGTCTGATCCAAGGAACCAACCAAGAAGCATAGCAAGAAGAACTTCAGGAAGACACGCATGCAAGGTCGTGGACAAGGACGAGGACGAGCGAGGGGAAGGTGGTCGGGGGACAGACGGTACTAGATGGAGTACCAAACCCCACCAATAACAACTAATGCGGCAGCGCCTGCCCAATCGACACTGGCATCCGGACATAGCCAGATCCAGCAGCCTGTTGGATATTTGCCTCATCCACATATGCAGTATCCGTATGCGTGGATTCCACCACCTTCGCCGCTGCCACCACAGGCCGCATGGAACTACGGTCAAGGCTATCCTCAACCATCGAAGCACGCTACCAACATGTTTCCGGCACCAGGCAACCGAACCAAGTTTACGAGGGAACACCTGAAGCTAATAAAGAAATGGAGGAACCGGGATGCGATGAAGGAAAAGAAGAAGAGAGAGGAGTCGGGGAAGAGTAGTAGGAGCGGAGGTTCAAAAAAATCAAAGGGAAAAGCTAGTATCGGCACGGACGAGGGAGAAAAGAACCTGAAAACTTCGATGACAGAGAATTTCGGGGTCTCCTTGAAGAGGATCGCATAAAAATTGGATGTAGTCGATAAGAAGACGAAGGAGGTGGATCGCCAGCAGGAGAAGCTTGCCAAAAAGACGGAGGAACTCGAAGCCATACCAAGGAAGAACGAGTCGAATAGTAATGAGAAAAGGAAGCGGGTAGTGGGCATCGACTCACCTTCAGCCGAGCGACAACGATCAAGGTCCACATCAAGAAGTGGTGGGGTAAAAATTAAACAGCCTCGAATCAATGTCTCTTCCGACGAAGAAGAAGGCCATACGGGCGCACAAAAGGCTACGATCAAGGGCACGCCACCTATCAAGGTAGAGAAGGGTGGGCAAGTGAAACTCAAGAACGTCATATGTATGCTTGCATTGATAGTTGGAAAGACCAGCCCCAGAAGGGAGGGAGAGGGATTGGAAGGGGGTGGAGAGAAAGAGAAAGGGAGAGGGAAAAAAAAAGAAAACTTCACCAAAACAAGTACTGCGACGAACAACATGTCGACGGAAGACAATAGTGACAGATCGGAAAACGAAGAAGAGAAGCTAGTGACGAACAGAGGGAGGAAGGCGCATGCAGAGGTCGGGATTGTTGAATATACGAGGTTGAGGTTGGATCACTATATGGAGATAACCGATAAGAAGATCAAAAGCTTCTGTGTGAAGAGGGATATTAAGTGGGAGAGGAAAGATAAGAGTGCATGGGAGTTGGCGAAGCAAGATACCGAAGAATTCACCAAGCTGCCAAATGGAGACGGCTGCGACAACACTGGAGACGATCAAGAAGATGAAGAAGAGAGCAACAACTTGAACTCCGACAATGAGGAGGAAAACGAAGTCGTCCCGGGGAACTAACTCTTTCAAAGAGAAGCCTGCTCCTCGTTCTAAGAGGAATCTGCAATGCGATAAAGAAATACGAAGGAGAAACCAAGCGGGATTTGGAAACAACCTTTCAGATCGGAACTATACTCGCAATTATGTTGGGGTCCGCTAAATGGGGCCAAAGTTTTATTAAGTACTGGGCGAACTGAGATCTAGATAGACTCTCCGAGATCGAGAAAACTGGATCGTTTATGTACCTTCATGTATCCCCTTTCTGTAGACAGACCTATATAGGTCAGACTAGCAGAAGGCTCGTTGAACAATGGAGGGAACACTTGAGATGCTCGTCCAATCCCATCTATAAAGTGCGTAAGTGGTAGGGAAAAGTGGGATCGGAGAGACGTATACTATCATTCCATTGTGGTTTTGCACACAACAAGAATTAAAAATGATGGAAATTAAGATTACTAACAGCGAGAACCCAGAGCTCAACCAAAGGAAATGCAAACCAAAAAGGAAGCACCGAAAAGCAAGAAGGAAAGAAGGAAGAATGAGTTTTATCTATGTGTGGCAACCCATCTCCCTTGACTCTGACCTTCCCGGTGATATAAGAACAACGAACCTGATGAATATTATGAAAAAAATAAAAGGCAAACACAGACCAGTTCAGATCAAATGTTCAGGGGGCAACAAGTGGATGTCGTCATGGAGGTTGATCTGTCTGGTTTATGGAGAATCCAAATTCAAAAATGACGATGGTATGGCATTGTTGAAAGATATGAAAAACACTATTTGAAGAAGGTGGAAACTTTGAGCTGACGTGTCTTGTTAAGACCGCATCTCGAGCAAATAAACGAAAGGCTAAACTCATTGCTTTGTTGAGGACACCATGGAAACGTAAAAAGAAGTGGAAACGACCTCATACAACTACTCAACATGTTGAAAGGTCTTAAATGCATAACACAAAAAAAAGCAGGCAAATTATTCGCAATCTAATTTCAAATTAAATAAAGAAGAGATTAGGAGTGAATCTGAGAGAACGGATGGTCATCAAAATACTATTTTGCTTATTGATTGATAAAAAATGTGTCGAGAATGAAGCACGTAATTGGATCAAGTGGAAGGTCTGTCTTTGCGAACTCGCAAACCTGATGCAAAAAAACTGAGAGTCGTCTGGACAAAATCCAGATCAGTCTTGGACATCTTGCATAACCACATGTCGGTGGCCTCTGGACCAGTTCCATCGTGCCCATGTCAGAGGTTCGAACTGCCCAAGTATAACGGGCATGTACGGGTCAGCTTAAACGAGATCGAAGAGATTGATTCCTTCCTATACAACTCTCGGAATGTGCCATTTCCCAGTCGAATTGCATGCCTAGACTCGATCACAAATGCTTGCAGAAATGGACTGACAGACTTGAAGAGAATTGGAATTACTGAAGATTTTCGGGTGTCATCAACAAAGATAACAAGAACGAGAGCAATAAACACAGATGGAGCAATCACAACAGAGTATGTGTATGTAGTGAAGCATGCCCTCGCTGGACTAGTAATGTCTTCTTTGTATCGAAATCCAGAGGCAACATTAATTGAATGTCTGATATTGTATCATGAAGGGTAAAGGAAAACATTCAATGACAACCCAAATTTTGAGAAGATGAATGAAACCGAAGGAATGATCCTAAGAAGAATGAAATAAGAATTTGATAACCAGAAACTGAACAAAGTCGGTCATTGGGACATAAAAGGGAGAATCCGGGATGCGTTTATCATGAGTAAGGACAAAGACTTGGATAAGAAACGTCCCATATGTCCATCCTTTGCCAACCCAATGAGATTTGTCGGAGCTACACTTGTCAAAGCACTTAACCTTATGATAAGAAGATGCAGACAATGACACTTCAACCTAATGACAGACAAAGATCCGAAAAATTTCCTACAGGGAATAAACTCGAGAGTCAAAAAAAAAAAACTTGGGATGATGGAAAGAACGTACGATATCAAGGAAATGTTATCACGGATTCCACATGAAGAAGTGAGGGACGCTATCCAATGGATATTCTCTGAGTTCAAAACCGCATGACACCATTGGGTCAGGGTTAAGAACAAAGGTAAAGGTGCAACATTATGTAAATCTGTCATTGAACCAGGATGGAAGTCGATCAGATTTAAGGATCTTGAAAGAACGGTTGCATTTCTCCTAAAGAACGTTGTTTTCAAATCTGTCGGAGAAATACTCAAACATAACAGAGGGATATCAATGGGAGGACAAGCGAACCCTCCCCTGGCATGCCTCGTCTGCATGTACGCTTGGAAGAAGTTCGGGAAATCGATTGGAAGAGATACAAGGTACTTAACGGGAAAAATGTATGTTGATGACTTGATGATCGTTGAATTTTACAAAAATGAAAGCCAGATACATAAAGACGCAATCGAAAAAACCATGGATGACATCACTAATTGCTATCACAAAGAACTCAGATTGAAACGAACTGACGATACCCTTAACATTCTCAAATTTCTGGATACAAAGGTTTTCGTACTTAACAAACCAATAGAGTTGATATGCATGCACAAATTCCAAAACTCAAAGAGTATTTGGGCTGACCCAACTAAGCCTAAATATATAATTACTAGAAATTTTAAATCCTTTGGTTCAATCGAACAGAAGATAGCTACAGTAATTGGAACACTGCACCGAATGAGAACGAATAAAAGTATTGATGATCTTCTCCCCTTCATTCTCATCACATTACATAGAGAATTAAACGACATGGATTTCCCAACAAAAATCCTCCTTGAAGCACCAATGCGTATGTCCGGGAGGGTGGGTGGGATATGACCTGAAATGACCCGCATGCTTCAACACTGCTACCGTGACTGGGAGTAACTTGAAATGGCCCAAGCTCCAACAGACTGGGAACAACTTGAAAACAAACCAAAACCAGGGCGTGTGCACCGAGGCTCGATCCGGAGACGGGGTTTATGAGTGCTGACTTGGACGTGAATCATATCGGAAGTAACGTTGCCGCAGGCAATATGACCTGCACACGACGAATCTGCAAGCACAAAATGAAGATAACGGACGACCAGACAAGATAGCCACGCCAAGGGCTCGATCCAATGACAGTTTATTTATCAGGAGCATGTGTTTTATGGCCTAAAGAAAAAATACTTATATTCTGAACCGGATCCGGACGTAAAAGTAACATGAATACAAACAATATTGGACCCGAGCACGACGGATCCGCAGTATCAGGACGAAGACAAACGGACGATTGGATAGGACAGCCACACCGATAACTTCGCCTCAAGAACGAAAAACCGAAGGAAGGCTCGTGCTACCAGGACAGCACGAAGGCTCAGACTCTGTCGTACATACTTTCTCCCACTTGAATGAAATTGCCTTCTCGCTTTCTGCATCTCCTGACTTGAAGTGAAGTGTTACGTTTTGCATCGTAAATTTAACTATTTAATTTACTAAATTAATATTTCTTTTTATTGAGGAAACATGGAAACAGAAAGTATCCGAGCGTAGTGGGTAGGGTGGAGTATATATTATAGAGGAGCGCATGCTCCTAGACACACTGAGTAGAGTGAGGTAGAAAGTCTGATGTACACATGAGGTGTGCATCGGCAAAGTGGTGACTCTGCGAGATGTAAAACCTCTACTACATTGTTATTGAGTTTTATCTCTATACCCCTCCCCATACCCCAGCGTCTAAGCCTCATATATAGCCACTGGACAGTTCTACCCGAATATCAGTAGGAACTCCGGTAGCCCATACATGTCCCTACTGCAGATACTAGACCCCACTCAGTGACTAGACCCCCCCAGTCCGGTAGTTGTGTAGTTCGCAATGTATGTGTATACCCAAAGGTTGTGTATGTTTCGTGTATCTATGTATGAAGATATACAGACAACACTATGTGTGAAACTTGTGTATGTAGGTCGTAGGCCATGTATAGATCGTAAGCTATGTATATGCCCGAAGGTTGTGTGTGCTCTGTGAATCAAAGTATTGAGATGTATAGGCAACATCATGTGTGTATAGCGAAGAGAAAACGGGGTAAGCTGGACAAGGACCCCCCCAAGATCCGAACCAAGCTCGAACCCGTGACCTTGAAACATGTAATCGTATGACTATACCATGTAAACGGCTAGTGGAAATGTCACGAACGTCTGATATGCCAGACTGGGGAGATCAACAGAACACCCAAGACCAACACCCTCAAGCAACCCATGTGAAACCCAGAACCAACATACAACACCATGAACAACCCTTGGGCGGTGTGCAGGCAGTGTTTGTAATAGTATCATGCGTCAGCCCAAGGGAGTGTGTCCAACTGTGCATCAATCTAACGCCCTGCCGGTGTCCATGCGCAAGGTTGCAATTGAGTTTTAAACCTGCAACCTCACACCACAACTTGAATGCGCATTTCCAACCGGTGCTCTAACCATTGAGTCAAATCAATTGGACAGTTGTATTTTATTCCTAATATTATTACTAATATTTACCATATTTTTTTTATCCCCACCGCCTCACCTTAGGAAAGTTGCACCCAAAAATTTGTTCTATAAGGCACGTACCTGATATTCAAATACAAGGTACCTCGTAGCTTTGCGCAGAGTTTTCAACTGCAGCTTCGAGTGTCGCGCAACTCTTTGAGAGCTAATAGGCCCTGACCCAACCATAAACGTGCTCAGCTCTTGTGATAAACTTGTTCGACTATTTTGACCAGCTTTGCACTGAGTTACCAGCTTATGACTGCCAATGGCATGCAACTCTGCCAAAATTCCACAGCATGCAGTGACTAAGGGGCGGGCTCAATGAGGCTATTTATGGTCCCTGGCCATGCGTATGGGCAGTTTTTTCGATCGACTGTTGGGTGGCTGTCCGAAACGTTGCATTCCAATTGAACCCAAATTTCACATGGTGCCCAAAGTAATCGCCATATTCTAAGGAATGGGCTGAGCCTGGACTTGAAGAATGGTCAGTTGCCCATGGTGTGTCAAACTTTCCTTGTTCTTATGCCCAATGTCATTCGATAGCAGGGTTTGGACTAACAAGGACACCAACAATGACAATCCGGTCTTCAGTGGACTAAGTTTTAGTTCACTGGTTTTGTGTCTAATGCATAATGCATGAAACCTCATACAATTTTGTACCTCTAAGTGAGTACTTGCATGGCCACAATATTGAAAGGTTCATGCTAACTCTATTTTAGCAAGAACATAGGTTTCACAATACCGTGTCTCCCCTGCCGTTACAAACCATGGGGAAATAAAAAAACACGTTGACATGTCAAATTTTGAATATAAGAAAATTAATGTTTAAATAGCAACTAAAATATTAAAAAACTGATACATGTGAAATAAAAATAAATGTGAGCAGAAGTCTTAGCAAAGAAATTAAGTTCATAAATGACGTATTCAAAGTGTATAAAAATTGGTTGGAGTCCATAACTAGTTTATACAATATTCAAGGTTTGGACTAGCAAGGACACAAAAAATGACAATCTGGTCTTCAATGGAATGGAGTTGTAGTTCAATGGTTTTGTGCCCGACGCATAATGCATCAAACCTCATACAGTTTTGTACCTCTAAGTTAGCACTTGCATAACCATAATATTAGAAAGGCTCATGCTAACTCTATTTTAGCAAAAACATAGGTTTCACAATACTGTATCTACCCTATGGGTCTTACAACAAAAAGTTATAAAAACATAAGAACTAGTATTAAACACTAAAAGCTTTGTGGACCTTTTTTATAATATATTTTCTAAATTGGATCTCGGTCGGATGACCATTAGATACACAATAAGAAATCATAGTCACTTTTATTTATTTATTTGTAAGTATTTATTAATTTTATTTCTATAAACTATTAATGAACTCCAACTAATTTTCATAGACTTTGTGTCATCTATGAACTTAACCTCTTTGCTAAGACTTTTGCTCACATTTATTTTTATTTCACATGTATCAATTTTTAAATATTATAGCTTCTATTTAAACATCAATTTCCTTATATTTAAAATTTGACATGTCAACATGTTTTTTTTTTTTTTTTTTTTTCCCCCCCTCATGGTTTATAACGTTATTGCAAACATTACATTATGTTAAACCACCCACACCTATTGCGCTTTTAGGCGTTAACGTTGTGGATGAATCGGTGTACTACATGAATCTATATTCATTCACTTGAAAGGGGGATTAAAAACTCAATGATACTGGTGGTTTAACAATTAAAAACACATGTCAATTGAAGAGGGGAAAAAAAGGATATACACAAAGTAGTCAGTGTTCGGGTTCGACCGAACCCTCAAACCCGAACGCCTGAACGTGATTTTTTTTTTTTTTTTCGAGGATGTATTGCGGAGGGGGGGTTATTCACACTATATATTTTAAAAATAAACAAAGAAAAAAAAATAGGGCAGGGAAAATGTTCACCTGCCGAACGGCAAGAGACTCTCCCGCCATTTGTGTGGGTGTAATAGGTGTATGCATGCGTGTGTGTGTGTGTGTGGGGGGGGGGGAATGGGCAACTCCCTCACAATCAATCAATCAATCAATCAATAATAATAAAAAGTTGAAGAAAAACAAGCACCAAACACGCATGCATGTGTGTGTGTGTGAGTATGTGTGTGTGTGTGTGTGTGTGTGTGTGT
>BFEA01000169.1:183567-194097 GCA_003427395.1 Chara braunii | reverse complement strand
TACGGACTGTTGATTTGAAAGTATTGCTTAGACGCTGTCTCTTATACACATCTACTGCGGGACACGAACAATGTTAACAACAGCTCGTGGCCGTGGATTCCTTTCATCTACGGCTGAGATCAGGTAGTATTGGGGGTGTAATTCCCATTCAGTTGAACTTAGCCTTAAATTCTAGGATTGAATCCAGCCGCAATGCCCGTGAGGTGCAGCCTAGTACAGAAGATCGGCTTGAGGACTGCTTCGTTATCTTTTCTGGTACACGTTCTAACGTACACGCTCAGATGGACAGGCACAGGAAGATCTTCCTGCTGTGCCCGTCAATAGAAACGCAAAAACAAGTGAAAAAAGTGAAGAAGTGAAAAAGAAACAAAACAAGGTGAAGAAGTGGAAAAGAAACAAAAGAAGGGCCTCGCTCCACTACTCTCGACATGCACAAAAGACGAAAATCATGCCGGCGCATCTTTCCACGTTCCAGCAGAAGATTCACTCTCGTTTTGCACATTTCGAGAGTAGCGGAGCGAGGGCCGCCGGCAGCTTTTTACTTTTGTTGCGGTAATTTGCGCTAACGACACACAGCAAATATGTTTTTTTTCTTAGGGCGTCGCCACACGACTCTCAAATGTGAAAGAGACAAAATTGTGGCGGGTGCATCTGGCCATGGTGTAGCGGAAAGTTCATTCTCATTTTGCACATTTCGAGAGCGGTGTGACGGGGATCACGGAAAGCGAGAATGCAAGCAGTCTGTGCTCCAGTCTGACCGTGCCGTACGATTCTAGCGCACTGGAACGAACCCCGGGGATGTCGAGAATATGAAAATGACAAAAGTAACTAAACCCCAAAGATCGACCTTTCCCCCCGCTCAGAGGCCCCAAATCCCCCTTATACTACCCGAATTCTCAGTTTCTGACCGTAGATTACGATGATCGACGGCCCAAGAAATTAAGAAGCACAGTAAGAGGGAACTTGGCCCCTAGATAAACCACCACGATTAATCACCCGCCAGCGCAGTGATCGCCTTTTTCCCAGAGAGAATATCATCGTAGCTCCAAATCGTAGCAATCTCAATTCAGAAAAAAAAAATAAAAAAATCGTAGCAATCGAGCTCTTTTTCCTGGTCCAGAACCTTGGTCCAAATCCAGATCCATGGTCCAGCAGCGGCAGGCGATCGGCGAGCGGAGCCGAGGGCAATCCTTCACCTAAAAAAACAGAAACCAAAAAAGAAAAAGAAAAAAAAGGGCGTTCTCCTCGCCGAGCTGATCGTACGTAGACCGCTCGAAGATCGAACGGCAGAGATTACTTCCTCGCTTCCCTTTGTGTTTTGTCGTTTCCGCCTGCCTTGAGCGCGCGCTGATGCGGCTCCGCCAGAAAACGACAACAAAGGAAATATCCCTCGCCCTGCCTGCCCCTGACAAGGCTGGCGGACCGCTGCTACCATTAGGTTGTTCAGGCGCCTGACGCCTGTTCCTTTCTTCTTTCTTGTTTTTTTTTTTTTGTTTGTTCTTTTTGCTTTTTCTTCCGCCTTTTCCGCTTTTGTGTTTTTTGCGCCCCATTCCCAAACAACAAATAGAAAAAACAAATAAATTTTGTGCGCCCTCGTCAGCCTCTCCCCCGCCCGCGTAGTATGAATGACTTCTTTCCTTCACGGAACATTCCCATGAACTTCCCCGCGCTCATTTCTGCGCGCCCAGCAGCGCATCGTCCGCAGCGCTACTAACGGGAGCTCCCCGCGCTTTCCTCCTGGTACGGAGGTCCCACTCCTCGGATGGCCCTCGCTCCGCTACTCTCGACATAGCCACAAAAAAGACAAACAACAGAGCCGTGTATCTTTCCAGGCTCTACAGGAAGATTCATTCTCATGTCGCACGTTTCCAGTCCAGAGTACTGGAGCGAGCCCCTATGTTCCTCGCTCACTACTCACGAAATTGCCCAAAATGAGAATGAATCTGTCGGTACAAGACGGGAAGATACACAAGCATTTTTTTTGTCTTTTGTGCATGGCGAGAGTAGTGAAGCGAGGCCCTACCTATCCTTCATTTCTGACCGTACGTTGCGACGATCGACGGCCTGCGCAGCGCCAAGGCACCGAGCGGCCCCACGACGGCAACCCCGCCCATCCGGCTTTTTTGTTTTTTGTTTTTTGTTTTTTCCAACTATCACAATTCATTCATTGCATCCGCCTTTGTTTGTTTTTACCGTTTTGTTTTCTTCCGTGTCAGAAACGACAAAAAGGCGCACGAAAAAAAAAAAAAAAAAAAAAAAAAGGCTTGCTAGCAGGGAATCGCATCACCTTGCCGCTTGTCGTTGGCGCTCGAAAGTTTGCGAGGCTAGATCCACTACTCTCCCAGTGCGCAAAAGACAAAACATATGACGGTGTATCTTGCCGTGCTATAGCGGAAGATTCATTTGCATTTTGCACATTTGGTGAGTAGCGGAGCGAGGCCCTACGAACGAATTGTCAGTCGTACGGCGGCCGGCGAGATTTGGCGGTTGACAGTTGATTGCCGCCATCAGCAGGGCGGAATGTGTGTGAATTCGGCAAATGGGAAAAAGGCACATGTACAATTCCATCAAAGATAGAAAGATACACGCGCCGTCCGTCAATTTATCTTTGGGCGAGTGGAGTGGAGTGGAGGAGCACGGCCCCATGTGAACGAACCTCTTCATCCCGGGGTTGGTTTTTGCAAGGTCACCGGTTTTACCAGGGGGTTGGTCCCCATGCAGGGGCAAGGTCCCACTTGCACGGTGATTAAGAGATTTCGGCCGTTGATCTTTGCTATCTACGGTCAATATCGCTTAATTCGTGTAAGTGGGACCTAGGCCCAGGTCTCACCGTGTAAGCGAAACTGAGTAACGCTCCCAGTTGGGTACATTCGGGGGGCAAGGCCCCACTTGCGCAAATTAGGAGATTTCGGCCGTTGATCTTTGCTAAGGTCAGTATCTCTTCATTCGTGCAAGTGGGACCTAGCACGCAGGGACCAGACCGGACTCTGCTGGAAACCGGGTCCAGCATCCCCTATTAGGCTCGTCTATCAGTATTATCAGCTACTCTTTGCGGGGGAGCGGTTCCTCCGAAAACAGAACTAGCTCCTCTTACGAGATAATCCTAAAGAAGCTGTGCCTACTGGAAAACGGGTCCAGCGTCCCTTTCCATGAGCAACTTATAACCATACTGCAGCGGGGTTTTGAGGGAGGATCAAGTCCTCCTTCTCATCCCACAAATGACGAGAGAAGACTAACTGTCTATTTTCTGTGAATCTGATCCATGCAAATTCAGAGGCCCAGMRGCTGCTTAGCAGTTTCTGAGCTTCTGAGTCTAATGTGGAATGAGACCTGATTTTCCTCCATTCTGCAACGATAAGACTACGGACTGTTGATTTGAAAGTATTGCTTAGACGACTAAGGGCCTCGCCACACCACTCTTGAAACCCGGTTTTCAAGAGTTGGGAGTTGTCGCCACACGGCCACTTGAGAGTTGTGGCCCGAAAACTCTTTCGAGAGTTGTCAGAACCTCGTTTCGAGAGTAGCTCTCGAAACTCCTAAACGCCCAGCCTGCAGCACCGCTTTTTTCAAGGGTCCTCCTGAGGGCACTCGAGGGACTCTCGATTTTCGAGAGTTGTCAGGCCGTTATCCTGAGGCCATTCGGAAAAAACAAAGTTGTACGACTGTCGTTTTGCATTCTTTGTCCAACACCATCGGGCCTTTCCAAAGTGCTGTGTGGCGAGGGGCCCGAAACTCTTGAAAACCCAACTCTTGAGATCGTCTGACAGCTCTTGAAAAATTTCCCCGTTTCGAGAGTGGTGTGGCGAGGCCCTAATTGAACAGAACACCTGGTTGAACCTGCGGTCTCTGCGTGCCAGCCAAAGTACCCAGAAACCAATTACCCGAAACTTGTTGCCAATCTTTGCTCTAGCAGAGTTAGGCTGATCCCCAAAGAGCACCAGGCTCTTTGTCCAATAAGACAGCGAACCGACTGCTGCAAACCATAGCCTGCTCAGAAGCCCCTAGCCACGACACATTCCCACCATCAACAGAAAAATTTCCCAGAATTAAATAATCATTCTAGAGTAAAATTACATTCTAAATTTTAAATTTTCATTCCATTTTAAAAAATGTCATTATAATTTTAAAAATTTTCATCTTACTTGAAAGCTTTCCTTCCAAGAATAATGTATCCCTTCTTATTTGAAATGCATGCTAGAGATGGAATGAAAGTCTGGATGAGTTCATGAAATATTTTAATTGGACTATCATTCTAAGTAAGGATTTCCAGTCATAAATAAGTTAATCCAATCTAAATTAGAAGATATTTGTTGTAGCAGAATGAAAGTCTGATTAAAACATTTCATAAACTCGTCCAGACTTTCATTCCATCTTGAACAAATAGATGTAGTTGGAAGGGAAAACTCATATTTAGACGGGAACTTATCAAATTAAATTGAAAATTTTAGAATTGGACGAACATTGGAATGATAATTTATAAATATGAAAGAGTTTTTTTTTATAAAATGTTTTTCAACTTTCATTTCTCGTAGGAATTTTTCTGTTCATAGGTGGGAGGAATCCTCCAGAGATTGGTGCGGACAGACATACTGGTGACACCTCTATACCTCTTTCTGCACACCAAGAGGCAGTGGGGACGCAATTGTGTAAGTGCAGCCACTGGAGGCCTGCCAATTTAACTTCCATTATCTCCAGGATAGTACAAAATTTAATGAAGAAATGTACCCGAGCCAGATTCGGCCCTGGTAACTACAGTTTCTGACATTGATTGTTCCATGAGTCCCATGCTCTGATTTGAAGGGATGTGGCTTTAGAGTGTAGTTTGTAGCCTAGCTTAGATGAGTATTCTGCTAAGGTTACCGTGTTCGCCGCGGATGACTCCACCGTGATGTACCATCCCGTTCGCGTTTCGTCCACCTTCCAGAGCTGTAAGGACAAGCTCCATCTATTGGTGGGGAGCGGCACCTGCCGAAAACCGGGTCCAGCGTCCCATAGATACAACATTTCCTCACAGGTTGGCACAAAACTGGGAACCGGGACCAGCGTCCCATCACGAATACATTCGGAAAATTCCATCAGAACTCGCATGAGAAAGAACCAGGAACTACTAAAAAAATCTAATTAGAACTACGTTTTTTGGTTTGAAATATGACTTTAACTTTCCGTCTCCCTTCGACGAGCCGACCTCCTCCACCACATAGTTCGAAGGGAGAGAAGAAAGTAAGCAGTCTAGAAACAAATTCTGAAGAATCTGAACAAGTCTGAGAACAATTAGCTTCCTGCCTGCTATGCCTAGCAACCCCCTGCTCTTCCTCATCTCCCGACGAGCCGACCTCCTCCACCATATTGTTCGGAAGATAAGAAACAGCAAACAATCAACCTCTCCAAAACCCATATGGTTAAGAATGGACTTCAAGTTTCCATCTCCCTTCGACGAGCCGACCTCCTCCACCACATAGTTCAAAGAGAGAAAAGATAATTGGAGTCCAATCAAGGAATTGAGAAAATGTCATCAAATCTTTTTTTACGACGCCGTAAAAAGGATACGCTTCCATTGGTCACAGCTCAAACCAATCCCTACCCACTATACCTTGTCTCATGTTGTACCCTCCTTCACGGGAATGTACATTGTTCTGCAGTCTTTGCTCACTTGTTCTTTGATCCTTACTGCTCCAGACTGAGTCTCCTAACAGTTGAAGCTTCCCTCTTCAGTTTACCATTATTGAGCTTCCACGCCGAGACCTCAATCTCTGGGTCTGGTACCCTGTCTGACAGCTTGGAAGAAGCGAGATGGGGTTGTACAGTCTCTCCACCAGGAGTCTCGCTCCACTTTCTTCGGACCTTCTTGAAGTTTCGTTACCCAAGATGCAGGGATGGCTGCAATTAGGAACCTGAGGTGTAGCTCGACGTTGTGCAGACCTCTCAGCTTGTGTCTTAGGGCTTCCTCCCCGTGTCAATCTCCAGTCTCACACTCCCAGAGGTGTCCAATTTTCCATACTCCCCGCTGGAGCCATTTCCTCCCAAAATTTCCGGGACTCTTGGTCACAGAGAACATGTTGTCCGATGCGCCCAGGATACTTGGGTTTTCGAAGAGACTGGTAGAGATAATTTTAGAGTAAGTAGTAGGGGGTTTCAGGGTAACAGGCAGAATCTTAGCCCAAACTTTGAGGATAAGGCCCCAAGTGGGCGATTGGACCGATCTGACTAGAGGTTGGTATAAGATAGCATGCCATACAGCGCTATCATCCGTCGATCATTTTATGCAAGGGATGGACTTTGCTTAAAAAAAAAAAAAAAAAAAAAAAAAAAACGAACCTCAAGGGCAATACACATCGTCCCGCGTCGTACGACGGTAGGAGGAGGAGGATTCGATCTTCAGCCGATACTCGGGGAGAACGCACACATCCAGTATATCTTAGATGTATTTGACGACATTTGTGGCTGGACATATATGCATCTGGACGCAATTCCGTACAGAAATGAGTAAAGTGCTCGTGTGAGTATGCACTCACATGAGGAATTCTTTTCTCAAATTCACGTTTTTCTACCTACCTATAGTACTAGTACTATGGGAGCATTACCGCCGAACATGGATGTATCTAACTGCAATTACGTCCAAAAATAAGAACAAAGGTCCTAGTGCATGAGCATGCCCTGCACTCACATTAGGACTTGTCTCAAATTCACCAACTAAGGTCCAAAACAAAGGTCTTAGTACTAATACTAAGGGTCCTACTAAGGTCGTCACGGTGGTGGGTGTCTGCCCAAAGGCTATAACAGGGGACCCCTGCAGGCATAGCTAGTAGATCTCACACTGAAGGTGGGGCTTGCCGACCCGGCAGCCCCAACTTACTCCCCCACAACCGTGCTTGCCTCCTCCCCAACCTACTCCCCCACAACCGTGCTTGCCTCCTCCCCAACCTACTCCCCCAGAACCGTGCTTGCCTCCTCCCTAACGGCGGTGTTCAGGGAGTTGGTTGGGGCCGTATGGTCTGTTCTACACGTAGTAGAGTCTTTAGCCAACGCGAGTGTCAGTGTGCATGTGTGTGGGTTGGGTGTGGTGTGTGGGAGTATAGGCTGTAGCCACTGTTGTTACCCAATTGGGGTAGGGGAAGAGAAGAACAGGGGGGCACACCCTTAGTCCTGACCTCGTCTGCCTTCTCAGTGCTATGGTTTCCGCTATGGGTACACTACTTGGCGACGAAGCTGTTCACGAATCAAGGACATTGCAGGGAGGCATCTGTGGAAACCCTCAGCGACAGATCACCAAGGCTACTTGGTGAAAGTCGCATGGGAAATCATAGCCTTCCCAGGGACCAAAGGGGCAAGGCAGTCTAGACCCACGCCAACAGGACCTTGCCCTTTCGATCTTTTTTTTTTTTTTTTTTTTTTTTTTTTTTAATTTAAGGAGTTCAGGAAAATTTAGGACAGACATGGATAACTGTTGACCTATTGCTAGGCTTTTTTTTTTTTTGAGGAAATCCTTGAAATACCGGGGCTAAAAGACAACTGTGTAATGCCCCCCAAAGCTCGGCTCAAAGAAGCATTCCAAACGAAAAAACCACCTGCCTTAGGGACTTTCAGCAGCCCAACCCTACCTGCCTCACCGCTATATCCCAATGCCCAATCGCTACCAGGCCTCATGCCCCCGACTGCTAGGTTACAGAGTGGCACAACCCACCCCAGAAAACCCCCCACCTGCTAGGCCACAGGGCAAAGCGACCCGCCCCGGCTCCAGCCAGGATCGACTAGGCACCAGCTCACCAAAACACACTAGCGTGCCTTCCACCCTCGACAAGTCCCCAGATCTCTCTACCAGGTCTCATGCCCTCGTCCACAACTCGAGTTACAGGGCAGCACAACCAAACCCCAGCAGCGACCAGCGTCGTTCTAGCCTTGTCTTTTTGCAAACCACCGGGACTCAGGAGTAAGGCAAATAAAAGTCAAGCCACCAATCAGCTCCATAGTTGTATATCCCATCATTTGTCTCCTTCATGCACTGGTTGCACATATCCCCCCAACAAACCCCCTGAGCCCTACTGCGGCAAGTCTTACCACGATGAAGCCACCATCTCCACTGCTGTTGTACCCTGTGACAACCCACAGGCTAGCCCCTTCGCTGCAGAGCGCGTCATCTACCGCCATCATCACCGCCACCACAAACCCCTGCCTCCAGCACCAAACCTTGGAATAATTTTTCAATTAGGAAAAATTAGGAAAAACAGGCACTCAAAATTTCAAACAATCACATGAACATTCCAGCGCCCACTATTCTTACAGGGAGAAAGGAAGAGATGGAAAACCACCCTCTCTCCCCATGGAAACTTCAGTGCGTATTGAGGTCTCAGTTACATGTACAGGGGTCACAAGCACCAAAGGGATTACTCCTCTGCCCCAAAAGACAACCCCTTGTTTGCTTACTGCCTCCCCAGGAAGGCGCCCCCTCGCCTCCCCGCCCCAGTTCAAAACAGCCCCCAGAATACCCCTCCTGCTCCCTTAGTCACATACAGTACCCCCTAAAGTATGCCCCCACAGAGCAGAAGGCCCCACTTCCTTCCTGCCCCACCCCCTCCAAGTGGAAAAGCCCTCTCGACTCTCACCCTGCTAACATCAGCACCCTTTGTCCTCTCTCCCCAACCACCATAGCTAATCCGACCAAAAAAAACAGCATGGCCCAAAAAAAAGACAATCCCTCAATACCGCCCCTACCCTCACAAAGATCACACCACCCACCTAGTGTAACCCTCACAAGGAGAGACTCCAACCCTAAAGGAGATGTCCATTCCAACACCTCTGACCCCGATCTCACAACATCATGAGTTTAGACTCCCTTGCTAAACAGAACAAACTAAGACCAATTGCTCGAGTAAAAACTGTTTTAAAAAAATTGTAAGAGGTGAATTTTTCCAACCTAACCTGGGAAACCGAGTTTAAGAATTTTTACGAGTCAGGCAAACAAAGTTTGATCATGAATTTAGCATCGAATTCAGGAAATCAATCGAGATGAAAATAAGATTTGAAAATCCAAATAGAGAAACAAAATAGGGAATCGATTCTGATGTCCAAAACGACTTACGACTCCGATTTCCAAAACCCCAAGGTTCAAAAAATCACTCAGAAAGTAAATCAGGAAATACCAGGCAAAAGAACAATTCGACAATCAATTGTGTATGAGAGGACTATAACGATTCTAAAACCAGATTGCGAAATCAAAAAAAAAAATTACGAACTACCGATTGAGATCAACTAAGAACTCATAATTGTCATTCAAGAAATCTTCTAAGAAATTCTCATATCAGGCAAAAAAAACAAGACATAGAACCCAAGCACAACAAAAACAGGTCATGGCTTAAGAGTTACTCGAGACTCCATCGCTACGTGAAGTCGCCTTGAAACACCTGAAGCGCTCAACTCTCGCAGTTCCTTGATCCAGCTGCCCCGCCGCTGTAGAGTCCAAACTCAGCCCCTGCCTCTTCCTACGGGAGGAATATCTTTGCCTCCCCATAGCCCGTGCTAATATAGCCCCTCGGCAAGCTGCACTGACCAAAAGAGATTTTGTAGGACACACTCACCTCCTGATCACTGCCCATATGTGATTGGGTTGTGAGTAACCACGTCAAGCCTGTTGACGTGACCTCACAGAGAGTTCAGTTCCTGCCCAACGATTTGGAGACCACTAAATCAAGAAAAAAGAGAGATGGAGTAAAAAGGGCAAGTATAGGAAATCCACCACCATCGAGCCCCCGCTCGCCCCATCCACCTTCTCCGAGTCCTCAGCACAATCCCCATTCCACTGTACTACAAGAGACAACCTGCCATCGCACATCCCCCTCTCACCTTGCCTCGACGAAATCTCCAACGCACGTCATCGCCGTTTTACGCCCATCATAATACTTCGCGCAACTCTGTTCACGTTTCGCTCCACGCTCGCCTCCCCTCGCCACGCCGTGCTGCGTCGTGCTCCTGCGATTCCAGTATCGGACGGGGCACAACGCTCCGGGCCGCGCTGCGGCTTCGATCGTTTGATTAAATAACCTACTATTTTGGCCATATTTCAAGTTGATGCAAGGGGCAAGTTCTGAACGTTGATGGCAGAACATATTCTCATGCAAGAATGGTCTTTTTGTTCAACCAGAACTTTTGTGGCTAATACTGGCTTTGTCCGTTGAAACATGCACTTCATGAAAAGTAAACATTTAGTGAAAATTGGACTCGAGTCAAAAACTTTACGTTGATTTTAAAAAAAGGGGGTTTTAAGGCTGTCACATAGGACATGCATTGGTCGTTGTCACAAACATTTGGGTGTAAACCTATATATTTTGTCAAGTAACAAGACAAATGAAACACAAAAAGCAAACAACATGTTATTGCCAATACATCGAAGTTGCAGATTTAGTTTGCATAAGGAGAACTATGTTTTTGGAAGTCGTACGCAAAAGTGGAGGCAACTGCTCGTCAGTTGCCTTTGCTTCTCCCCCTTCCGCGGCTCCTCTTCCACTCCTTCCCCTCCGCTGCTCCTCCCCCCTCCGC
>BFEA01000169.1:153985-165733 GCA_003427395.1 Chara braunii | reverse complement strand
ACCCTTTTGCTGTTTTCACACAGTAAATCCACTTAAGGGTTCAGGGTGCACTTAAAGGAGGCACCCTAACCCTTTTGCTGTTTTCACACAGTAAAACCTAACCCTTTAGAGGTTCAGGGTATCCTAACCCTTTTGCTGTTTTCACACAGTAAAACCACCTTTAGCTGTTCCTAGCACACACCAGAAGCCGCTTCAGGGTGAGAATTCTGAGTGGTAACCCATCTTAGGGTTTAGGGTTTAGGGTTTAAGGTTTAGGGCTAAGGGGGGTTAGGGGTTTAGGGCTAAGAGGGGTTAGGGCTAAGAAGGGTTAGGGGTTAGGGGTTAGGGGTTAGGGGTTAGGGGTTAGGGCTAAGGACGGGTAGGGATTCGGATTAAGGGTTAAGGGGGGCTAGGGTGAAGGGACCAGGGTTGACGGTTTAGGGTTTAGGTTTTAGAGCTTAAGCTAAGCTGCCTGCCTCCAGCAGATTTTTTTCCGACTATTTTCACCCGACCAGGGGTCCGTTCGTACACCCATTTTAGGGGTTTTCGCACAACAAATGGATTAGAACAATGGTTACCATTTTAGGGTTGAGGGTTTTACGGTCTTAGTGTCTTGGGGTTCAGTTTTTTAGTGTTTTGGGATTTTAGGGTTTAGGGTTTAGGATTTAGCGTCCAGGCCGGTTTCACCCCTCTGCTGCCAACTGTTACACATCAGAACCCCTCTGCGCTTCAAACTTGGTCTTTCCAGTGGATCCCGCTTTCACAGTTGTAAGACAACAGATCTACTTTAGGGTTTACAATTCGCCTGTAGACATTATCTCAAGACTGACGCCGTTTCTTTTTTTTTTTTTTTTTTTTTTTTTTTTGATATCTGGCGAGTAGTGTAACGAGGCCCGAAGACCACCACCTCCACCCAGCTGGCAGCTGGACCACTGAGCTACGTAGGCAGGCGGTGAGAAAGAGAATAGACTCTGGCCAGTGGGACCTGGGCAGAGGGTCGGGGCATTGGAACAGAAAATGCACCTGCACGGCATCCGGGGAATGCCTTGTGCTTCCCTCTGGATCGAGCGATCACTCGGGATCGAAAGATTTAGGAGCAAAGCCCACTGACACCAAGGGCCTCGCTGCACTACTCTCGAAATGTGCAAAACGAGAGTGAATATTCCGCTAGAAGATGGAAAGATACACCGCCAATGTTGTTGTTGTTGTTGTTGTTGTTGTTGTTGTTGTTTTTTTTGGGAATCTATGTTGTCCGTTGCACAACACGGGGGCTTGACATGGGAACAGAAATTGGCACCTACGGACAATCCCGGGGAACTCTCTCTCTCTCTCTCTCTCTCTCTCTCTCTCTCTCTCTCTCTCTCTCTCTCTCTNGAATTCCCCTTCACTTTCCAGTTGCAGCCCTTTTGCTGTTTCCACACTCGACATTCAAGACCCCTTCCCTGTTACGTTTTTTAAGCATAGCAGAAGACCATCATGGGTCTCCTTGGCGTTGCAGACCTTCCTTGCTCCATCCCATTGCGCAACCGAGGCCCACCTGAAAAAAAAGGATAGAGGCTTTCCGCCGTCGACAACTACCTTCTTCCCCCGAATACAACGCACGGTCATTACAGCTGTATTGGGGGTATCTTTCAGACTACATACAGCTATAATGACCGTACGTTGTATTCACAGGAAGAAGGTAACAAGGCCAAAGGGTTTGGCACTCCAGGGACAACTAACCAGGCAAAAGGGTTTGGCAGTCCAGGGACAGCCCTTAACCACCGTTACCCTTGCGAAGCCTCATTTTCCTAAAGGGTTTGGTAGTCCAGGGACAGCCAAAATATAGTAGCTTTGGAAAATGAGGCTTCGCAAGGGTAACGGTGGTTAAGGGCGGATGGAACTGTCCCTTTCGGCAGGGATCGAAGGACCAAATGGAATGTTTTTCACTATACTGGACCACGTCACGGGACAAGATGGGCCTCCGGCCCGTCAGCTTCCACATGGCTTCTAAGATTTGGCTATATTGGACCACGTCACGGGAAAAACTGGGCCTCCGGCCCGTCAGCTTCCACACAGCTTTACCTGCGGTACACTTGCGTTAAAAAAAAAGAGAAAAAAAAAGAATAAGAAGCTCGTTCGCATACTTGTCGGCATAATCAGCATTGTAATACAACAACATTTACAATCATCATCATCATCATCATGACGGGTGTTGTCACGAGGATTTCAGAACTGTCGATGCGATCATCAACCGACGGAAGAGATTCAAAAGGAACCTTCAAGTTGGCATATGACCCCAAAATTCCCCAAATCATTAGTCTAAGATGCAAGTAGTACCCCGACTAATGACCTGGTGCATTTAATTCACTGAATTCCACTCTCTTCCTCCTTAGTTAGGAACGGGGTGGGTCTAATTTTCTTTGTATTGGTCCACACACTGACAAAGAAAATCTTAAGATGTTACAGGCAGTGTCGCCAAACCCGTACGCTATTTTTATACAGCATATTTTCATGAAAATGGGCATCCAGTCCTTCCTTCCTTTTTTTGCCTTCCCTTTATCCGTTGTTCTTTTTTGGATTTTTTTTGCCATTGTTCCAGCAGTGTTAGGTTCTCTTTCACCGACTCTGCCTCTTGTGGAAGTTTTTGGGCCAAGAGCGCCAGGGTTCTATTTCGTTGTCAGATTCTCCCTGCTTATTGTTATTATTATTATTATTTCCATTATTTCATTATTATATTTTTTTCATATATTTCATTTATTTATATATATATATATATATTACATTATATTATTATTATTATTATTATTATTAGTAGTAGTAGTAGTAGTATATTACTACTATTATAATTATCCTCAAAAAGATAGATTTGAACTGGCATATAACGTATCGAGTATTCAGTATACCTCCCACCTTTGTGAAGATACACGTGTACACGAAATGGCTCCCATCTGTCCACTGTCCTGTCGTCAAAATATTACGGGCAGCTGGTTGGTGGGAATGACAAGTATAGGATATGTTTGGTGTGTATTACGTTACATTATTATTGTTATTTTAATAGTTTTATTATTATATTATAATATTATATTATTATCGTTATTATTATTATTATTATTACTATTATCATTATTATTATTATTATTATTATTATTATTATTATTATTATTTTTAGTATTGAATTGGTGACGTAGACCAACAGCTATGGATGTCAAAATTTCAGACAGCAAACTGGAGGCCAAATTCTACTGGAGTTGTTCGTGGTGGGATTGCACAGGATTGGGAAAATAACAGCGTGAACAACAAGGGGGGTGGGGGTGGGGGGAGGGAAGGTGGAAGAGGCAGGAGATTCAACTGGCCTAATTGTCGATCAGGCTGGGTGTCTGTCTGATTTCACGGTCTCTCCCTTCATGGGACCTCGCTCCACTTCTCGGTGACACCAAATGTGCAAAATGAGAATGAATCTACCGCTAGAATATGGGAAGAAGATACACCGGCATATCTTTTGTATTTTTGTGCATTTGGTGAGTAGTGGAGCCAGGCCCTAGTACTCAAATATCTAAAATCACACAGCAAAGAAGCCGCTGCCTTCCTTTTTTCTATTTTTGTTCATGCACACTGCCTTCCTTTGTCTACACCCAAGATTCCAAATTGCTCCAGTGGCCTACACTCTTCCCCCCAATACAACTTACGGTCATTATAGCTGAATTTGGCGTATCTTTCGGTCTAAACTCAGCTATAATGACTGTACATTGTATTCGGCGGAAGACAGTCGTTCTCTTGGTAAGGCACACTTAGTCAAGTGGCATTCAGGAGGTCATGGGTTCAATTCCCATCGACCTCATCTCCCTCCATGGGCAAGCTTGGCACCAGTACATTTCCCAGCCATTTTGCAGAAATGCGCAGAACGCCTTGAACGCTGGAGCGTCAGGCGGGATGCACCAGGGTGCTGCTTCGCCCGAAAATCCATCCAGGCAAATGGGGCCTTGCATGGAACCCGTTTTGCCGGGATGGATCTCCGGCGAAACGGCCCCAGGGCCCCATGCATCCCGGCCTAAACGCCAGCATCATGCACGGCGCTTCTCTGCAAAAGAAATGTATCTGAAGAAGGGAAAATTACAACTCACAATTATTAAACCACCAGTACCTTTCCCATATAGCGGCCGCGGGCCCCTCACCACAACTTTCAGAGGCCCGAGATGCAACACAGCCCGTTGATGAAATTGATCAACGGCCGCCTGGCCCCAAAAGTTAACCATGTTCACCACCACGTTTTTGTTTTTCAAGCGGAGAAATGGTTTGTTTTTTTTTTACTGTTTTTTTTTTTTTTTTACTGGTGGTTATTTTGTTTTTGCTGGTGGTTATTTTTTTTTACTGGTGGGTAATTTTTTTTACTGGTGGGTAATTTTTTTTACTGGTGGTTATTTTTTTTTTACTGGTGGTTAAATTAATAATGGTCACCGTGATGGTTGGCTCATAAATACAGCATTTTTTACGAGTGTTGTACCAAATAAAGGCCTCACATTAGGACTTTTAAAGTGCGTGGTGGGAGGTGGGGAGGGGCGTAGAGGGGGAAGGGGGGGGGACATGGAGGACGCAGGGGGCACATAAGGTGAAAGGACTATATACTAATTGACTGACTCAGAAATGTTGTGTACCTGAAAAAGGGGGCGTAGAGGGGGAGGGGGGGACGTAGAGGGGGAAGGGGGGCACCTATTTTGGACTTCTATTATATGGACGGGGCATTTCATAGTTCTGTACTTACAAAAAATAACGTCCTATATGTTGCTCGCACTTGGAAATTTTCAACTGTATCCAGCCGGAACTAAGGTCAGATTCATTACAGGAAGTATGCCTTTCTTTAAGAACGGTAAGTTAAACACTTTCAATTAAAAAACTGGAGTAATTCTACAGTGGATATGGATGGGCCATTTCGAATTATTTGTGGGGAGAAAAAAAAAATAAAAAATTCTAACAAGTCCGTATACGACTCTGTTAAAGATTGAAAACCTGCTCACATTAAAACGAATTTAAAGGATACGGTAAAAAAAAAAAAAAAAACGTTTTGCCCTCTTCTTTTGAAATTATAGTGTTGAGCACACAAACCTACCCGGTATAGGCATGCTAAGCGGATTTTTTAACGATAAAAAATATGTATTTTTTGCTATCTACGAGCTCTATTATTTTCACATTGCTTTTGGATGAAATTTGCAATAAGACCCAAAATCAAACACTACTATTGCCTTCCTCTCTTTTCTTATGTTTTTATATACTTGCCTTCCTCTCTTTTCTGGCTTCATGTGTGCCTTGCCCTCTTCTCGTTTCAAGCCCTTCTGTCCTTGCCTTCAAAATTATTGTGTGAATTTTGTGAATGCATTGGCTTTTGCTTTTGCCCTTGGGTTGGGTTGGTCCATCACGTGGGTTAATCTTGCTGATTTGGAATTTAGTTGGGGTTGCTGATTGGTGGTAGGGTATATATAGAGTTAAGCAACCTTGTGAATCATTTTGGGATTTTGTCCCTTGGTGCATAGGGTAATTACTAATTAGGATTAGTCCGATTATATCATTTTTTGACAATCTTGTTTTAAATTTGTGCTCTTGGGTAGGGTGATTTGTTGCCTGGCTTGGATTTCGCTAGATTAAATGAGGGTAGGGTTGCTTAATAATGGGCGTTTGGAGAAGGGGTGGATTAGGATTTCGGTGTCTTAAATTAGGGGACGCGTTTTTTGTTGTAGGGTTGGGATTGGGATTGGTTGTCATGACCTTGTGGGGCTGGGGTAGGCATAGAGGTTTGGCCGAGAGTGCCTTGCTTAGCCAGTTTGGCCGCAGCAAAGGATGTAAGGGACACCAGCTGACGCCTGTTTCCCGGGGTCATATGATATCTGCATTGTTGGGTGAAAAAAAAAAAAAAAAAAAAAAAAGCATGTTGTATGAGCTATTATATAATAGTAATAATAATAATAATAATAACACACAATGATAATAGCCATTAATAGAACGACAAATAACTCCAGCAGACTGATGGTACCTGATCCTTAGCTGCATCATCACTTTTTTTCTTGAATTCTTCTTCTTTAGAATAATAATAGTATATTATTCGGTTTTTGCAAAAAAAAATTATCTCCCCCCCCCCCCCAAAAAAAAAAGAATAATAATAGTAATTATATTATTATAGTATATTGTTTGTTTAGATGGAGAGTGAATAGGACTACAAACTGACAGATGACCTAAGACAAAATGTGACCTCTATTGTGGACGTGACATGTGGCATTATTCTGGAGACGTGGTTTCTTTTTTTTTTTTCAAGTTTTTTTTTTTTTTGAAGAAGGGCGCTGGCCACGGCAGAAACTAGCTGACGTTACGAAAAATAAAAAGAAACACAAGACTTAAGTAGGACCTTGGCAATGTATGAATTAATTCATGACGGGGGGTGAGGGTAGGGGCCTTTCTTTTTCTTTTTTTGGGAGGCTAACTTCAGTAGAGTCACAAAAACTACTTATAATTGCACTATGGGCCAAGATACGGTTTTTTGCAATTACTGCACTTCGGGCACCCTACCTACCCAGATAGATTTGATTTAGGATCAGAAGGTTACATCTGCTTTTAGGTATCATATTGTTAGTTAACTTAGTTAGTTGAGTGATTGAATTCAGATGAGAATAAGGAGTAGAATCTTGCCACAGTCGTGGCCTGCTGGGCTTTGCGCGGCCGGAGAGCCTTGGTAAGCCTTAGAGCTGCGGCGAACTTTGCGAGGGACACCGGGCCCGGTTCCCGTTGCCGGCACAGTTTTATTTTTTTTTATATATTTTTTTAATGTGGTCCGATGGACCACGGATCAGATATTAAACTGACCAGAACAGGTACTACACTTGACCTTACTTAGCGAAAACGCCGAGAAAGGTATAGGCACAGCTTTATAAATGTTGCTCCTAAAAAAAAAATAAAAAAATAAAAAAGAAAGAAAGAAAGCTGGGTTGCACACATTGCCCCAACTGCAATTCGAAACTGCCAGTGTATGTTGGCCCGCAGTGCAATTATAACTCCTTTTTGTGACTCCGGCCAAGTTTCCCCTTTTCTTTCTTAAGACATGTCCCCTCGCATGAGATTACCGAACCCTCCAAAACAAAGAGAGGGGCAAAAACATATCCATAAACCCTTACCTCGTTAAAGGCAGATACCAAAATCTCTCCCTGTATTGACAAAATGCTTTTAAAAAGGCAAGGGTTTGGGTTTGACGATATATATATATATATAGATAGATAGATATGAGGGCAGTGGTTGGCGCCCACCTCAGGGTATCATCAGTTGTAGGGCAGTCGTTGATACTTAACCACAACCGGTTGTGTGTGGTTAAGGGGTGGATGATCACTTACAGTGTAATCAGTTAGTTTGGGGATCGTGCAGACAGTTGAGGGTTCAGCCTCCTGATGAGTCAGTCGGTGAAACTCCGACGAAACAGTTTGTAACAGCCCCTCGTTTGTTGTCCTCTTCTCTTCTCCCTCCCTCTCTGCCTACGCTTTAACGGGAGCTCTGTTTGACGATATTGGCAATCTCATGACAGTGTACATGGGTAAGAAAACAAAACAAAGGGTGCCTGCCTTCACCCCCCTTCATGAATTCATACATCGACTAGGCCCTACTTAACTCATCCGTCCCTTTTTTTATATATATTATATAGTAGTGGGTGAACTATGACTTGAACTGTGATTTCCTTCTTTTTTTAATTGTGATTTGACTTCTTCTTTTCGTAAAATTATGTTTTTCGTAATTATAGTGGGTGAACTGTGATTTCCAACCGCTGGTCAAATAAACGACTGTGTGAGATTTTCTTTTTTCTTTTTTCCTGATTCGCTAATGCATGAACTACTATGCGAAGACGGGAATGATTGATCCTATCATAAGAAAATGACATAAAATTCTGGAAATAAAATATATCTAAGTTGACTTGTAATCCACATACTCCGTGACTAGACTTGCATTACAGACAAAGCACCCTTGAACAGCCCAGGCCCTCGCCTGAAGGGAAAAAACGCATGGTCTCCGCTCGAAGTTGATTTGTTCTGCACACACTGGAATTCATTTTGCCTTTTGGGACTTGAAAGTTTTCCCATTTTTGAAATTCGACCCTTCCATATCTTACTGGCTTTTTTTTTTCCTCCTTCTTTTTTTCTTCTTTTTTTCTTCCATATCTTACTGGGACAAGGGCCCAGTGCCCAAGGCAAAATACAACACAGAAACAAAAGACTAAAAGATTCACGGGCTTTTCCTTCCCCTTTCCCATTTTTGAAAAAAAATCGACCCTCCATATCCTACAGGCGTTTCATTCACCTTTTCCAATTGTGGAAGACGGTGACTTCGTGCGCTTTATTGTATTTCTTCACTTTCTCTCTTTCTCTCCCCCAGTTCACACGAATTAAAAAAAAAAAAAAAAAAAAAGGAACCTAAGTAGTGCTCTTACTGGTATATACGCGGTAAAAGCATTTCGATTCGGGGGCTAGGTCCCACCTGCACGAATTAAGAGATACTGACCGTAGATCATTGCAAAGATCAACGGCCCAAACCTACTAATTTGCGCAAGTGGGACCTTGCCCCGGGCCTGGGCCGGTAGCAAAAGGGGCAGGCCACTTTGAAAAGTCACAGTTGCGGGCTCAAGAAGCGTGGAAGCCTGGAAGGTATAGCTTCATCAACTCAGGCTCGTGTGAACTGGTAGTTTATAAGTTCTAAAATGAAAAGAAAAAAACATTAGTTAGTCTTCAACAAGCCCTTAGAGACCCAAAGAAAAAAAAGAAAAAAAAAAGAAAAAAAAAAGAAAAAAAAAAGAAAAAAGCAAAGCCCTTGAATACCAATCACTGAAATTTGCACTACTGTGTCACCAACGATGCTGCTGCGATCCCATGCCTTAAGAATGCAACCGTGAATAACTTAAAAAAGAAAAGAAAAAAGGAAAAGGAAAAGCCCCTATGTATCGACCCTTGACAATAAGCATGAACTGTAAAAAAAAAAAAAAAAAAGCATCTAGGCTACCAGCCGAGCCGCCGGGGTCACCTTGTTTGTCCGGGCGGCCCGGCCGTGCAAGGACCAAAGAATGGACCAAGAAAAAGAAGAAGAAAAAAAAAAATACATCTGGAAAAAAGAAGAAGTTACGCAGAAAAAAAAACTGAACAACTTTTGCCTCAGGGTCACATTCTTTACCAAGTTTAAAACGATTTATTTATTTTATTGGATATCTTTAAGTTTACTTGTTCTTTGCCTGGCCAGGCAAGTGGTCCCGGGCCACTCTGGTAGCCTAGATCAGCATGCATCAAGTCTTTGGCCTTGATTATAGACGTCTACACATATCTGGTATAGCCCACCGTTTTTTCTTTGTCCGCTTCTCCCTTTCGCCTAGGTCTTACCGGATGATAGAAATTGTCGAGGATATAAAATAAGGCCCTAGATGCACTACTCGACAACCGCCAACTTGAAGATTGTTAATGCATGTGGACAACGAATCTGTCCAGATGCATTCAGAACGTTGGCCGATGGCGAGCCCTGCAACTAGGCCCTATATCAAGGAGTTGTGACATTCAAATGATACAGACAAACAATTTACATACATATGTAAATTGTAATAATATACAAGCATACATATCTGTTCGAGTATACCTATTACATACACACACGCGCACACATCTATATATCGTCAAGCAGAACTGCCCGGCAATATATATATATCGTCGATATATATATATATATATATCGTCACAATATATATATATATATATCGCACAAACAGAACTGCCCGGTAAACCGTAGGCAGAGAGAGAGAAGAGGATATATATATATATATATATATATATCTCTGCCTACGGTTTACCGGGCAGTTCTATTTGACAATATATATATATATATATATATATATATATATATATCAGCCCCTCGTTTGTTGCCCTCTTCTTCCTCTCTGCCGACGGTTTACCGGGCAGCTCTGTTTGACGATATAGATAGATAGATAGATAGATAGATAGATAGATAGATGTGCGTAGTATGTATCCTCTCTAAAACCACCTTTTTTTACGATATATTATCACACAAACTGCAAAAATAAAATAAAATATCGTTCGCATAAATGAGGGAAGGACAAAGACGGGACGCTATGACAGCTGTTTCGTCTGGCTTCTTGTTTATTTATTACCTTTTCTGAATTCCCCCCCCCTTTTAACGGTTCACTGGCCGGCATTACTATGTGGCAATATATACATAGCAGAGGACATGGAATATACGCACATGCAGTAAGCATCTTCCATGGTTGACCGGGAGTTAGGTCCAACTTACCCGGATTCTTTGTTCGTGGCCATTGATCTTCGTGATCTACGATCAGAAATCACGAATCCGGGTACGTGGGACCTCAACCCCAGCCGCAGCTCCACAGACAGTACCTCTTGAGACGCCAAGTGGTATCATACATCACGTAGGACATATAAATGTCCATATAAATTCTACAAATACAGTATACACACATATATGGCAGGTCCAGTTTGACGATATAGAAAGATAGAAAGATACATAGATAGATAGGTAAATAGATAGATAGATAGGTAAATAGATAGATAGATAGATAGATAGGTAAATAGATAGATAGATAGATAGATAGATAGATAGATAGATAGATAGATAGATAGAGAACAGCCTAGTGAATACACATATAAATACGTCTATGTACAAATGTGAACATATCTAGATACAGACAACGAACAACAAACACGCACGGTTCTCACAGCGAATCGAAACCGAAGAGCGCGATGGATCTCAAGCCCGTCCGCAGAAAAATAGCAGCTGTGGTCAGATAGGGGGGAAGGGGAAGAGGGGGAGAAAATAGAAAGGGGAGAATTTTGAAACCAAAAAAACAATTGAAACCGACGAGGGGAGTGAAGGCAACCAAACCAAAGGTTCATGAGTTTTTTTTTTCTCTTAAAGAAAGAAGTTTCTGCCCCAGAAAGCTCCTTCAGATAAGACTATGAACTTGTGAAGTTCATTTCAACCAATTCCAAGTCCAAACAGGCAATCACGACACGCCCGAGGTAAGGACGGATCGGAGAAAAGATTAAATAAAAAAAAAGACGAAGGAAAGGGTGTATAACCCACTGTGGCCTCAACCTCAAGTGTACTTGGCTCAGTTTGTACACCAGGTACGAACTGTTGAAATAGAGACCTGAGTTCGAGTCCAACTGGAACTAGATGATTTTTTTTTTTTTTTTTTTTTTTTTTTTTTTAACTGGAACTAGATGAATTAGATTCTTGAATTACTTGGTGCCGATCAGTTTTAACTTTTAAGATAATATCACAAGGGCATCGCCCTTCATGGTAAAAAAAAAAAAAGAGAAGAAAAAAAAAGGGTGTAACCGTCCTGCAAGCAGGTAAGACTGAGCGCCTCGTGACACCATTGTCCAAACGAAAAGAGAACGGATGCATCTTCTACAGAAATTGGTAAGGTGCATCCGTTGCTATTCATAGAAGCGGATGCATCTTGCCATTATCTGAGGATAGATGCATTCGTACGTTTTCCGATTCGACAAGGGTGTGGCGAGGCCCTGAGTTTTCGGCTAGATGAGGTAAGCCCTCTGAATGGGAAGGACGGGGATTTGGACAAGGAGGTACTTTCCTTGTTAGGGGCACCGTGGGGTGGCAAGTGTCAGGTGAAGAGCCCAATTAGCAATCAGTCAATCCTCAATTAGTTGTGAGTAAAAAAAAAAAAAAAAAAAAAAAGAGTCAATCCTCACTGAGTTTTCGGCTAGATGAGGTAAGCCCTCTGAA
>BFEA01000169.1:105065-115077 GCA_003427395.1 Chara braunii | reverse complement strand
ACAGGCGTATTACCGCGCGTACCCCCTATGCTACATCGAACGAGAAACGCCCTCGGCTAGTCCACCTCTGCGATTGCAACTCGTTAGCTTTCGTATTGTGGACTGGTAGCTCGGCGGGGATAGGCCCACCGAAGGGAGGTGACAACTCCCGTAAGGTGTAGGTAAGTTGTGCCTCGCGTAGGCCCTGTCCTGTCGTAGGGGCTCGCGAGAGGTATGGCTGGCGCACTCGGCCGGAGCGGCTTATGGAAGCTCCATGTATATTCACGACGAGGATTTATACCAACTCCTGCGTGACGCGGCCGGGAGGGTCCCGCGCTGCCCCGTGCGGTGCTGGACCGATGCGCTCGACCGGTGGCGCCGTTGCCGGGGATAACGGTTGCCTACCGTTGTCCCTGGTGGAACAACATCCAGGTATTGGAAGTGAGAAAAAAGGCAAATGAGAAGTTTCATTAGGATGATATAAGTGATCAGTTGACATCTTGACTATCGATTGATAGTGTCGTAGAGATGAGAGGTCCTTAAAATTCTGATCTAGGTTCGGGGCGGGTTAATGATTCAGGCGAAGTGACTATTTCCGCTTTATCGACTGGTCTGGGCAGAATGGTTGGTAGCAGACGAATGAGGGAAATGTAGGTTGGGGTGAGCTTCGAGCAGTAGTGGACCGATAAAAGGGGTCTTCGTCGTTTTACTAAAGTACGCTCCTTTTGACTTGGGTATGACCGTTTCTATACCTATTGTCATAATAACCATTACTGTTCGCCTACAATCAGCTTTGAGAAGTTTTGTCTGTATGTAGTATTGTAGGGACTAAGGGTTCCACGACGTGAACATGAGAGAAGGTAATGAAAGTTGAGTTTAGCCGTTTGCCCTTGTTTGCTTGAGTCTGCCTGGGACGCTCCCTAATAAGTGGCTGCTTGCTTGTGTACCAGGCTGCTGTCAGCATCATGGCGGAAGAGAGCGGTTTCGCCAGGATCCTGCTTTGGAGAAATTCGTGCCTCATGAAGGTGCTGCTGCGCGAAGTGTTGCAGGAATCAATGCCCCCAGATCTACGCGCCCTGCTGTTCCAAGGAAGAAACTTGTCCAACTTTCTGCGTGACTTTCAGGGGTTTAGCCTTACGAAGAAGTGAGACAAAAAGGCGATGCGGTACATGTTCCCCTTGTTCGTTTCTGAGGAACTAAGCGAGGAGGTATATGCCCTCAAGCAAGAGGCGAAGACGTGGGATGAGTTGGAGAGTTCCTTGAGGCTAAGATTCCTAGAAGATGGAATAGAAGGCCAACGTGGGGAATGCTCTGAGCAACCAGCTGTGGGCGCGCCAGCACAGGCAGAGTTAAGTGGGCTACAAAGACAAGTAGGGGCATTGGAAGAGAGGTTAGCCCGGCTAGAGGAGGTCAGGAAGGGCAAGTGGAAGATTTCAGAAGGTTCCCCAAGTAAGCCGACCAGCCAGGGTGAAAGAGGAATTGAGGGGGATGACCAAGATTCACCCTTCTCAATAGGAGCCCCAAAGAGGCGGAACAGTGCTCAGGCGGACGACGAAGGCAAAGGACTTATTGAAGTAAAGGAGGGGCAGGAGGCTAATATGGCCCTGCCTGTTACTACGCCGGATCCGGAGAGGGGGCTCATTAACGAGGAAGCATCCTAAGCTGCAGGTCGGGAGAGGCAAAAGAATGGGTGGTGGCCAGAGCACTGGGTAAAAAGGGTATGCGATTGTTGGGGAAAGACTGGTCGTGCCCCTCAAGGAAGTGAGGAAAAGGGTGTGACGGGAGAAAAAGGGGAACTCGAACCTTCCAAGTTAACAAAGGCGCAGCGGAAGGCAAGGAACCTCGCTCAGGGCGGTCAAGGTACCGAGAAAGGGCAGAGCTCACGGCAGGTGGCAATTACCCCGCGAGAGTTGGAAGGTGAGGCAAGACCAAGGGGGCCTCCTCCGATCGAGCCAACTTTACATGGGCAGTGGGCGCCGTGTAGCCAAATGAGCTTGTGGCCGGCGTATAATCCTTACATGCCCTGGACGCAAGGTAATTATATGGGCCCTTTGATGAACATTATGCCCCGTGGGCCCCCGCCAGTCCAAATTAAACCTGTCGGACCGTTATGGCCGCCGAGGCAGCAAATGCCGCAGGACGGTATGGCAGGTGTAAGGGGCCAAAGGCCAGCAGTTGGAAAGGGCCGTGGAGATGGCGGGCGTGGCAACACAGGCCGTGGAGATGGCGGGTGTGGCAACACGGGCCATGGAGATGGCGGGCGTAGCAACACGGGCCGTGGAGATGGTGGACGCGGCAGTGGAGGCCGTGGGAATGACAGGCAAGGCGCCGAAGGTCGCGGCAGGGGCCAGCGAAACCATAAGTGGGGCCCAAAAAAAAAAGAAGCATGAGGGTGCTTAATGAGATGATCATTAGAGTGAGTCAGGTGATCAAGAGCGCGGAGAGGGTAGATGAGATGACTAGAGCAGAGAAAGTATAGCAGGATGTAGTGGGGATTCATCCTAGCTCATGAGTCGGGAAACTTCTGTTAATCGTCTGCTTTAGGTCCTTGGATTGTTGTTGGTAAATATCTAGTGTTACATGTATTGTTCTGGTAACTGGAGTACCAGGCTAACCGTTGCGTGACCCTAACCCCATACTAATTGGTAAAGGCTAGTTGCATATTATCTGGGTCGTGACAAGCATATGCTTCGATATGGGTATGTGTATGGGATAGAACCGGGGAGGGGTTTCACAATAATGGTCCGGTAAAGTGGCTTAGGTTGTAGATAGCTCAGCCGTATAGGTGAGGCCAGAAGGTGATGAGTAAGTAGGGACTGGTTCGCCTATACGTTAGTAGGATCAAAGTTTTTTGTATATGGGGTCTGAGCTAGATATGTGCATAGTTAGGTATAGCCACGACTAGCTTGTCCGTTTGTACATATGCAGATCGTTGTACTGGACGAATCATTCGTTTCCTCTTTTGGCGTGATTTAGGTGGTTGTGTCCAGATGTGTGATATGTTGGTGTGTACAGTTGGAAAAGATTTGTGTGATTTGAGTTTTAGTCTATGTTTGGGTATACTCCGAGGTATTCGTGGGTTCGAGACATGGGTTACCCAGCAGAGTAGGACGTGAGGGCTGGGTACCTTTGTTGTTTTTGAGAGAGACATTTTATCCTGGTGTACATATCGAGTTGAGACCCTATGAGGCTTGATTTTTGTGACGATCACTATCACTCTCACCTGTGTGGTTTTATCCTGATGAATGTTGGATTTGTGCGAAAGATGTATGAATGAGTGATATGTTAAGCTGCCTACTCCTCGATATACTTGTGCGACCTGCCCCCGGACGGCTGATAGGGCAGAGTATAAGGGAAGGAAGCGCAACCTGTTTGTGAAAAGTGTTGAGGATTTTGTCGGTTGTTGATTGTCTAAGTGTGATGAGGACCCATAAGATGGTCTCTCAGTGATGTTTGTTTTATGATGAGCCCCCCTTGGATTTTGAAGAAGGAGATGTTTTGTGATGTTGTGTGTTAGAATGAGACCCCTCGTGATTTTTTTAGGAGGGGAAGATTGTTTTTATGATGAGACCCCTCGTGATTTTTGAAAGAGGAAGTGTTTTGTTCTGTGGTGAGACCCCTCGTGATTTTTGGAAGAGGGGGTGTTTTGTTCTGTGGCGAGACCCCGGGGATTTTAAGAAGAAGGGGTGTTTTGTTTTATGATAAGAGCCCCTAGGATTTTCGGAAAAGAGGATGTTTTTGTTGTTGGAAGACTCACCTTCAAAGGTGAGTAAACTGATTTATGACATGGCGAGTTGTTTGATGGGTGATAAAGTCTGACGAAAAGGGTCACTTTTGCTTGGAATATTTGAGGAAGTCGCAATGAGTGCAGGGCGAGAGACGTCTCAGGACGGGTGGCTGCTGACTCTGATCAAATCAGGGGTCACGGCCTGGTGGACCTAGCGGTGATTTTGTTTGTGAGCGTGCGAAGGATGCCATGCCTATTGTGGAAGGGCTGGTAAATGCCTTCGGACCCCTGCGTATCGCGCAGTGGGCCTGTGATTATGTTTTGCGACGCCCCCATCTAACCACTTGTGCTAGTTCTGAGACATATTGAAGAAAGACCAAGCTAACGGAAAAAAAAATAGTACCTCTATTGGATGGCTGCTAGCCGGCGCAACCGGTTGAGGGACCGCGTGGGTAAGAGTTTGAGGGGAGTTGCCCGCCCCAGTAAAATTACCCCGCGAGATAGTGATGATTGAGAATTTTTGGAGGAATCCTGATTGGATGCTTATCAGGAGAAAACCTATCGTTGTGTAACCAACGAGGGGTACTACCGTTAAATAACAATGTGGTGGCCCGTAGTCCTGGTCCGATCGGCCAGGCTATGTCGGGCCAAAATGGAAACCTAGCCTTTCTGTACTAGACTGCAGAAAGAGTTGAGTGAATATTAAAATATACATATATACGTATGTGTATTTGATTGCGAGAGATTTTCTGAGTAGGAAGGCGAGAGTGCCTTCAAAGGTCTCGATTAAGGCCCGCGTCCCTAGTCTTTGCCAGGAATAGGGACACCCAACGAGAAGCCGAAGGTTATCTAGGACCGGGGAAAGGACGATTGGGAAGGTCTTTGGAACTTATGCTGTCAGCGTCCTAATTTCTGGGCGGTGAGAGACCCGGGTTAGAAACCTGGCAGTATATAGTTGTGGAGACATGGTTTGATGGAGGCCTCTACCCTGTGTTTGTCGGCTAATCGGATTGATTCCTTTTTCGTCAGCACTTGGAGTGTGGATGAATTTATAGTTTTCTGATTTGGCGAAGCGACGGGGACGTCGCTTAATATGGTCCGATAAGCTGCCGACGCGAATACCCTTACAAGGGTATCCGCCCTGATTTTTACAGATGACAGAAAGAATAAGTATAGATTAAGGTTGAGTATACCATGCGAGTCGCGGCAGTGTCTGTAGGTTACATTGACTGGATGGTTGACTATAGTAGAGAGTGTGTGGGCGCGCGGATTTTGAGGCGCACATGATCTTTTACTTTTTGATAGTTGAAGAATCGGCGTGGTCGCCGACCAGAATTTTTATCTTATTTTTTTATAAAGTTAAGATTAAAAATATTATGTCGTGGGGATTGATGTACTTTCCTGGGTCTTGTGCGCACGTGTGGAGGGCGGCGTCGAGAACGAGTATGACTATTGAAAGCACTTTGGTAGGTTGTCGCGTCACGCAGTGCCTCTTTACTTAGGCATCCATCAGAGTTGAACCCAGACCCGGGCATAGCTCTATTGGTTACAGCACCAGACTTTCATCAAAAGAGATTCAGGGATCGAAATTGACGATGTAGGAATATTGGACCGGCGAGGAGGAATCTAGGGGTCGAGGGTCCGGCGGGCCTATTCCCATTGGGTTGTCATCAACGGTGTCAGAATGGTGCTAGTGCTTCTCTTTGTCTTCATTTATCGTATTCTGGCGACCAATACCTCCTAAACAACTTCTATTCTATTTTTATTATCATTTTATTGTAACGCCGGATTTAGAGGCCACCACGGCAGTCGAGGACCTTGAGCGTGCGCCTCATATATTTGACCTACGGGATTCCGTGTGTTCGGAACACCGGCGAAGTTTCTCTACTTGGGCTGTTTTGAAATGTGGACCGAAGAGTTCAACGTGCATGCGAGCCATGGGTGATAGGCCCGCTAGGCGGAAGAAAACCTTGAGTGGCGGGGGTTGCCGCGGATGCACTATCTGCCGGCCAGGGTCTGTCTTGAGAGGTTTGAGTGTGAGCATGGCTTGTGGGACCCGGTAGATGGTGGGTCGTACCTAGGCGCAGTAATACAGCGTACCGGGGCGAGGACCGCAAACTATCGCGGCCACTCGAGGGCAAAAACCTCCTCCACTTCGGTCTTCAAAGTTCTCATTTGAATATTTGCTACAACCGCCAAGGCCTGTGCCGCGGCCCGCGGCGCCAAGGCCCACGCCACTGATTGTAGTGGGACTGCGCCCTGATTCTGTGAGATCGGTCGTCGGGAGCCCAGAGGAGGTTGTGTTGGAGGGCTAGGGGGACAGCAGCTAACTGAGCCGATCTACAGCCTCCGGGTATAGGGTCGAAGGACTGATCGGACCACGCAGTTGATCCTTCCCGTAGTCTCCCTCGGGCTGGTCGGAGAAGCTGGGGAAGTCACTGCGTTGAGACGCCAGCGGACAATAGTAAGAGGGACGAGGGGCGGAGTGGCAAAGACTGTTGGGGCAATAGGGCCGGGCCGCTGTGATTATCAGGCACTGCGCTAGAGGCAACGAACGACAACGCAGCGGGGGACAGGCGCTAGGCCGGTGAGAGTAAACAGAGTAGTAACGAGTAGGAGAGGCTACGGGCGGCGAGGAAAGACAACAAACTACGAGGATGGTGAAAAGAGGGATGAACCAGGCACAGTCTCGAGCCAGGTACACTCGAGTATGGGAGATGATGAAAGTAGTGGGCTGGCTGAGCACCGCTCAGCAACAGCGGGCGGAGTGACAGAGCCATGGAGATGGGCGCTACGGCGGTGCAGACCGAGACCGGGGGAAACAGACGACGGGGGTAGGGCGAACCTGAGTGTTGAGAGGGGAGTGAATGAATGAACCCGGGCGGGATTAGAGTCGGGGTGCATTCACATAAAAAGAGTGGCCGAGTAGAACAAGAGGTGGGCATGGCAGAAAGAGAAGAATGGCTAGCCCACTCGTTTCTTGATGGGTTTGGGAGGGACAAAGCGTAATTCTGAGATTCTGGGATCGGGCGACCTCAATGGTAGAGTCAGATTTAACAAAGGGTTAGTAGGTTTAGAGGTAAGTATGAAATGAGTCGCGCAGAGGTGGCGGAAACGGGCTATAGCAGGCGTGGGAAGAAGCGATATTTCGCTTGTTTCTTAATGGAATCAAGCGAAATAAGGTCGTAGACTGTGTTTTTTTGTATCGCGAATGAGAATGTGAAGTCGGATTGAGCAGAGGATCAGTAGTGTAGGGTGTTAGTAGAGAAAGTGGNCCACGGCAGTCGAGGACCTTGAGCGTGCGCCTCATATATTTGACCTACGGGATTCCGTGTGTTCGGAACACCGGCGAAGTTTCTCTACTTGGGCTGTTTTGAAAYGTGGACCGAAGAGTTCAACGTGCATGCGRGCCATGGGTGATAGGCCCRCTAGGCGGAAGAAAACCTTGAGTGGCGGGGGTTGCCGCGGRTGCACTATCTGCCGSCCAGGGTCTGTCTTGAGAGGTTWGAGTGTGAGCATGGCTTGTGGGACCCGGTAGATGGTGSGTCGTACCTRGGCGCAGTAATACAGCGTACCGGGGCGAGGACCGCAAACTRTCGCGGCCAYTMRAGGGVAAAAACCTCCTCCACTTCGRTCTTCAAAGTTCTCATTTGAATATTTGCTACAACCGCCAAGGCSTGTRCCGCRGCCCGCGSCGCCRAGGCCCACGCCACWGATTGYAGTGGGACTGCRCCYTGATTCYGTGAGATCGGTCGTCGGGAGCCCAGAGGAGGTTGTGTTGGAGGGYTARGGGGACMGCAGCTAACTGAGCCGATCTACAGCCTCCGGGTATAGGGKCGAAGGACTGATCGGACCACGCAGTTGATCCTTCCCGYAGTCTCCCTCGGGCTGGTCGGAGAAGCTRGGGAAGYCRCTGCGTTGASACGCCAGCRGACAATAGTAAGAGGGACGAGGGGCGGAGTGGCAAAGACTGTTGGGGCAATAGGGCCGGGCCGCTGTGATTATCAGGCACTGCGCTAGAGGCAACGGACGACAATGCAGCGGGGGACAGGCGCTAGGCCGGTGAGAGTGAAGCAGAGTAGTGACGGGTAGGAGAGGCTACGGGCGGCGAGGAAAGACAACAAACTACGAGGATGGTGAAAAGAGGGACGAACCAGGCGCAGTCTCGTGCCAGGTACATTCGAGTATGGGAGATGATGAAAGGAGTGGGCTGGCCGAGCACCGCTCAGCAACAGCGGGCAGAGTGACAGAGCCATGGAGACGGGCGCTACGGCGGTGCAGACCGAGATCGGGGGAAACAGACGACGGGGGCAGGGCGAACCTGAGCGTTGAGAGGGGAGTGAATGAATGAACCCGGGCGGGATCAGAGTCGGGGTGCATTCACATAAAAAGAGTGGCCGAGCAGAACAAGAGGTGGGCATGGCAGAAAGAGAAGAATGGCTAGCCCACTCGTTTCTTGATGGGTTTGGGAGGGACAAAGCGTGATTCTGAGATTCTGGGATCGGGCGACCTCGATGGTAGAGTCAGATTTAACAAAGGGTTAGTAGGTTTAGAGGTAAGTATGAAATGAGTTGCGCGGAGGTGGCGGAAACGGGCTATAGCAGGCGTGGGAAGAAGCGATATTTCACTTGATTCTTAATGGAATCAAGCGAAATAAGGTCGTAGACTGTGCTTTTTTGTATCGCGAATGAGAATGTGAAGTCGGATTGAGCAGAGGATCAGTAGTGTAGGGTGTTAGTAGAGAAAGTGGTCGCGCGAGGCTATGGTAGGGAGAGAGAAGACTTGGAGTGAAAAATCGAGATTTCACTCGATTCTCGACGGAATCGAGTGAAAGAGGATGGTAGATCAACGTTTTTAGCCCGGGCGAACATGATTGTGGAGTCGGATTTGGGAGATAGTTAGTAGGATAARAGTTAGTAGGGAAGACAACTGYGAGGAGCTATGGTCGGAACGCGGACTGACAAGAGGGAAGGATCGAGATATCACTCGATTCCTGATGGAATCGAGTGATGTAAAGATCGAAGTGAGCGTTTCGGTGCATGGCGAGTATGATCGTGATGTTAGTTTTGATAGGAAGTTAGAAAGTTAGTCRGTATAGGAATATARGATGCGYCGGAAGTAGTAGTCAGTCGGGGTGTAGAGTATGGAGTGAATCTGTCCGTGTTTTAGGGACAGATTCATCTAATTTTGTTGCCCCTGTTGGTTGGAGTATCAYGAGGCYGGYTGCGCTRTGCAGAGAGAGAGGGAGAGAGAGAGAAAGAAGACTTACCTTTCTCGAYGGTGGGATTGTAGCCGTCGAAGGGGAAGGTTGGGCAAGGTAAGTGAGGGAGACGTACCTGGGCGCCGTTTCGCGCCGGATGCACGCGCGCTGAAGGAACGAGTATGGCGGGATGGAGAAGCTTTAACTCAATTGTTCCTTGTCGGAATCGAGTGAACTAAAGCAGCAAGTAGGGGTTTTGGCATGGTGTGAGCGTGGTGGTGGATTCAGATGAGGCGTTAGATGAGTAGAACAAGAGGTAARTGAGAAAAGGGGGTGCGTGGAAGTGTCGGGGCTGGATATGGCCCGACAGGGAAAACGAAGATCGCGTTCGGGTCTTGTCGAAATCGGGGAGGGAAAGTTGTAGAGTAGAGGCCCGAAGTCGGGCGAGTTCGGGGGAGGTGTTAGAAGTAGAAGTCGGTAGTAAGCGTTTGAATTACGTTAGTAAGGCGCTGCGTACAAAAGGGGGAGAGGGCGCTTCGGACTGACAGTGTATCCACCCGCGTTTTAGCAGTAGGTTAACTCGATTTTGCCCATTATAGCAGCCAGACGCCGGGCTACTGAGGAGCGGGGACGGAGTCCGGAACCACGCTGTTTACGGCGTGAGGCTAGCCGGGAGGCTGGGGACTTGCCACTGGCGGAGGGACACCGTTCATCTCAATGACCGGCTGAGGAGTAAATCAGGCAGGGTTGGAAGTGCCAGCTACCCCTCCTATCGAATGGAGTAGCAAAGGTCGGGCGCGAGGGTAAGGCCATTTTGTTGACCAACGTGTTACCCAGCCTGTTGAACATGGTGGCAGCATGCTCTTGCTGCAGTTCGCAGAGCACTTTCCAGGCCTTACCACCGGTGTACGGAGCAAGTGGGTGGTTGTTGAACACTGTCGGTAGGACCGACTGTGTTGCTCTATGGGTACTTATGAGGAAGTAGTCACTGCGTTTGCCATGAGTCCTGGCACCAACCATTGGTTGCTGTGGTAATACAGGGAGCCGCCGCTGGGTCAGTCGAGTAATAGCTTTATGCGACGTGGGCCGCGACATATTGTTGCGCA
>BFEA01000169.1:63723-80779 GCA_003427395.1 Chara braunii | reverse complement strand
GAGAGAGAGAGAGAGAGAGAGAGAGAGAGAGAGAGAGAGAGAGAGAGAGAGAGAGAGAGAGAGAGTTGAGATGGATGAACGTGGGATTGCAATTTTCTTTGTCTTTCTCAATCTTGTATATAAGTTTTGATCTCGGCTTCGGGCGATCTGCCCTTACTTTTCGATTCGACATCCTTTTTGGCTTTCGTCTTGGACTGACGTTTTTCTCGTTTTTCGATCCTTTCTCCTTTTTTTTTTGTGTATGATGAATGAATGGATTCTGCCCAAAGGATGGTTGAATGATATGACTCGTTGTTTTCTTTTTGCTTGTCCTTACAGTGTCTGATGTATGAGTAGGCCATGATGCGATGTCACTCTGCATAATCCAGGGATGTTGTTGGGCTGCGGGATCACTGAATGATTAGATGATTGTGATTATCCATGCCACATGGCGATTCTGCATGTAGGAATGAAACCTCACTTTCGCACGAAAATCAGCCAACAGGCCCGTGTACGATCGAACACCTGGTATGCGCACGTGTAAGCACGATCTGATCAATGCGGCCTACACATGTCCACACGCGGGCGGTTCGCGATCACTGATGAACTTGGCATCTCAAGTATCGGGATAAGAGGGGAATTTTCCCTTTTGCGAGAATTTGAGCCGGTAGGAATTTCTGCCACCATACCCGGAAATTCCCTTATCAATCGAAGCACGGTCAGATGCGTACAGAGGGTTCCCACTACGCTGCAGCTAGCGATCCGCCGGAATGACAAGATGTCGTACATCGCGGACCGGGAGAGATTGCGAGACCCAAAGTACCGAGAATACTGGGAGGGAGAACAACTTAGGCTGTGGGGGAATTTGATAAATCCGGAATTCCCCTGTCTAACTGAGAACGACCGACTGTGTGCCCGGGACTTTCACCGCGCCATAACCAACGACCCGAGGGGCCCCGACTACCCGACTACTTATAACACACAATATTTCATATCCCCCGGCTTCGTCGTTATCGCTACCAATTTCCCTCCCTTCCATCTCCTCCTCCCATACCACCAACTCACGGTTGTACCGTGGAATTCCATAGCCCCGTATTGGCCCCGCACGCTGTGCAGAGATTGCAGACGACGTGGCAACTGCCGAGCCTCTGGAATTACGGAGCCTAACCATAACGCGCGACGTCAATCGCCACGTGTCCACACCCGGAGGTCCGACCCATAGAAATCGCAACCCTCACGAACGGACCTCTCCCGAACCGCCGTCACTGGAACGGGTGGATCGGACGGCCCAAGATGCACCGCGCCTGCCATCTGCCTTAAGCTGCACGACCTCGACCGCCATTAGACCGAAAGTAACCCGTCCCCTAGCCTCATTGCACCTATGCCCCTGGAACCTTGCCACATGAGATCTTAGTTCTGACCTGGGACTCCACCCCCAATTTCCCAAAAATCCTTGGCACACCCCTTTTCGCACTTCCGGGCCCCCATCCAACTCCGAGCAGGAAGTCGTGTCGGACGTGAGGTTGGGCGTCACAAGAGTGCGAGCGGGGACAAAGACACATACAAAATTACCACTATGATGCAGTGACACAAACCTTCTACGTCATCCATGCATCGAACGACTTACGCAAGCTGGTCGTCCCGCATCTCTTTGCACCATGTCATACAAAAACGAGAGGTTCTCAACTTACGGATACATCCATGTAGACGGCTGAGACCAGTCCAATCCCTTCACACATGCAAGGAGAAAGGGGCAGCGAGAGTGACACCAACCAAGCAATCATCATCCCGCCATTAACAACCACATCACGCATTGAATTTCATGGACTTTCTGAAAGCGAAGCATACATGCATCCATAATGATTTGACACTCACAGCCAAGCTCATGCACACGACTTAGTTCACCGCTTAGTCTTTATCACACATGCACACTTAGACAAGGAGCGATATAAAGAAAAACAAAAGTCTCTCTCAACTTCTCTTTAAAACAACATTAATGCGGGCACCCCACGTGCGTGGCCACCATGTCCAGCCTAAAGGCGCGCCAACATAGCTACAAGGCCTTGCCACTGGCCAAACCTTCGTCAATGAACTGTCATTTCGTCAAAATGGACATCTTTTATTTTTTGAACGAAATTGAAACCGAGTTTTTTGGACGAAAACTCGTCAAAAGTTGTTGTTCTTGAGGGTCCGACGTTTGTAAAACGCTGGACCCCCTGGCTGTACATGGACCTAGCTTGAGACCAGGGACATCCAGGCAGGACTGCCTGGATGTCCCTGGTCTCAAGCTAGGTCCATGTACAGCCCGAGGGACCCTCAGGAACAACAAATTTTGACGAGTTTTCGGCCAAAAACTCGGTTTCAATTTCGTTCAAAAAATAAAAGATGTCCATTTTGACGAAATGGTCGTTAATGCACATGGACGAAGTGTGAGCAAGAAGAGAAGTTGGCACGCGTACAAAAGCGGGAAACCGGCTTACATATGATGCATTAGCTTACAAGCATCAGCTTACATGTGAGGCAGTCTAATCCAGTTCCAACTCCTCTAGCTGGTCCAAGTTCCTCTAGCTGGTCCAAGTTGCATTTTTCAGCGGATGGTGACGTCGGGTTCAGGTCGCCTCGGTCGTTGTTCTGACCTCTCGTTGTTCACGGGGCTTGTCCCTGATGGGCCTCAATGTATTGTAGGATTTGCGCGCGCCTTACCGAGCGCACTCGAAATTCTTTTTCCTCATATTTGTTTTCTTGAAGTCTATAAATTACGGGTGCCTATTGGGATACTTTGCAACGAGTCTTTTCTTTGTGCATGTACATTTTGGAGATGCCCCTGCAAGCCCGATGAAATTTTTGTTGATGGATGATAGAATAGGAATAAATTAAATTATTCACGCACTTTAGGTTTTGACCGTGAAATTTTCTTTTTAACTTTTCAATTTCAATTTGGCTTTAGGGATTGGGGGCAGATTCATTGACATTTCATCTAAATTGTTTTGGTGTCTTTTTGGTTTTGCGCTCCTGCATGCAATATTTCTCGCTCCTGCATGCAATATTTTCTCGCTCCTCTTGCCCTTTTCTTCGTGCCATTATCGACAAACTGTAACTGTCATACCCTACTAATCCCCCAAATATTTGTAAAAGTCGGACAACAACGTGTAAGGAGGCTCTGAACTCCTCGCACTTCGATCCGATTGGCTACGAAGTACTCTCTGAGGATCTACATGGCCCTCCCGCACGCCCCCCCTTTTCTCATCTCTTCCTTCTTCTCTCACTTCTCATCATCCTCCTCCCCTCCTTCTCGCAACTATAACTTTTTGAGTCGCACAAACATCATTTTTGCTCTCTCACAATACATCAACCAACTCTGGTGGAGTAGTTGGTAGATGAGGTGGTGATCAGCGAGTTGGAAAATGATCCCGTGACGGCTGCAACTTTACGGGATTATACGCTGGATCGATGCGACGGGCTGCAGGATCCGTGCGGATCCGCGTAATAGTCAAGTAGACGGGGTGACGATCGTTGGGTTTTAGTGTTGGGTATATGACGGTTGGGATCACTAGTGCTTAAGTGAGGTGAGGTGTGTTGATGGTTGGTTGGATAGTATGGGGCCATAACTCGAGAGTAGAAGGTTCTGCACCTTGTTTTCTTCCTCTTATATATGAAGTTAAGTGTATAATGAGACACCAATTTTCGTTCTCAATCGAGCGGTCATATATTCTCTTCTGCTTAAGCATGGATGATTGTTATGCGTGTGAATGAATGTGTACTTGCTCCGCCTGTCGTTTCACTCTTCCATTGTCAAGATCTTGTTGGGCGAGGGTCATTGAAACGCAAGAGACCACGAAGGTTGCTAAATAAAATGTATATCCCTCTCTATCTCAATGATTGAAGTGATGTAACAAAGGTGAATGGATGAATGTGACCCTCTTTTATTTTCCCCTAGTTAAGGATTTTATCGAAGAAATCCTTCGCACTCTCAATCGACGAAGTCGGTTCATCTCTTGGTACAATTTTCCACTTGTGAGAAGAGTGTAAAGTGGAGGTCCGCTGATTGTGAACGTGAAGTGCTTGAGTCTAAAGATTATGTCTCTGCTCCCTTCTTACCTTTATTTTGAACAAGTGGATGCCCGCCACAGCCGTGGCGAGGCCCAAAAGCAAGAGGGAAAAGAAAGAAAGAAAAGAAAAACATTGCAATGAGAATGAAATTCCGTTTTCCCCCCAAAAATAAAAAATAAAAAATCTTCCACGAGAATGGATGACAAAAACTTTGACAGAGGTCTCAGATGTCCGACAGAGGGCCTCGTTCCACTACTCAACAAACGTGCAAAACGAGAATGCATTTTCCCCTAGAGCACGGGGAGATACACCGCCATAGTTTTTGCCTTGTGTGCATGTGGTAAGTAGTAGAGCGAGGCCCCGCCAACATAAGTTCCTGCCAGATGACAATGCATCTTCTGCTAGAGCACGGGGAGATACACCGGCACCTTTTTTGCCTTTTGTGCATGCGGTGAGTAGCGGAATTATAGCCTCCTCTCCCTCCTCCATCGTAGTCGCCACCTCCCCTTCCCCATCCTCTCCCTCCATAGTAGGGCCTTGCTGGAATGTTCTTGTCCTCCCCCTTCTCCATAGTAGAGTCCTGCATCATAGCGTCCTGCATCATAGCGTCCTGCATAATAGCGTCCTGCTCCTACTTATGCCCCTCCATCTTAGCGCCCTCCTCCTCCATCTTCCGCCACGAACCTCCTCCTCCATCTTCTGCCACCCTCCTCCTCCTTCAACCTCCTTGAGGTTCTCAATCTCCTCCATCCTCTTCGTCCTTTTAGATTGTGACCTCCTCCTTCTCCTCCTCTTGTGTCATAGCGGAGATGTGGCCTTGCCACCCTCCTCCGTTGTACCGCCCTCCTCCTCCCGTGCTCCTCCATCGTACCTTTTCCTCTTCTTGCTAGTGCTCCTCATCCTCATCCTCCATCATAGCCTCATCTTCCTTTTCCTCATTTGTTGTGGCCATGTCACACTTCTTCATTCTCCTCTGCATCATGGCGCCCTCCTCATCCATCCTCTTCCGCACTCATCTTCTTCCTCCTACTGCTTCTCCTACTCTTTCTCCGTCCCACGCTAAATGACAAAAAGTGAAACACACCCCGCCCGAATTAAGGCAAAAAAGAAGAAGTTGATGTAGTGTATGTTTCCTTGTTCAAGCGCAAGATTCATTCTTATCCTCCTTGTTCGTCAAGTGGTGGGGAGAGAGAGCCATAGGCCTTTCCACGCAAAATGACTCTATGCAAAATGACAAAAAGTGAAACACAACCCTCCCCCCCTTCCCCCCTAAAAAAAAAAACATTAGAATATATGGCGGTGTATCATTCCATGTTCAAGCACAAGATTTATTCTCATCCGAAGAGAAAGGGAAAAAAAAGCCGCAGAAGAGGGAGAAGAACTGGGGTCTCTCTCTCTCTCTCTCTCTCTCTCTCTCTCTCTCTCTCTCTCTCTCTCTCTCTCTCTCTCTCTCTCTCTCTCTCTCTCTNTCTCTCTCTCTCTCTCTCTCTCTCTCTCTCTCTCTCTCTCTCTCTCTCTCTCTCTCTCTCTCTCTTTGTGTGTGTGTGTGTGTGTGTGTGTGTCTTTCTGCCGATATTGCTCGTCGTTCACGTTTTTTTACCCACCTCCCTCTCATCTTTCTGCCCTCCGTCCTTCCCCCATACCCCTGCTCTTCGTTTGTGATCCCCCCCCTTTTCTCCCCACGTTTCGCTCAACGCACGGCTGAGCTTTCCTCAATGCTTCTACGTGCTAGCGTTTTGCTCGATGATCCGCGTTGGAATGCCCCCCCATACCCTTGCTCTTCGTTTGTGCCCCCCCCCTTTCCCGCCTCTTTCCTCACATTTCGCTCAACGTTTGCACATCACACTTCATCGTCTCTTCAACCTTCGCCTGGCACCGCTGTGAGTTAGCGCCTCGCCAAGCTTTCCTCAATGCCCCTACGTGTTAGGGTTTTACTCGACGATCCGCATTAGAATGCATGGAATGACACAAAAGCGCGAGCAGAAGCGTTGGGCCCTTCTAGAAAGTTTAGGCACGACCCCACCGAAACCTTCCACTGGAACATGGTGTCACGACAGAGGGAGAAAAAAAAAGGGCATGCATCTTCCTTGTTCTTGCCGGAGATTCATTTTTGTTTTGCACTTTAGTGAGTTATGGACCCAAGCCTCGACCGAATACACATCTTGACAACAAAGCAGCTTCGTATCTTTGATATCTCTTATGTTCGTGCTGCTATGTACTTGTTTTCGAACACGAGGCCCGACGAGGACAGGACATGTGTCTGCGAGTGGGATGTACGATCAATCATAGCCAAGATTGATGATCCTGATTATTTTCCTTTTGAAACAAGGTGCTCTGGATTTGTCAATTCGTGTTTTGTGATTGTCGATACTCGTTTCCCTCCCTACTCTGTTTTGTTTCCTTTCAAGGAGTTGATCATCATGCTGTGGCGGACAATTACTTCCCACTGGCCTTGCACACTATGTAGTGACTGCCACTGCATGGAGCGCTTCCAAGCCCAAGGGTTCAACTATTGGACACGTGGCGAAGAGGTTCAAAGAGAAAGCAGTAGGACTGCGACATTTTTTTTTGAATTTTAAGAACCCATCATAACAGATAGGAGTGATGATAGGAGCATACACCCCTACTTGTCACACACGGGGCTCCAATTTATTGGTGGGGAGCATCACCTGCTGAAAAACGGGTCCATTGTCCCCTGAAATACAATCATTGAGTTTGATAATACGCACCTACCGAGCAACACATATGAAAATCCAACAATGCTACATGACTGCCTCTTTTCTGAAGAATGGACTGCCTCTTCAGCCAGTTTTATGGTCGCCTTATGAAAATATTATATCTAGCAGTTCCCCATTCAAACATCCAAAATACAGCCCCGTGATAGATCCTCAATCAAAACCCACCAATTATTCCCACTGTCTCTCATCCTCACCCCCTCCCAACCATTGAAGATCTAGGAGTTTTTCCCGGACCTCTTTCCTCCATCTCAGCTTACATACTAGTAATGTAAGCTGAGATGGAGGAAAGAGGTCCGGGAAAAACTCAGATGCTCTCAAGGTAGCTCCTGGTTGGATATCAAACCAGTTTTGAAGATGATCTGGTAATCCCGCTTGAAGGACATACTAGTATGATCCTCTTCCTCGCCTGACCAGACCACCTCCCCCAGTTTGTCCCCTGGTACATCCCACAACCAGTCTAGATTGAATTTTTGAATTTTTTGTTTAGTATCTTTTTTTTGTTTGAGATTCATAAGACCTGTTTTCGTCGTTTCCCATTGAACTCTTGTTTTTGTTTGTACAAATTGTTGAATTATTTCAGCCATCTCCTTACCTTCGATCTTCACATCTTCCATTGTGTTAATACATCTCTTGTACCATAAAGCCAACAAAACCGCATTCCTTCCTATTTTAAAAATTAGATAATGAGACCAGGGGTGGATTCCAGTTACCCAAGAGGATAGCCCTCCAGTCCTAGGGCCATTCCAAACTTGTCAATCTTTGCCATACATAATCCCATCGGCGCCATAATAAGATTGCTCCTGGGCATTGCAGAACAACGTGTTCAGTTCTTTTCCTAACTTTCCTACTGGGAAAGGCCTGAACACATGAATGACACCATGGTAGAGTCAAACCTTTTTGTTGCAGTGTAGAGCGATCTATCAACCAATCATTAGTTGGTACACATCTATGATTTACCTCCCATTGCAATGATGCAAACTTTGGTACACCACGCGTCTGCACCCGAAGGTCCGACTCATAGGAATCACAACCCTCACAAACGGGCCTCTCCCGAACCGCCGTCACTAAAACAGACGGATCGGACGGCCCTTGATGCACCATGCATGCCATCTGCCTTATGCTGTAGGACATCGACCGCCATCAGACCAGAAGCAACCCGCCCCTTAGCCCTATTGCATCTATGCCCCTGAACCCTTGCCACAGGAGATCTCAGTTCCGACCTGGGACTCCACCCCCACTTTCCCAAAAATCCTTGGCACACCCCTTTTCGCACTTCCAGGCCCACATCCCACTCCGATCAGGAAGTCGCGCCGGGCGTGGGGTTGGGGCGTCACAAGGTCCTTGCATGGCCGGACGGCCAGCCCAAAGCTCTACTTGGGTTCTGCTGCCTCCTGGGGGCCATCTGCCCCCTAAACCCTAAGCCCTGATCGACGGTGCACCCTGGATTTACTATTCGATAATGTCGAACGCCAGGGTATAGACTACAACCCTATCCACTGCAGCTCTCCGGGCCCATTCGTCAAATCCTGCAAACACACTCTATTTGAAAAACATCTATAGATTGCATGAGCCACACATCTATAGAATCGCACGAGCCACAGTCCATTCTGCACAGACATGGGTGAAGCTATCAGTATCGGAACCTTACCTTCATTCTCAGTGGCCCTCCTTTTTCCTTTTTTTTTTTGTAATAATTCATCCACCTGGCCAACTAGTGATGGTGATATGAGCACCCATCACTAGTAGTCCTGCCGATGGCTCCGGTCGATTGGTGGGTAGCAGCACCTGCTGGAAAATGGGTCCAGCGTCCCTGGTTCAAGTTCTGGACAATCATGCTGAAGGTTGTGTACAACATGCCTTTTCGGTCGACAAACGACTGCCTGAACACCCTGTCCTTGCTAGCTAGGGCATACCCAACGTACCTGTAGTGCCCATAGTGGGCTCTGCTCAAGAACCATTGTAACTGTAGAGACGATTTCGGGCAAAAGAAATTCCCATGGTGTGATGGGCGGTGTGTACAAGGCCTGAGCACATATTCACCGCCGCATGCTGATCCGCAATTACTAGCGATACCAACTTCCAGTGCTAAGTCAGACAGAGGAACAGGACCGGAAATTGGTCCAGGGGCGTCAGGGGAATGCTGGGGTCTATCTGCATCCAGTCATGAAACTTTAGTGAGTAGTCCTTGATCGGGCCCTCCCTTTCCTTCCCCCTGGCCACTGCACATGGGCCATCCCACCCCCTTCCCCCACCCCCCCAACCAGTTGAAGCAGACATGGTTAATAGGGTTCTGAATGTCAGTTTTTAGTGTGCAAAGATTCATTTTTTCCTGTTTGTGTTTCCATTTGGCACGCAACTCTGTCCGCGGGAATCGTTTAATTGGCTTTCGAGACCTCGGCCTGATCCACCCTGACCCTTTCCGGTCATGCAGACATCGATTCCACTACCCGCCCCCGGAGCACCACTTTTCTGCCAAGCGTGAGTAGATTCTGGGTAAAGGTGGACTGAGGGGATGGCTGCCAGCTTCCAAGCAGGATTGCTTTCCAATCCCATGGCCAGTCCACCTCGGTGACCAATTGCCTCCAGATCCAGTCCTACCATTGCCACGTGAGGACCGAGCCGGGGCACTAGAGAAAGATGTGCTCTATGGTCTCCCTAATCCTATTGCCGGGGAAGTTTTTTTTCCGCAGAATTTGCACCATTGTAGAGCAACGCCTTTTTGCTCTAGCTGCATGTAATCCATCAGCTACGGTAGTCGTCAGTGGGCAGGCATCTGTGAATTATCTGCCATTGTAGGAAGGCGAATTTGGTCGCCGGGCGGTTCTTCATCCATCGGAACCATTTCAATTTGATGGAGCGAAGATTATCCCTGCTAATGTTAAGGTGTCTCATCCACCAATCTCGGATGGTGGACAGTACATCGACCCTGGGTTTGATCATCGATAAGTGGCCTTAACTGCTAAAGTTTGAAGACTTAGTTTGCATGGCTGTGATGTTCTGCCAGTCTGCCAGGTCCAGTCTGTCGGATCTATGGCTAGGTCTGAGATGGGAATGTCTGGGCGAAAGGCCCTCCGGTCAGTGCCCGTTTGCGCACATAGGACGTGTACTATGTGGTAAAACTCCTCCTTGGTGTGCCACTTCATTTGATCTGGGCAATGAAGGGTCAATGTGCGCATTGTGCGGTGTCCCCTTTTAGATGGAAAAAGTTGATGTAGCTCAGTGGTCAGAGCACCGGTTGGAAATGCGCATTGTGGTATGAGGTTGTGGGTTCAGAACTCTGTTGCAGCCTTGCGCATGGACACCGGCAGGGCGTTAGAATGACGCACGGCTGGACACACATTCCCTTGGGCTGACGCACTGTAAGCTTATACAGACTGCCTGCGCACCACCCAAGGGTTGTCCATGGTGTTGTATGTCGGGTCTTGATACTGCGTGGGTTGTTTGTGGCTGTTGCTCGTGGTTGTTCTGTTGATCTCCCCAGTCTCGCATATCACACACAGGGGCCGTTTGCGATTAATGCTCAAATGGTAGAGTTTTCAGCTCACATGTCATAGATCACGGGTTCGAGTCTGGCTGGGGACTTTTCTTGTCCAGCTTGGCCTGGCCTGTCATCTCTTCAAACGAACACATAGTTCCCTCTACATAACACTGCACATATCTGGCCTTCGGGCACATACATCTCACTATACAGTTACACAGAGCACACATAGACTGCACATATCTGGGCTTCGGGCACATACACAGACCACACAAAGCCTTCGGGCAGATACAAAAACACATGGCCCTATGGGCTCATACAGAACATACATAGCCTCTGGGCATACACACATACACACAAATTACGATACTGGGCTGGGGGGGTCTATCAGGTATATGACGGGGTCTACTCACGCATGGCTTAGCTCTAGGGTAGGGGTAGGGATATAAGTCGCTCCGCCTAGTCTGAGCTCCGCCTAGCCTTGGGTAAGCTAGGGGAGGGACGGTAGGATGTGTCCATGGGCGCTGGCCGGCCTTGCTTAGGTAATCCTGCTGGGTAGACTCTCTGAATTGGGCATGTAGAAGATTGCATGAGCCTGGCATCCGAAGTTCCCGTAAGGCAAGGTTCGTCCGCTTCTGCTTCCATCAGGGCTGGGAGGTTGGCCCAGCCTTGGTGCTTGTCACTGCTGTCTGGTCCAAGTTGCCCTCGATACTGGTAGGGTGATGGTCCTGAGTGCTGGTCACACTGAGGTAGGATAGTAGAGGCAGGGGGTGCGCTGGGAGTATTAACGTGGAGATGGGTAGGGTAGGTGGCCTATCCTGTCAGGACAACCATTGGCTGCCGCTACTAGCAATCACCGTGGGTCTGGTCCTTGGCCTCTACAACACCCTGGGCATAAAATTGAAAAAAAAAAAAGAAAAAAAAAAAAAAGGAAAAAATTGACTTACGACCCCTTTGGTCCGGCTTCTATTACACTTCCTGTTTTGTGAGTGGCCCCGGCGTTTCTGGTTGCAACCCAGTCCGATTCCTGGAGGGTTGGGCCTTTGCGCAGCGCGACGACCCGTGCTAATGGGATTCTCAAAAATGATTGGTTCGAGCCTGGCCGAGATCCAGCCTGCATAACTAAGGGTGGGGCAAAGCTGTTTTCCAGTCTCTGAGTCTGGCGTCCTGGTCCCAGATGTCTCTCACTCGCGTCACCCCCTGTTGAACCCGCATGGACCACGGGGAGTCTAACTGTTGAAAATGCAGCCTTGGCAATGTGTAATATGTCTGTTACCGAACATGGGCTGCCGGAGGACCTCCTCATATTAACGGAGAGGAGGGGGTTGTTTGGGGAGCGGTAGCTGGCGCCAGGATCTGAGCAAGGTGGTCCAAAAGGCGTCCCTTGCGAGGCCTTGTCTGGCTCTGTCCCCTTGCTCCTCAGGGTGTTGATGTTTGTGTGGGAGTGTCATCTAGCGGTTGTGGGTCGACATCTGGGGTTGTGATGGGAACAAGCTGCCTGATTTGTTCTATGCGAGCTCCCTCCATGGGAGGTTGGGACTGAGGATCGGTCTCTCGATCCATTCGGTGGCTAGAGCCTACACTTGTATGGTTGGGTAAAGAATTACCTACGGTAACCTGAGTTTGATAAATGAAGAGAACTTTAGGCTGTTCTTAAGAAAGAGAGTGGCTTGTAGAATGATGAGCTAAGGTCAAGTGATACAATCATAGAAGGACATAAACTCTTTTTGTATTTTGTGAATGTAGGGATGGAGCCCTGTTCATTGGTCCGCACTTGGGGACCTGTCGGTGTCTGAAACATTGTTGATGTCAGCCTTGAGCACTGGGCCCTTTAGAAACATAGGTTTGATTTGTGGTGCAAAAAAACGAAAGGGGTACTAAGTCTGGTTGTGGCACAAATGAGTTTGAAAAGGGCAGCAAAATCACAGCGGGCAACAAACTCGCGCGCCGAGTTCAGAAATAGTAACAAAAGCATTTTTACCCATGTGCGGGGTTTGAAAAAGGGCCACAAAGTCACAAGCAGGCCGCAGCCATTTTTACTGATACCGCCCTTTTCAAACTCCGCACCCGATTTTGTTGCCCACACATGTTTTTTTCTGCCCTTTCGAAACTGAAAGTGTGACACTGTCGGACTTGTTTCAAACAAAACAAACAAACAAAAAAAAAACTCACACCGAAAGCAACCAACCGACCCTGGCCTCCTGCGCCTGAAAAGTTGGCCTACAGGATCACAGACTCTGATCCACATGTGCATAATTCTGTCTGGCGACAATAGTTTTACGTCAGCAAATAGGGGGCAGGGGCGCACGCCACATGCCCATCATTTCCTGGCCGGTTCCTGCCTATGGGGCTTGCCACACCACTCTTGAGACCGTGACAGGTTTCGACAGCTGTCAGATTTTTTTTTTTTTTTTTTTTTTTTTTTTTTGGGCTGTCAGATGTTTTCAAGAGTTCCGTTTCCAATTTTCCAAGAGTTTTTGGCCCTTGGCCACACACAACACTCTTGAAAGAGGGACTCTCATCAATGAAGTACTGTGTTATTAAATAAACGACAAACGTAACTCTTTTCTTTTTTCGAGTTGTGTGACGGACACCTCTTGAAAATGGAGGGTGCCTCGAGTGCTCGGCCAAGCACACTTGGAACCTGGAGTCTAGCGGGCTGAGGATTTGGGGCATAAACCGAAAACAAAAAGAAGAAGAAGAAGAAGAAGAAGAAGAAGAAGAAGACGAAGAAGACGAAGACGAAGAAGAAGAAGACGACGAAGAAGAAGAAGAAGACGACGACGACGACGACGACGACGAAGAAGAAGAAGAAGAAGAAGAAGAAGAAGAAGAAGAAGAAGAAGAAGAAGAAGAATTCTGACACCTCTTCAAGGAACTTTTTGGCCGGAGCTTTCAGAGGCTGTATGGCCACACGCCCAAACTCTTGAAAATCCGTTTTCTAGGGTGGTGTGACGAGGCCTTACAAATGCAGTCACACACATGCGAAACACCACCTGCAATGTTGTTTCAGACACTGTCTGCCTCTCTCTCTCACACACACACGCAGTCTCTCTCTCACACACACACATGCAGTCTCTCTCTCTCACACACATATACACAGTCTGTCACAGGCACTCGCATACACAGTCTGTCACAAACACCAATGTACCAAAGTCTGTCGCACACACATCTTCATCATCCTCATCTTCATCATCATCCTCACATTCATGGTCAGAGCAGCCGTTACAAATGCCTCATTGATGCAGCATCTCTACTGCCACCTCCCAGTCGGAGGTCTTGTCTGTCCCCGAGGAGTATGATCACCGCAGCCTCGTCAGAAGTCAGAGATTGTCTCGACCACCATTCTCGCAACCCTACGGAACGATGCCGTCACCCCCACTACACTCGAGCCAGGAACAGTGCATACTGAGTCCTCGGTCCACAATGTAGTGATGACTTTCACACTGCTGCAGGATTGCGTGCACACCAGACAGGAGGTGCAGCCACCTGTGCAGCATTCACACGACTAGCAGCCGCTATGAGTGCAAGTGCGACTGATCAGCCTTCGCTTCATGCAATTGACCCCTCTACTTACAATTCACTCCTCCCTGACTGTTCCCCCATTCCAATCGACAATGACTCACCCTCTCATCCTTGATGGTATCCCAACTGCCACTCCATAGCAGTCTCCTCAGGCGGTGAGCACTGAGAACTGTATGAAGTTTGTCTATCCTCTGTCCCTTCTTTGCCCTTCCCCCCCCCCCTACCTCTTCTTCCTCTCCCTTCCTCCCTCCTCTCATGCAGAACTTCTCCCTCCCACCGTCTTATTGTTCCTAGTTTGCTTGTCCAAGTGACGCTCTGCTTTTTTTTTCGCGTGTGCCCAAGCATCGTTAAGAGAACAGACAAAATATAATGTGAAATCGTACTGAATACAGAACAGGGCTATCCCTCCCCGCTTACTCTGCCTCTTTTTCATCGCGTGCAAGTGGGCTGTTAAGACACATGGGGGGGATGTGGGCACCTTGTGCTCGACCACGATCAACGTGGCAAGCCTTGTACATGAGAGGCCCAGTAGAAAGGCAGCAGCGATAAGACATACAAAAAGCAAGGGCAATAAAGAAAGAGCTGCATAAGGAAAATGCTATATCGACAAAGAGCGCACTGCATGACGTCACGGCAATATCGCGGTTTTTGTGTGCTTCGTGCGTGATGTTCGCTGTAGAAGATTCTCAGTAAGGTCAAACAGTTTGTTTCAGTCCTAGATATTGCCCTTTCAGTCATGAGTAGATACTAGATCTACTGATTTGAGTGGAAAAAGGGTTGTTATGGAGACAGTTTGCCTGCAGAAGAAACTAAGGTCGGGCAGTTTGTTTAAAATTTGGACCGACTCATCTGAGTGGAAAAGGGGTTGTTAGGGTGACAGTGTACAACACACAATGTCACACATACATACACTGTCCGCCACACACACACAAGGTACAGACAATGTCAGACACACACATACGCAGTCCATCACTCACACATACACAGTCTGTCACACACCCACATCGGCATACAGTCTGTCACACACGCACAGACACACACATACTGGACAATGTCTGCCACACACACATATGTACACAGCCTGTTACACACACAGTGCAGTCTGTCACACACACACACACACACACACACACACACACACACACACACACACACACACAGAGTTCGCAGTGTCACACACACGTACACAGTCTGTCACACACCCACACTGGCATACAATCTGTCAAACACACATACATACACTGTCTGCCAGACAAACATACTTACACAGTCTGTCACACACACACTTGCAATGACTTGCTGATCCTGCAGCCTGTGACCCGTTGACTCGAGGCTGTAACATAGGTAGGTTAGATTCGCAAATTTGTTTGGCTGAGGGCTAACCGAGATATCTGCCTGTGGGGAGAATTCATGAGGGACATATCTGTAAATTTGGGAAAATTTCAGGCCCGCACTCACCTGAACTTCCTACGGCTACCCTAACTGCGAATAGCAGACCCGGGCTACCACTAGGACAGAAGGGCCTACGGGCCTATACTGTTAGACTGGTCCTATAGCCTATAGCTGGGTAGGGAGAGGCCCTAGAGGCCGAAACGGAAACAGAACCGGTCGGTCCAGTCAGTCCAGTCAGTCCGGTCTAGGTCGAGTCTAGGCTAGAGTAGTTCTATTAATAGACTGTAGAAGTCTGTTCAGGGGTTTTGGCAGTTGGTACCGTGTACATCGCGGGTGCGCAACGCGTGAATTAGCTTCAGCGTTGGAGGAGATAGACATAGCCGGACCCTCGAAGCGTCGGCCATAGCTGGGACCTGAGCTGTTCTCTGACAGCACGCGGGGCTGTTCATAGGTTCGGGCTCTCTGAAGTCTGCTGGGAGCAGGAGAAGTTGGTGCCATGCTCCCTCCTCAGGAGTAGGGTGTCAGGGTAGTGGCGCTGCAGCCATAGCTGCAGCTTGTGTTCTCAGAGATCATCTTTGTCAGGAGAGGTGGCGCTGCTGAAGATCTTCATCAGAGAGGCCTTCTGGCACTTCATCATCATCAGAGACTGTGGCACTGGTCTTCTTCTTCATCCTCTGAGAGGCGCTTGGCCTCAGAGGCCTGTTTCAGGGCGGCGCTTCCCACTGGAGGCAGTATTTGGGTGGCGCTTGATGTTTCAGGGACTCAGGGGGTTGTAATAGCGGTTACTCAGGGTTGGGGAAGAAGCGCTGCTCAGGTTTCTGAGCAGCGCACCATAGTTCTGAGGTTATCCTGACAAGATGAGACTCGAGTTTAATAAACAGTGGTGATACTGTGTGAGGACTATCTTTGCTTCATTGTTTTCTGGGTGTGATCTACTCGGCTTTCCTTTGTGACTGGTTGTGAGGATTCTGTGGAGCGAATTGCACTTTCAGTGTACTCTGTCATATCGCATGGTAAAACTTTTCCTCTGTGTTTCTTTCTCCCTGTACGATGTGATACTCCCATCCTCCCCCCTTCCTTCTGTGTATGTATGGGCATACCTGGACGTCTATGTGAGCGAGTCTTGGTCAACTGACGACAAACAACCAGGTTCATAACACACTGCTGAGTCTGTCAAAAACACATACACACGAGTACACAATCTGTCACACACACACACTTCAACACAGTCTGTCTCCCCACCCTGCAGCTTTCCCCCCGCCAAAAAAAGAGACCTGTGTATGCAGGCTTCTTCTCCACGTGCGTGCACACGAGTCGAGCACGTGAGTGGTACTCGCGTACGCGAGACCCATGTCGACATACACTATGCTACTTGCCTGCAAGACCCAAAGGAAGCCAAGAGAGTCCCGTCCCGGATTGGTTGCCATAATGGGTAGAGATTCAGAGAAGGAGACAACACTCAGTGGAACCCTCTGACTCTCACACTTCCAACGCATCCAACAAGGAAGAAAGCCTGTTAAAAACTCTAATCTAACCAAAACAAGCACCAGGATGAGAACAATGGCTGTTGAATGACTATGATGCGCAATTCGATTTTCACGTCAGTAACATCTGGGCTCAGAGAACCCAGATGCTAACAGCCGAACTCCAAGAATGCAGACAATGACAGGCGATGACCGAAATGGTCTGTGGGGGCGAACCACAGTGGAAGGAGGAACACTGCAGATGATATACGGAGTTACGAACAGGGTACAGCTCAGAAGGAAATCAAGATCACCTGCAAAACACAGAAACATTAGATGAGGAGACGATGTGGCTGGTGGAGGTAGAGAAGCTTCCCTGACATGACAATCTCCGCCCCCTAGCCCCTCCGAAAAGACGGATCAGCACTTTC
>BFEA01000169.1:20314-47582 GCA_003427395.1 Chara braunii | reverse complement strand
ACACACACACACACACACACACACACACACGCACACACAATCAATCAATCAATGAGTCAATCAATCAACTAATCAGAGTCAATCAATCAACCAATCAATCAATCAGTGTGTGTCTAGCAAAAACGGGAAAAAAAAAAGGAAAAAGAAAAAAAAATGGCTGTGTTTTTTTTTTTTCATTATTATCTTTTTTTTTTTGTTCCTTTCATATTTGCATATGTAGGGGAAAAAAACAGAATCAAAGAACATGAGCACCATGATTATCCCACCAGCAATCAGAAAAAAATGAAAAAAAAAAGTTTTTTTTTTTTATTATGTTTCTTTTGATTTGTTTTTTTCGTTTTCTGTTTTTTTTTTTAAATCACAAAAAACATTTTAAAAAAATAAAARAWATATGGGGATGTAGGGTTTTGGAAACCCTACAACCCTATATGTTTTTTTTTGTTTTTTGGCCTATTATCCTAGGAATTAGAAATGTCGGGGTTTTCTGACCGCACTTGGCCGCCGCGGCTGGCCCCCGCGGCCATGATCCCGACTGCATGCGGTAATCGGGCCCGCGGTCATGACCGCGGGTGATACATAGCTGCACTGTCTTTCGGTCAGAGTGATGAGTTGTGCGGATCAGGCTCTCAAAGACAGCAAAATGGGGTGTGCCAAGGATTTTTGTTGAAATTGAGTGTGAGGACATAGAAGAAACTGAAATCCCCCGCGTGGTTCTGGTTTAGTGAGAAAGGGTCATCACCGCACGGGAAGGAACCAACGCGTGCAATGTTCAAATATCCATTCAATCCAAAAAGTATCACTGAACCTCCGTGCAGACTACTGGCTGTCTTTTAGAATGGAAAGGCGAAAGCACGCACGTGGGATCTCGTTTTCGAATCAGATCCTGGCGCCGCTCACTACAGAGTTCGGAATCCGACATGGATGGCCTCAGCCTGGCTGCTCGTTGCTTGTGTCCGTCTTCGCCACGTGTTCGGTAGTTGAACCCCCTTTTCCGATAACGCTCGGCGCGCCGGCAATCGCTACACAGAGTGTTGTGCCAGTGGGTGCTTCCGCCGCCCACGGGATGACAATCAACTCATTAAAAGGGAACAACAATGAGTACGGAGGGAAGTGAGTATCAATAATGACAAAGCCAGCGCCTACGAATCCAGAGCACCTCGTCTCAGGTGGGAAATAATAGTGTCTGCCGATGTTGGCGACGGCTTCCTGTGGGGAGTCGGCACCCAGACGAGTCGGAACAATCGGTCCACATGGCACAAACAAATTCTAAGTACGTGAGTCTACCCAATCGATTGTTCAATCACAAAAGTAATCAGTGGCGATACTATGGGCTTTATTGCATTTCATCCATCCGGCGAACCGATCAAGAGAATTTTCTCCAAATACTTATTGGAAGGGTACACTGTCAGTCGAATGCGGCAACGCTCTGCCCAAAGTTGCTTGGTGGAAAATCACTCAGAAAAAGAACGAGAGGTCTGGGCATTCTAGACCCGGTCACACAGAATCAAGCCCTATTATGTAAATGGGTTATTTAAGGTATTTTGTGTCATGATCAGGCCCCCTGGGCCCTGGCTACTACTGGCTGAGCACATTCTTGGCGAGGAACGGGGTCTGACCAACCCGAAAGATGTCTGGTTTTGTTTCCTGTTTAAACCCCTTTTTTTTCTAAGAAGAGGGTGACAAGCGAATTCTGGAAAGCTGTTATCCAGGCATGGAAGACAGTTTTCCCCTCCCTGATCTGCAATCCCAAAACTAGGGATGAAGTCTTGGTGCAACCACTGTTTGAGAACTCAGCCATCAGAGGACCAGATGGCGGCTTGGAGCCTCTCCCTAGGTGCTAGCAGTGTCTGCTCTTATCAACACTACTAGCACTAGAGGGGGCGTGTTTAAAAAAAAAAAAAAAGCAAAAAAAAAAGGACCAGATGGCGGCTCCCTCAAGAACACACGCAATAGTGGAGGATTCGGTATGAAATGGATTCAAAAAGGAATCTTTCAGATCAAGCACATCTGGGACACACAAAGAATGGATTGGGATTGGAAGGATGTAAGGCTGTTGGTTGACATTTTTGGCAATTCAAGGAATGTCCACACTTGTCTCTTCATAGTCCAAAATGCAGAGCCTCAGCAATGGTGTACCTTGCCCTTGCTGAGAAACTCGCATTGGCCTACAGGCACCTGGACTCCTGAGAAAGCAGATCCACAGAGGTACCAGTAGAGGATAGAGGAGGTATTTTAGATGATGATACAGTCTTGGCTTCAGAATGCGAAGTTAAGAAAAAGGTTCTGGCAAAACAGGAAACAGATTTGGTAGCACTGAACTTATACTCCCTTTCCCAAATCAGAGTTAAGCATACCATCCAAAAGATAAATTTAAAGCAGGACTCGAGACAACACTCTCTTTTCTCCTGGACCAGTCTTAGGCAGTAATAGGCACAAAATCGTTGGTTGATGCCAACTTGAAGGTGGATCCCGTATGTCTTTCGGATGCGTCAATATCTCTGAAAATCTTTCCACAGTAGCCATCCCAGACTACTCCCCCTCTCTGGGTTACCACCGGCTGAAGACGAAGGCCAACGAGCTTAGAGCTATGTGTCTCTGTCAAAGGGACATGGGACAGAACACCAGGTATTGCAGGATCTCCCACGCTGCTGCAGCATCGACTGGGCCAAAACGTTTGGGGGAAAAGGTAAAGTCTTAGAGCTATCAGGTGGTCAAAAAAGCCAGCCTGGAATGGCTATTTACATATTGAATTGATTGACTCAGGCTCTTCTGGGTGAACGTAAAGTCTCCCTATCTTCACTCAACTTGAAAGGCTAATCATTCATCAGTCTGAGAGCATTCCTACAGGAAAATGGTGTGTGTCCAGAAGAACGGAGGTGAGTCTCTTCTGACTTCCGTACCACCTGCTCAAATCATCAACTTGAAGTTGAGGATCAAGCAAATATCTGGTGGGACTGTGAGCTGGCCCAGAGATTCTGGGCCTGGTGGCAGGCAGAATGGAACTTCAAGAATGCTTACACGGATTCGGATACGGACATACAATCATGGTAAAAAAAGCTTATTCTTGAAGGAGTGGGTCTGTCCCTCCCCACAGTAATTCCTACTTAAAAGTTTCAGAATCCTTGCTCTGTGGGTGTGTTAAAAAAAAAAAAAAGGCCTGCGGGCCTAGCTCAGTTGGTAATGCACAGAAGTTGCATTAAGGAGGTCGTGGGTTCAATCCCCATTGGCCTCACGATGTGCCTGGGCAAGCTTGGTGTTCTACCAGCTAGAGATAACCCGTCGGCCCCCCAAGCCAGCATTGGCAGGACCTTGGCTGATGTTGTTGGCTGCTGTGCAGCGACAATATTGGCCATTAGACACCCCCATGTGGGGTTGGGGGGCGGGGTAGGGGGAGGTGCAGTGACTGGCCATTGCTCGGCGCTAGCACCGCCGATTTCCCCCATCGGCAATGCCTGCCCACCCCTCGTCACCGTGATGAGGGACTGGTACAGCCTTGCCCTCGCACCACAGCTGTGGTGCCAACCTACCGTGTGGGCTGGGGAGGGATCCGGGTTGGTTGGTGTTCCCCCATACTATATATAGAATAATGAGAGGATGAGATAGATGCGTACTATCAAAAAAAATGAGATAGATGAGAGAAAAAAAAAAAAAAAAAAAAAAAAAAGGTCTGTGGAATCTGTGAAAGGAACGAAACAAGGTCAGGTTCAACGAGACCGCGCCATCCGTAGATAAAGTTAATTAAAAGCTGAATTCAAGCAAAGGAATGATTCACATCATCCTCAGGCTGGCCGACTGGCAGGAAGGCGGAAGGCACGCAAACGTAAGCTCGGTAAGGAACTGCAGTGGCAAGCCTTCATCAAGACCTGGAGCAAAGACTAGTAGACTACTGCTTGGGCGGTTCCTGACCAGAAAGGCAGTCTGAGACGGATTCTCTCCAGGATACTAGAACTTCTAGAAGCAAGACGAGACTGGGCCATCGAACGAGACTGAGCTTTTCTGCAGTTTTTTTTGCTTGACAATGTACATATTTATGATATTAATGTAAATAAACTATATACAGTCCTTTGCTCAGTTTGCTGTATAGGGTACGAGTAGTAGACTTGGTTGATATATTCTGGTTTTTGTTTTTAGGAGACTTTTCATTCTTTCAGTGATTGATCACTGCTCAAGAAATAAGGGACACTGGAGTGACTGGACCCCTTCCAGCTTAAGTTAGCCAAAACTGGGTAATGGCCCCAGCTTTTCCGGGTAGACTGTGAGGACCCCGGCCTCGTGATTTTATAATCATATGATTAATTCAATAAAAAACAACAAAAACAAACAGATATCTCAGCAAAGAAAGAAAAGAAAAAGAAAGTGGCATCTATATATATATATCGTCACAAACAGAACTGCCCGGTAAACCGTAGGCAGAGAGAGAGAAGAGGACAACAAACGAGGGGTATACGATATATATATATATACGATATATATATATATATATATGGAAAAGGAGCAAGAAAATTAGCTCATGCCGTTATATGAAATAGTAAAAGACGAAGGTCACAGTTCGGCAGGTAAGAAAATAGTTAACTTATTCTGTTATCTGAATTAATGAAAGAACAATAATAGGAGAAAACGTTAACGTATTCCATAAAAAAAAATTACACGCGGGATCATCTCGCAGAACAGAAGGAAAACTTAAGAAAAAAAGGAAAAAAAAGGGGAAACTAGGGCGCAGTCAAGATTTTCAGTTTTAAATGCGTTTTAGGTACCGTTTCGCGAATTTTACTTTACTCCAAAGCGAGGAAAATCGCCATGTATCCAACCCAGCTTAAGGGCTGGGTGGGGATGTGTTGTGTTCGAGGGATGCCCGAAGTGGATTTATTAGCTAGTAAGAAAAAAGAAGAAGCAGAAGAAGAAAAAAGCGATGACGTCCACACACTTGTACTTTTCTTGGAAATTGTCGAAGCGAGTAAACTTGCCCGTCGTGCACTGCTCACAGCGGCGCTGGGCTTTCTTTTCTTGTTTTTTTTTTTTTTTTTTTGCGCTCTCGCAAGTCGTCACACCGTGGGCGAGGTCCCACTAGCAAACAGGATAGAATTAAAGGTCTGAATCTGGACGCTTTTGCGGGAAAATGCAGAATCTGAGGATAGATCTGCTGTTCTGCATCTCTTTGTAAAACACGTCCAGATTCAGACCGTTAATCCAATCCTCTTTGCAAGTGGGACCTCGCCGCGTGTCGCAGGCTGACGAATTCGATGGATAGAAAATAAAGAACCAAAAAAAAAAAACTGTTTTCCGTTTTTTTTCGGTTCTTTCCCCCTCGTCGTCTTAAAATTTTTCGTTTTTATCCCCTCTGTTTTCTCGATTTACCTCGGTAACTCGCGACGTCGTTGCAGCCTGGGCCGGATGAATGGTTGCTCGTCTCGGGACTCGGGTGGTTGCCGTTCGCTGCTGAGCGGACTTCGGACATGCTCACACTCGCACTTTCCTAAATGCATCTGAGTACAATTACGGCCAGATGTGGATGAATCTGACGGCAATCAAGTCCAGAGCACAGTAGAAAAAGTCCGACTGTGTGTGCAGGCAGGGCGTGGAGTGGTGGTTTAATTGCATTCCTGAATGGTTGGTTCTATGCCTGTGGGTCTCACGGCACGGCAAACGAAACGAAAACGAAACGAGTGCATATGCCCACGAAAGGAGGCAAAATACACTCGTTACTATTTATAGCAAACCGAAGAACCTGGCCATTTTCTGCAGGAAGATGCACTCGTTTCGTTTTTCGTTTCGTGTCCCGTGCGGCGAGGCCCTGCGCCATCATAAGAGTGGTGGTTCGGATTTGCTCTTGCTCTGCTGGACGTCGAATTGTCAATACTGCTCGGTTGCTGTCACTGACGTGGGCTTGGGAGCGAGGTCACACTAGCACAGAGGATTTTTGCATTGAATGCCTGAATCTAGACGTGTTAGCGGAAAGGTGCAGAAAATCGAGACTGAACTGCATTTCTGCATCTCTGTGTAAAAGACGTCCAGATTCAGGAGCTCAATTCAATCTTCGTCGCTAGTGGGACCTCGGCCCTGGAGCCGACCTGTGTCTGGTCTCTAGCTTCCCCTTGGTTAATTTCTTAACAGTAAAAGGGACGTGGGGGAGCGAGGCGACCGGTAACGCTCGAGCGGCGCTCCAGTGCGCCTGCGGTAGCAAGAGGTAACGCCCTAGGTTACCGACCTAACCTAATTTCACCATTGTTGGTTTCTACCGACGGCTATGGTGAAAGGGAAGTGCTCCAGCCCGGAGAAAGGCTTTCAGGACTCTTTGCCTGAATAGCGAGCACGTAGGAGCCGGGGCAAAGTCCTCCTTCGACACGTCCGACTTGGAACTCAGTCACATTCAGCCATAACGATGACGGAACGCCTTAAGGGCATTTTGTCTCCAGCTTACCGGGAGTGAAGCTTTGCCTCACCCCGGTTCTGTCACCATCCTATTCTTGGAAGACCGATCCTCCTCACTCTCTCCTCGGTAAGTATGAATCAATCCATAACCTACCAACCCTGCTATCTGTTGGATTTTCCTGGCCTTTTCTCTCGCTTATAACCAACCCTAAATTCCCCACTTACTAACATTAGTAATATTCTGCCGTCCTCTTCAGTACCYGCCTTTCAGCAGAAGCGAAATGTCCTTTCTTTTAGAAAGGACGACAAAACCTGATGATGTCTCCCTCCCCGAACTCTGAGTAAATACTCAAAGACTTGCGATTTATTATTACAACGAGCCAAAAAACTCTCATCCGGCCCTTGGCCCCGATCTGATCCGGGCGATCCAAGAGGACGACAAACAGAAAAGCGGCCCTCAGAAGGGCGCCGTTTTCTGCCAATTTTATTTCCTGATTGCAATAAAAAGCACGATCAAGGAAGCAGCCTGGTAAAATTGAGTAAATAGTTAAATTTATGTGTACATATACTGAGCCACTATACATGTCTTGTCGCCCAAGTATTCCCCTCCCTCTCCTCAAATCACCATTACAAGGGGCAACCCTTCTTGGCGAGAGTCAGAGGAGAAACTAGATTCACCTAGCCCTACTATAAATCTAACCCCTTCTTATTCATCAGGCGTTCGATTAATTAACTGAACCCCGATTCTTCAGTAAGGGTTCCCCATATAAAGCGGCGAAAGGCCGCAACAGACTGGTCTCGAAATTGGAACTAGAGATCAAGCTTGATATTTACTTTGTCAGATTCCTTCCTGCTTTCTTGCTCATTCCGTCCTAGGAAATGAAGAAAGAATAAGGACATTAATGGAATGACACTCTGAGCGGTAGGACTAAACTCGGAATTGGAATTGGATAATAATTCTGAGACACACTCCGATAGCTCCTTCCTGCTTCCATTGCCTTTCTGTCCTAGGGGATAAAGAAAAGGGGAAAGAAATCGAAGACAACCCAAATTAGGAGAATCCTTACTAAAGAGGGAACACTCCTTCAGAACGCGACCCTTTGTAGGGCAATGAGCGAGATTTCAATCTCCTCTCGGGCATATAAAGGTCTGCTCGCCCTTAACAGATAACCCACAGTACACTTATTCAATACTACCGCGATATACTCCCTTGATATCCTGATACGAAGTTAGAATAACAAATATCCTTTTTTTTTTTTTTTTTTTTTTCTCCCCCTGACGATATTATTATCGTCACCACCAAGTCTGGAAATGGATCAGGATGAGGACGTTGATTTTACAGCAGAAGAGTGGAGTGAACCGATAAACACAGAGGAAGAAACTCGCCTGCGGTCCCTCCTCCAGGCCTGTTTTTCCCAAGGAAATATTCCTGATATAAATAAGTATATCAAAGTAACAAAGGTCAATGGGGTCATTCACGGTGTTCCGTGTGAGGAATTCAAAAGAATCCAAAACCAATGGTTAAAGGAGCACACTATAGTGTATTCCTTCAACGGGGCAGCAAAGAATCTCAGTACAGCAGAGAAATTGAACTACATCCGCAATCAGGAAGGCACCAAGCTCTCTCCTTAGATGCTTGCGCTGGGGAGAGGAACAACTCACGTGGAAGGGAAGCACATGATTTCATATGTGGCCAGGAATCAAGAAATCAGAAACCTTCTACTGAAGAAGGATGTGGAGAAGTTTAAACTCAAACAGAAGTGGTACAAGGTTTTTGTTAGGCCGTGGTTACCCAAAGAAGAATGGGAACAAATAAGAGAATCTGTGAGAAAGGAAAATTACTAGGTGATGGCAGTACGGGTGCCCCTAGGGGCTTTTTCTTGCATCAGATCTCTTATTGATCAGGCGATTGGTAAGGTGGTGAAAGACTTCGACCCATTGAATGACGAAGACTTCCCCCACCTGGTAAATTTCAAATTTGGCCTGCAGCCTGGATCAGAGGTAAACTTCTGTTCTCAAATCAATATTAAGTTGGGATCAGAACCACTTACGACAGACCTTGTTGACAGCAACACATCATACTGTAAGAACTGTCGGTGGTAATTCGGGCATGAAAGTAAGGATTGTGATCAGAATCCTGGGAAAGACCAGAAAGACAAGAAAAAACAGAATAAGAAAGATCAACCAAGAGCGAGAAAGGAGATCCCACTGCCCAAAGACAAACCTGGAAGATAGGAGAAAGAGAAAGATAAAGCAAATAATGACAAAGGGAAAACCCATCTCGACAGAACAGGAAGTGGGAAAATGGAGGATCCTGCCAAAGATGCTACCAAAGACGCCTCAGAGAAAATGGACTACAACACCGAAGACGCTGGGAATGAAGACGTATGTGAGATAGAAAAATCGGATGCAGGAACCAACAAAGGAGAAGATGGTACTGGTGAACGTACCCCTCCCCCAACAACAGGGGCCTTTGGAATACCTGTTTGGGGGACTGGCACCTCACCTCCTCTCATTACCCCCCTCCAGCACGTACCTGGTTTTGTTCCTGGTAACATGCCTTCTCACCCTATGATGGGGCAATCCACCCGAGATCCTAGCAATGACTTGGGCCGTATCGCAGGACCATCCCAGACGGCTGGCTTCCATCCCTTTACAGCCACACCCCCCCCCCCTTTTGTTCCAGGTGTGAATGAAGGAACACAGGCGGCCACTACAGTAAGGGGAGGTTTCGACAACTGGGACACGCCGACCAACAGGTAACACACAACACAACAAACCGCCCGGTAGCAGAACTCCGAAAGGGACTGGATTGACAGTGGCCACAACCAAAAGGGGTTTTTCCCTCTATGACACGCCAGTGCCTGCAGGAACATCACCTGCAAAGAGCCCTCGCAACTCACCAGAGAGCTCTCCACACACAAAGGACTCCATAGGGCATGAACCACAAAGAGTCGTCTCACAGATGATCCAGAATTTTGAATCCTCTTCGCTACAGGGGGAAATCTCTCTCCGGGAGGGGTTAGGGACACAAGATCCAGGGACACGAACCCAACAAGGAAAGGGGAGGGAGAAAGCTGCTGCTACAATCCCTTCGTCCTTTGCCCAACAAGGGATTGCCGTACAAAACGTGGTTTGCCCCCTGATTTTCAGGGACAGCCCAGGAGACCCTCAGTGGATGCTCATTTCTCAAAAACTGGGCCCTTTCCTTCTTCTGACATGGAAGATGGACTCTGCACCAGATCTTTCAGGATCCCTCTCCCTACTTCAGGAATACCTGAAAGACAGATACGAAGTAAGACTGATCACTGGTTATGCTATGTATAGAAGTGAACTGATCAAGGGTGAGTCTGGCCAGATTTACCTCTTATTTGTGACCTTGTTCAACGCTAAAGTAACACCTGGTATTGAACAGCGAACCGCAGACTCAGGACTCCACTGGGTATCCTCACAATGGCTCAGAACAGCAAGCAAGGGAGAACTGGATTTGATATCTTTGATCGACGGGATCAGTGGTACTTACCTGGGCACACTCAACAAGAAGATGGCAAGCAACAAGAATTTTACCTCCAAACATTTCAAAGACTTGATCAAGGCACCATGGGAATCTCCCACAAATCCACATAATCAATCCACAGCGACGCCCATCCAAGCCAAGGGTCATCAGACCACAATCCATGAATAATAAAATAAGGATTGCATCTTGGAACGTCCGGGGCCTAGGGGACGGGAACAGAAAGATGAAGAAAGCAAGGCTGAAAACTTGGGCACATCAACAGAAAGTACATATCATATTATTACAAGAAACAAAGTTGAACCAATCCAAGATTGACAACCTAGCAGGATGGTGGATAGGGCCACAGTGGTGGTCCCCAGCAGACGGCTCCAAAGGGGGAACCGCGGTGTTGGTCCATAAGAACCTGAAGTGCACAGTAATCGACCACTGGGCAGACTCCTTTGGAAGATGGATTTGGGTAAAACTGTTGATTGACCACGAGGAATGGACTTTCCAGTCCATGTATGTGCCCTCGGATCACAGAGAGCGGTCGCTCTTCATGGAATCAATTTACCACATTATCCCGGACTCCCAGAACCTGGTGATTGGGGGAGACTGGAATGTAGCCATTGATCCTGTCTTAGACTCCTCTAACCATAACTGTAACAATGCCGACTCTCGAACAATCAAACATTTCATCAGGGAACATGATCTTACGGAGGCCTACAGGCAGCTGCACCCCAACACAAGGACTTACACATGGTCCTCCGCCTCTGGCCCTTCAGTCCAAAAAAGGTTGGACTATTGGTTGGTCAAAAGTGATGCATGGGATAGGGTCTTGGCAACGGACGTCCATACGGAACCAATGTCCGACCATTACCCCATCACCTTAGACATCAGTGCAGCAGAACAAGTAGTAAGAAGAAAGGACCTTTACAGGCTGAATGTTTGCACTCTGGAAGACGAAGGTGTTCAGGAATGGGTTAAGGAATATTGGGAGGAGTGAAAGTCTGGAGACGAAGGGGATGCATCATTCGCTGAACGTTTTGATCAAGGCATAAGAGAAACTGCAGGCTGGTTGCAACTATTTTCCTTCATAATGGCTAGAGATAAACTAAGGAAGGAGGATGCCTTCCGAAAGCAAATTCAAGCCATAAATGAACCACCCCTTTGAGCCTGATGCTCCTGTGGCACGAACAACAGAGGATATCTGTAAGTATGTGCGTATATTTTATGAAAATCTTCTGACCACAGAGAAAAATCCAGATGAACAGCTTGTGGCCCCAGAAGAGGAGGCGGTACTCTGGGAAGAGAACCTCACACAAATACCCCTCTCCACCAGGGGGGAGTTGGATGAGGCAATCACCCTAGAGGAGCTCTCTAGAGCTAAAAACAGCATGGTCACAGGAAAATGTCCTGGACCAGATGGTCTTCCCATCGAATTCTACAACATGTTCTGGTCAATTTTTGGACCAATTTTTCTCAGGCTGTTCAACAAAGTACTAGAGGGCTATCGATTAGGCAAAGGAATGATGGAGGGAGCAATCTCCCTAATTCACAAGAAGAACGAGAAAGCAGAAGTTCAGAATTGGCGCCCTATCACCCTCCTCGATGCCTCTGGCAAGATACTAGGCAAAGTACTATCCCTGAGAATCCACAAAGTTATTCCCTCCCTGCTTCACCCGGACCAGTCTGGCTTTGTGGTTGGCCGTCAAGTCCTTGATAACGTGATGACAATCATGCAAGTGATCGAAGTCATCAAGATCCGACAGTCTGATGAAGTCATTCTCCTCATTGATTTCAAGAAGGCATATGATAGGGTGAAAAGAGGTTTTGGCCCTCATTTAACGAAATGGATCAAGTTTTTATACCTAGACTCTCAAGCCTCGGTTGTTATTAACGCTATGAAATCTGATCCATTCACACTAACAGGTCCCTTCGCCAAGGTTGCCCTTTGGCTCCCCTCCTGTATGTGTTGCAACAGGAGGTTCTTCTCAATATGATCAGATCATCGCCAGACATCAAAGGGCTAAGACTGAGCCCTTCTCGTACCATCAAAGCATCGGCCCTGGCTGATGACCTCTCCGTCGTATCAGCAAACACGAGTGCCTCACTACAGGCAGTTTCCAACTGTCTTTCTCTCTTTGAGAAGGCATCGGAAGCCAAGGTTAGCTGGAGTAAATCCGTAGTATCGGAACGTTTTCTGAGATAGAGATTTCATTCTCAGACTGTTCCAACAGGCAAAACCAGTTGCTCGAAGAGGAAGTCCTTAACAAATTGGGGAAGTGGTCTTCCTTTTGGTCCATCTCATTGTTTGGACGAGTACTCGTAATTAACTCGGTGGTTTTCTCAGTCTTGTGGTACGTGCTTACAGTAAGAGCTCTAGCACCTACAACAGCCAAGAAGATCCGCAAGGGAACGTCCAACTACCTTTGGAAAAGGACAGTGGAATGTGGGAACGCCCTCCCAAAGGTGGCTTGGTGGAAGATCACCCAAAAGAGGAATAACGGAGGTCTTGGGTTGCTGGACCCGGAAACTCAAAACCAGGCTTTAATGTGCAAGTGGGTGATAAGGGGAATGTTGGAATCAGAGAGGAAGCCTTGGATGCTCTTAGCCGAAGCTACACTGTCTCAAGAATGGGGCCTACTGAGGCCACAGGACATCTGGATTTGCATGCTACTCCAGCCTTTTCTCAGAAAACGCATCAATTCTGAGACTTGGAAACCAATCCTACAAGCTTGGAAAGCATTGTTCCCCACTCTTCTCCAAGAACCAAGAGCTAGAGATGAAGTGCTGCTACAGCCAATCTTCGAGAATCAACTCATCAAGAGACAGCAAGGGAACCCTCCGCGGATTACAGAAAGTGCAGGAGGATTTGGGATGAAGTGGATACAGAGAGGTATCTCACAGATCAGAGATCTGTGGGATACAGATCGAAAGGAGTGGAAGAGTGAACGAGAGATTGAGACGGTATTAGGAAGGTCGCACAATCTGCGTAACTGTCTGCTCCTCATCCAACAGGCAGTCCCTGCACACTGGGTCAAAATGTTGAAAACAGATCCCTTTGAACAGGGTATGTGGGTAATAGACGAGGAGGAGAGAGGTTTTTTCTGGAAGATAGAAGAAGTGTTGAATGACCAAGATCTCGGGTGCTCCAAATGAAAGGAAGGCGAAAGAGAACTGCAGGAGATCCGAACGAACGAAGCAGGCCTGGACATTCACCCAAATTACACATTATCAGCAGATCGGTGTAGACTGATCAGGGTGAGGGTGTCCACTAAACAGTCCCCAAAGGGGCCTGTTCCAACTTATGAACTGCTGCTAGGAGGGGTACAGGTGGTGAACGCCTTAGTGGACGCCGCGATTTATGGTTGGAATAACATCTCAGAGGACACCTCGCAGGCCTCTGTAATAGACTACACAGTCTCGCTGGGATACCGGCTGAAGTCCAAAGCCAACGAACTGTGCGTGGTAGTCAAGAACTCGTGTGACCAGAGCCAACAGAAGCTGGGCCTTCCTAACTGCACCCTTACCTGGGCAAAGAGCTATGGCAGGATCCTGAAAAGCTACCCTGCGGTTGAACACGCTAGTCTGGAATTTTTGGTCATCCATCAGTGCGTGCCTACGGGTAGCTGGTGTACACAGAAGAGAATGTTGGTCAATCTTCTCTGTATGACTTGCGATGATCAGGAAATCGAATATCAATCCCATATCTGGTGGCCCTGTGATTTCGCCAGGAAGTTCTGGGCCTGGTGGCAAGCCCTCTGGGTTGAAGCTAATCAGGGAACAGAACACCACAGGAAGTGGGATGACAAACTAATACTGGGAGGAGCAGGCCAAGAACACCCACTGATGGTGAAGGTGGCAAGAATCGTGGGCATGTGGACACTCTGGATAGAAAGAAACGGGAAGCGCTTCAACAATGCCGAGCCGAAGAAGGAAAGAGCACAACAACTCATGCGAAGAGGTATCAGAGACATCATTGAGGCAGACTGGCGAAAGAACAGGAGAGCAAATCTTCCCCTGCAGGACCAAGCACAGAGATTCGCAAAGAAGTGGGCGCAAGACCACTGCTGGGCGATCCCCAACCAGAAAGGAAGACTGCTTTTCTCCAGAATGCTGGAGGCCAGAAGAACATGGGCAATTGAGCCTGGCTGAGATATCCTATATTTTTTCTCAATCTTGTATATACTATAAATAATGTACAATCCTTTCCCCTACGCTTACAATAACTACAAACCTTAAGACCACCCACTGATATAACCCTTATGTATTGCCATCCTCCCGCCTTATCCTATCCTCCTTTCACCTCCTTTTACCCTATCCGCCTTACTCCCACCCCTCTCTATACCAAGATTATTTTTAAAAAAGAGTTATAATGGAGGTTTGCCTTATTCTTTTCAGACTTCACCATTACATGAAGTCCTTATGCAGGCTTAGGGAAGCTGGGCCCTTTCCCAGTTGCAGTGCGTGCACTGCAATCCTTTGAATCACTTTGAAAACAACAACGATTTTCTCTTCTGCAATGCAAGAATCAACCGTAATGGTTATGAGCAAGATGGAGTGACAATAATAAAGGCAAGAGTGTTGGACCCAGACCGATCGCTTTYYGACTTTATCCTAGATAGGCCTTCTGGAATAATTGTTTTATCGATAAGGGACGCTGGACCCGATTTCCAGCATATTCTCAGGATAAGTAGGATAGCTTCAGGTCGTTGCAGATTTGCAACTATTGGTATGGTACACTGTTTTTTGTGTACATACTGGAGATTGGTCCTCGTGGTTTTAATAGTTTTAGTCCCTTTCCTTTTTAAGCGAAACTGGGTAAGGCTCCCAGAGGTTCACACCGGGTAGAATGTGAGGACCCCGGCCTCAAACTTTGTTGGAAATATATAAAAACCTTTCGGGAAAAAAAAAAGAAAAAAAAAAGGGCCTCGCCACACTACTCCCAACTTGGAGAACTTTCAGGGCACGTATCTTTACTTATTTCGCCAGCAGTCCGTGATGACAGGCACCAGTAACTGGTTGGGGGCTGCTTGCCCCCAGAGGCATGTCCCTCGATGCATAAAGACTGCTTTAGACGGTAGATACGTGCACCGAGAGCCCTGCCTTGCTGGCAGGGCACCTAAAACAGGAAGACTCTTAAAGTTTTGAGTTCCCTCGAATATGGACCCGGAATGTGGCGAAATCCATCCAAAGGAAACCCAGAAAATGAAAGATACATTGCCACCTTTTTTGTCTTTTGTGCTGCTAGGCCCAATACTTCAGGGTTTTTTGTTTTTGTTTTTCCGTTTTTTCTTAGTTGTTATCCTCGTGCCAGCGATGCTGGCTCTGTACGTGAATGTGGAAATGCACCGGCAGACAGGACAAGCAGGAAAGCTTTATTCCAGTTGCCCGTTTTCGATGGGCCCACAAGCCTACTTGCCCGTCGCTTCACCAGGCCGGCCCCGAGCCTCAACTTTCTCTTGTGGCGACAAGTTTACTTTTCTGCAAGGTTGGGGGCGTGTACTAGTGGTTTAAAGCACCAACACACGGCTACCTCGGCTGGGGGCCTGACACCTTGAATTATGGAAGAGCAAAACGAAAAAGCTACAACCTATCCAATTTATGAACGGTAGGCCCAGCGTGTGACGTTTCGGTCTGCAAGGCTGCAACTGTGTACTAGCGGTTTAAGCCACCACTTCAACCGAAGCTAAATTGTCGAACCAAAATTTGCATCTTCCTGAGCCTGCAGTCTGCAGTGCACGTCATTTCTTTCTTTGAGGGAGATACCGGCGCCACTCTACCTTGAGACAGACGTGCTGTAATCTCGTGCCATTTGCTGTGCCACCCTACCTTGAAACTGAAGTGTTGTATCTCGTGCCATTTGCTGACACGAATGGCAAGGGAATGTATCTGACCACTACTACGGCCAAATCCTTTTTGTTTTTGTTTTTTTCCTTCTTAGTGCCCTGTTTGAGGCCCAAGGCCTCGATCTGCCCTATTGGGCCCTATTTTCTGTACAGTCGGCCGCCCTAAGTGAAGACAGGCTTGACCCAGGGCCTACAGGCCTACTTTTGGGGTCACCTCGCAACTGGGCAATTTCAGGCAGTTGCGCAGCGCCAGTTGGTTGAGAGCGCTCAGGCCCAAGCTGCCTTTTTCCGTATAACTGAGGCAGACCCTGGGCCAGATACGCAACAAGGACCGAACACAGGCCGAGGGCAGTTGGACACGGGCAACCACCAGAGGCCCAGGGCCTGATTCATTTGGACTGTGGCACAACCTCTCTGGGTCTACCGGAAACTTTGGGGGAGGGGCCCAACAAAGTTAGGCTTCACGCAACAGGCAGGCAATTTCCATTTAGGAAAGTGTCTGCCCACACATTCCTCATTCGGGCACTGGCTGCAAGCTGCGCAAGCGCTGCTGCGCTAACGCTGGCCAGCGCTTACACGCTCACGGGGGAGCTGGATGAGCAAGCAGCCATAGCCGAGTTGCACTGCTGTATGCTGGATCGGGCGCATGGTGGTCCTTGGGTGCACGTCGCATTTGTGAGTGGGGGATCGAGGTTGTGAGTGATACAAGAGACATACCTGGTGCTTGAAGCGAACGGCATTGACCGAGATCTGCCCGTACTTCGGGGGAGTTGTTGACGCCACTAGCGACATTGTAGATTACGCTAGATAGGATTTGTCATGAGTAGTCTGGGCGCAAAGCGCCAGATAGGAAGTCGACATTGGTTCTTTGTTGATGATGATGAGACTATTCGAACATTATCGCTTATGAGCTTGTGTTGTGCTCTTATTTGGTGGGACTCGTGTTGCAATTCTGCTTTTGGTTCGAGGTCACGACTATCTGGTCTCATGTGTATGATGTTGCTTGGTTTTTGAAGTTCGCTATCGCTCATTTTCCTTGCAATTTGGTATCAGAATTGTGGTACGTTGCGCTCATCTGGCACTTGTCTTCTGCCTATGCGGTACATGCATGTGGTCTGCTGGGCGAGCGACCATAGAGAGTGTGTAGTGAGGAGGGCGAAGGCAAGTAAGGCGGCTCAGGAGGTGAGGGGTATCGCCAGGAAGGCTATGTGGTGTATAGTGGGTGTTCACAGTATGATGAGAACTATCTGATGTGCGATTGATGCTGAGGTGAAATGACGGTGTAATGCTGATTAGGCCGAAGCAGCGATTGTTCATCATAGTCGGCATCAGGTCATCTGGTGAGAATATCTGTGGTTAGGGGCAGCTATTTTGAGGTACATTGCTCTTAACCTTATCTATCCTCTTCGACACTTCTTACCGTGAAGATGTGTGTTCTGTCTTGAGAGTCCTCTGATGTGAGGAGTCGAGTGCGCTCAACCTTGAGAGTCGACATTGTTCACGTGGAGCATCTTGAAGGAGAGGGTGCAACTATCTGAAGGGCCCTGGACGAAGCACTGGGTCACAGTCACCATGCCAACCCACCGGGAGTAGAGCACGCATGCTTTGCTGGTTTGTCCTTTGTCTGTCGCTGCGCTGTTACATGGGTTATGAGGGGCAGGCCAACCCTACAGAGGACATGAGTACCGGGCGTTTATAAATAAGCACCGGCGGGGTACCTTCCACAGGTTGTGATCGTCGTCCTGTTTGCGACGTTAGTCCTGAGGACTTCTGGGGCTGGTCCTTAAACACCTCCTGATCATCCTGGTGGTCGGTGTAAGGCTCGCTGCATGCGAGGATAAAAGTAGTGTAGGGCTGGCCGGCTCAACATACACTCGGGGCACAGGGATGGGGAGTGTGCACACCTTTAAACACGCACGCTGTTTCAGATCGCTCAAGGACGCTGACGTCAAGCGACCATCAAGAGGAACTGAGGGAGGGGTAGATTCCAGGTGATAAGTTCGGGAAAATTCCATTATGCCAACAGACCCAAAAAATGATTCTATTTTTATTTTTGATTAGTTATATATTACAACCATTAACACATCTGACAGACGACATAGGTAGAAATTATTGTTTGCTTTCTGTTTGCGGACTAGTCAAAGTAACATAGTTTTGTTTGTAGGAATCTGGACTACCTGTTGGACCCGAATGTATAGTCTCTGACATAACCACCAATTATTTATTTAATTATTTTTAATTGGTCTAATACATTACACTGCGGTAGGCATCGTGAGTGACCTAGTGCAAATTGTGTATAGTTCTCTAGCTTATGAGTGATAGGGAGACCACTAGCGAGGACGACAGGATCTTGCGATCGGTTAGACGCCTTATAGCCCACTTGGCATTAGGACCCGAGGGTGACAGGTTACTGTTCCACCAGCCTAGGGAGAGACAGTAGCAGCAACGAAGAGCTAGGGCAACAGAGGGTTATGAGGGTTTCGGTCGATAATGTGACACTTTACGGAATTCACGACATGATTTTGTGCCTATCGGACTGGGTAGGGTGGGGGCGCGCTGGAGTGTCCAGTAGGCAGCACATTCTGTTCCAGCGGCCACGACACAAATAAGGGCAGTGTCGCACGGTGCGGATTGACCGAATAGGAATGAGATAATTTTTTCCTCTGCATTCATTGTTTTTTTTTTTTTTTTTGACAGACCGGGACGACAACCTCCACTTTCAAATTACAAAAGATGAATTGCTACTATGCTGCCTATGCATGCCCAACCGTGCACTGTGCAGCCCACGTAAACCTTGCGTACACAATGCACGTTGCTTGCACGAAGACACCATTGCCACACTATACACACACAAAAAATACCACATATAAGAGTAAAAACTAGACTTTCTACTACTATAGTCAAACAATTGACTGTTGAATATTGAAAATGATATAGCAATTGTAAAACGATGCAAAGAATTATTGAGTGCGCCCAGGTCGCAGATCTCGATTGCAGGGCGGCTCCAACTCTGCCACACCATCTCAAGCTGGCCCAGGCCAAGGGTGTGAGCTACACNTTTTTTGTCCTCCCTTTCACCGGTAACTTTTAGTCAGCTGGCGCTGAAATTAGTAATAAGAATGGAGTGAGGTTCTTCCGTTTTTTTTGGTTTTTTTTTCATTCCATTATAAAATGAAAATCCACTCGAGAGTGTGGTTCTTCCATAAGACGGACTGACAACTTTTTTTTTTTTTTTTTTTTTTTTTTAATAACAAAACATCTGGCTCCATTCTATTAGTGGGGAGTAGCACTTGCTGGGAACCGGGCCCAGCGTCCCTCATAAGATCCAAAACTGGAAAACCGGGGCCGGGGTCCCCACAGTTTACCCGGTGAAAAAGAGAAAGAGTAACTGAGTTCCCTTCATGGATTACTGCCGGTTCTCGTTTGAAAAAAAATAAATAAATAAAAATTCTAGTTATTACTTGCGATCTCAGTCCCTCTCAGCTGAGAGCTGTCAGATAGGCAGTCTAGGTCTCTAGGACTGTGTAGTGATCCCACAAGAGGTCGGAATAGATAAGTTTGTTGTCGCTAGAGAGGTCAGCCCACTTATAAGGTGAGGACCAGTTCCTCTTAAACTTGTCTTTGGCTATTTCCAAGGGCCTCAGGTTACTTCTCGTTCCGTACCAATCTGCAGTAACTTCCATTCTTATGGACTGTAGGAATTTCGCAAAAATAGCAGGAAGAGGAAGATTAGAGTCCAGAAAACGTCTGTCCCGTCTTGCTATCCATAGGGACCAGAATGCCCTTCTCCTGAAGATATGGGCTATCCTTTCTAATTGATGATTTCTAAACCTCTCCGGAATTCTCCCTGTAATTATAAAATCTTTGTTCCAAAAGTCTGATATGGTGTACGCTTTCCCCCATGTGGAATTCAAGAGTTCCCAAAAGCCCCTAGCAATGACACATTCCCACCAGAGGTGTAACCAATCTTCCAGGCACGGGTGCGGGCAARCTTCACAGGMCKTTTGTATCTCCATACCTCTTTCAGCACACCAGAGGRCGGTGGGGACACATGAGTGTAGGTGCAGCCATTGTAGACCTCCTACCTTTGTTTCCAAAGCTGAGAGTATGAGTTGGATAAAAAAATATACCCACGATGCTGTGATCTGCTTCAGACCAAGTGCTGCTGCTCTGCGTTGCCAGTTGATGRTGAGGCCAGCTTGAACGGAGTGAGCTYGGGAGTGGAGACTATAACCGATCCGTGAAGTGTACTGTCTCAGTGGGGTTTTGGTAGTCTCTTTGCCTGGAATTGATATCTCCCAACCAATTTTGTCTATGTCCACCTTCTGCTCAGGCATGGAGATATGTTGGTTGAGCCTGAATACTCCTTCTGGGTCTTGTAGAACAGAGACCTCTTGCGCATCGTTCAATGAACTGGGGGACGGATCCCCAATCTGCTCCAGACTAGAATCTCTGCAAATCCATTCTGACGCTAACACTTCCTCCTTGTTGAGGACCGCGTCTACCCTGAAGTATCTGGAAGGTACAGATAGGGATCTGAACCATTGCTGCTCATGAAAATTCTTGGGGGGGTTGGATATCAGTACGAGCCACTCCGAGGGGATTGCAGAGACCAGTTTCGCCAGATGAGAGTTTACTTGATGAAGACCTGCAAGTTGCTGTCTGAGGGCTATGTCGTTCTTCCATTGTCTCCTTTCGGTGTCCCAAATGTGCCTTATGAGCCAGATGCCGCGCTGCATCCACTTTCTGCCGAAGTTGCCCGAAACCTTGGCTACGGAAAACGGAAACCCTGCTTTGTTTCTGATTGCTGGATTTTCGAAGAGACAAGAGTTTAGTACTTCTTCCTGAGTAGAGGGACTCTCAATGGTTCGGGGGAGCATCTTTCCCCAAGCTTTGAGGATTCCTTCCCAGGTCTTAGTTGAGGGGCTGTCTGTGAAAGGTTTCATAAGTAAAGCCTGCCAAACTGCTTCGGGGTCAGAGAGTTTCCATTGATTAGCTATTGATGCCTAGGCCAGTACTATCCAAGGTTGTTTTTCGTGTGTCGTCAGGGCTCTAACCGGCCATTCCGCCAGTAGTGCCTTATTCTGTGTTTCCGGGTTCAGGATGCCCAGACCCCCGGATTTTTTCTTTTCCGTGATCTTTGTCCAGCTGACCTTGGATAATACTGATTGTGACTCCGAGTCTCCTTTCCACAAAAAGCGGGTCAGGAGTCTTTTGATATTGGTAGATAAGGGAGGGGAGAGTGCGCATATGGATAAGATATACCAAAGTTTAGAGGAGATAAAGGTGTTGATGACCATTGCCATCCCTAGGAGCGATAAACAGCGGGTCTTAGACCAGCTGGCGCAAGTATCCCTGACTGTGTTCTCAATTATTTTATTCTGAGTAGGGGCGGGATCTTCGAAAGAAACTTGGATCCCGAAGTATCTTTCCACTGCCGACTGGGGTTTAACCGTTATGCCCAGGTCTAGTGCCAGATGTTCCCCATTAGGTGTGAGGGCCACCGATTTCTGCCAACTTACCCTCATTTATGAGGCTAACTCGTAGGTGGAAAGGCAATGCTCTAGTGCCGACAGTGATGCTATAGAGTTCTCTGAGATGGCTGAGAAGTCATTGGCTAGAGTTGAGACTTTGATAGAGTAAGTTGGGGTAATTGGTAGACCGACGTAGTCCGGATGTTGTCTGACCATGTTCAGAAAAAACTTCCAGTTGTATTACAAACAAGGATGGGGCCAGGGGGCATCCCTGGCGCAGAGATCTGGTGACTTTGAAGTGGGAAGATGGGTGCCCGTTGACCAGCACTCTGCCCGATGAGGCTCCATAGAGGGCTTTAACAAAATTCTTGAAGTTCGGGCCTACTCCCATTCGTGCTAGGGTTGCCTAAACGAAGTCCCAATTGACCCTATCATATGCCTTCTGGAAATCGATCAAGATGACTGTTTTGTTCAGTCTGTGCTGGTTTATCCAGTCTATAGTTTGGGAAATGGTCATAACATTGTCCAGGACTTGACGCCTCGGTACAAAACCGCTTTGGTCCGGTAGAACTAATTTATTTAGAAAGGGTTTGATCCTTAGTGCCAGCGTTTTGGCCAAGATTTTACCGTGGACATTTAACAAGGAAATAGGTCTATAGTTACGAATATCTGTTTTATCAACTTTTTTGAACAGCAGAGTAATAATCCCTTCGGCTGTGTTAGGGCCAAGGGGGATATTTTGCAGGATTTGGTTAAAAACTCTGAGTATGTCCGGGTCGAGTAAGGTCCAGAAGCGTTGGTAGAATTCCACTGGGAGCCCGTCTGGGCCCGGACATTTGCCTTTGGACATACTGTTGAGTGCCGCAGTTAGTTCTGACAGGGTAATCGGACCTTCTAATGAAGATGTCTTTTATTCTGACAATATTCGTGTGGTAGAGCCCCACATAAAGTTTTCTAGGTGGGGAGGAATATTGGGGGCGCCGGGGGGGGGTTCGGATATGAGCAATTGTTGGTAAAATAGTTTGACATAGTCACAAAGACTGTTTGAGTCCTTTGCGGGGGGTTGGGAGGGGTCCTCATGGTGGGTAAGGGTGGTGATCATACTGCTAGTTCTACAGGGTGACAGTATAGAGGAAGTTCTTGCGTCCAGTTTGTCCGTGTGTAATATTTTATCAATTTGCCTCTGTTTTCCCCATAGGTTGTGGTATTCGATCTGAAGATTCTGCCATTCTTGCAGTAGGCGGGTCCTCTTCTTCTGTGTGACGACCTGAGAGAAAACGCAGCCTGTTTCCTTTTTTTCTATGTTCTCAATTTTCCTTTTCAAAATTATCTCCTTGTATTTGCGATTTACAGCCTTGACCCTGGAGATGAGATTCAGCTGGTTGGAAATCAGAGATAGACCTTTATCTAACCATATGCCGTCGTTTGGAAACAAGGTGGTGTTGCTTCTCCATTCTTCCCAAGACTTCCAGATCCAGTCTACCACTCCGGGGTCTTCCAAAACATGTAAACTGAGTCTGAACATCCCTTTGCCCCTCTGAATCCCTATCCCTACATTCAACGAGATTGATACCGGACTGTGATCAGAGAGGGGGTCAGAAGTGATGTTTGCCTTGTTTACTAATTGCAGGACGGGTTCATTAGTGAGAATAATATCCAGCCTGCGCTTTGTAGGTGGTCTGTTCTCTGTGGTAACCGAGGATGTCCACGTATATGAGATAGTTTCCGGGTGGAGTGTCCTGAAGGGGTCGAACAGGCCATTATCAACCATCAAGTCATTGAGTGCAGCGGATTCCCCCGGGTGGGAAAGCGGTGTTGTTGAGTCAATTGTAGGGTTAGGGACTGTGTTCCAGTCCCCTCCTACTATTATGTAGTCAGATACGGGAAGGAGCTGTTTTAAAGACTCAATATACTGAGATTTTCCTACGTGATCTACCGGTATGTAGACCGAGAAGAAAGTCCAGACCCGACCTTCTATATCCATTTTAAGCCAACACCAGTGACCAAGGGGATCAAAGTTCGTTTCTTTAATGTTATCTGCTAGTTTTTTGTGTATCAGGATGTCGGTACCCCCTCGCGTTTCTTGGGCCCCTCGCGTTTCTTGGGCCGGGGCCCAGAGTTGCGGGTCGCCCCACCATTTTGGCATAGAATTCAATTTGTCCTCAGAAAGTTTTGTTTCCTGCAGCATCATTATTGAAGTGTGATTTGTATGGATCCAGGATTTTAATCATGCTCTCTTATGTTTACCATTACTGTCGACCAAACCTCTGACATTCCATGAGGATACTGAAAGTCTACCGTCCATCCGCGCCAGCGTACTGCAGCCCGTCATGGATAGGCTGGTGGGCTACTCCGAGAGTGATCTGAGGTTGTATGAGGCTTGGGACATCCCAAGGGAGTTTCATGGATTCCGGGATGTATATGGAGAAAACAGATCTCTCCTTCGGGATGTGGGAATCCAAGTCCGCAATGACATCTCCCAGAATCCTGTCCCCAAGTGACGGGTAGAATTTCTCCTTCGTGTTACTTCTTCTGAACCATGTGATCGGAGCCCAGAACAGTCCCTTATCTACTTCCTAGGGATCTGTTCTGGGAGCTTGGGCTGCCTCCAAACACAGGCTGAGAATGGGGTGGGTTTTTCCGGATTGTCCTTTCCTGTAAGTCAAGTGCAAGGCATTGCCGAGATCGGTCTCACAAAATACCTTTTGTCTAATTGCTTCCTGGCCGAAGTCAGGAACTCGTTGGGGTGGGGGAAGGTAGTAGTTGTGAGAGAAGGGGTAAAAAGTTCATTGTTATCGTTCTGCTGCAGCATCAGCAGCGTTGTCTGGTTGCTCTGCTTGAAGATCAGAGGGGCTAGGACATACGGGGCATCCTGCGTGGCTGACGGGGAGACTGGGCCCAGTAGCTGCGGAGGTTGCGGCTGCTGTACCTCTTGTAAGGCTTTGCCCATGATTCCATCTTCCGTACGGGGTTTCTTATGGGGTTGCTTAGCTGTTCCCGGGAGCCCAGTCCCGGGGATCGGGGTGGTCCCGGGTGCCAACGGCTCTGACGGATCTGGGAGTTGCAGGCCGTCCTCCCCTGCTTCTGTTATGGCTAACACCTCTTGTCCCGCTTTGGGGTCAGCTGGGTGCAGTCGCATACCGGGTTGCCCTATGCGGCCTCTGTCCCCGAAGGGATGTGAGGCATTTTGTCCTCCCTGGAAACCGCCATGTGGAAGTGGTGTCGGGCGCCACTCCCCTTTGCCTTGTGCACCGGGTTTGGATCGAGGCACTGTGTCTGTTTTCTTGAGGTCCCAACCCATGTGGGATGATCCCACCTCTGTTGAGGATCCATGCCCTTGGTTACGATGCGAGTTCCTATCCCATGGTGATGGCCTGAGAGTTGCTGAGCCTGTGTGTTCTTGGAACTCCCAGTTATTCCGCCAGGAGTTCGAGGTCCCGTGGGGTTGATGATGAAAGGAGGAGTTTTGGAAGTTTCCTTGGCGCCCATATTGGTGGCTTTTCCTCCTTTCATTATTACTGGTATCTCCTTTGCACTCTTCTATGCAGTGTCCGTACTTATAACAGAAATCGCAAAACGGGCATTCATCCTGCTTATGTCCGTATCTGTTACAGTTCGTGCACCAGGGAGTGTTCGAGTTAACCAGGTCTGCTACCAGAAAGTCTGTCCCATCTCACACCTTCAGACGTGGTCTGAAGCTCTCTTCAGCAGAGGGGTGGATTTGAAATTTCAGGTTGCCCAATTTTGGATCTTCAGGGTCTCCAATCGGAGGGAATTCGTTTATGATCTTTCCAATTGCTGCTTCCAATCCGGTTTTGATGTATACTGAAGCAGCAATGGGAAATCTCATTGCCATGAACCAGTAATTGTCTCGTTTGTCCTGTTCCCTCTTCTTCTGCCATTCTGCGCGAGGCAACCACTGACGAAAAAACACAGTGTTCCATTTGTTACCTTCCTTGAATTTCATTTCTCTTTTTGTATTCAGTAGCCATTCCACCACTTTGAGACTTTTTCCCACGTAGGTCATCTGTCCCTTGCCCTCCAAATGCGTTGTTCCTTAGCCATCTCATCTTCAGTCATTACCGATTCTTCCAGGTATCTGATTAAATCAAACATTTGACCAGTTTTTGGTCTCCCCCTAGAAAACAATAGAAACTGTCATTTTTTTAAGGAAATCATTCTGCGCTCTTTGGAAGGTTTCATTGGGTCTGACCTCAATACAATCATCATCGTCGTTGATCGTTGTTTCAACATAATGAGACACATCCTGCGAGACATGGTCGATGAACCATCCTTTCATGATTCCAGACAGCTTTTCAGATTCTTCTCTGTTTGGAGTGGAAGAGTCCATCGCGAGTGTACAGAGTTTCAGACTGGCGCTAGTGAAAACTGTGTTGGGATAACGATCTTATGGTGTTTACGGACAGAAGCCGAGAGTCGGCGGAGAGAGATCGAAGTAATGGGAATAAGTGGGTGTGAGGCGCAGCACGGGAGGGAGTGGTTCAAGATCCAGTATACCCTTGGTTCCTACACCTATTGCCGAAGGGAGATGACCGTTCGACGATGGTCGGGTGTTTGGAGTCCCAAGGGTAGGCTGGGTCTAGTGGTCAGTGCCAGAGGTAATCAGGCTGGACAATGCACACAAAGTGGTTTACGGGTGGCGTGGCGGGGTGCTGGTGAGATTGGGCTATTGTGGTTGGACTCGATGGGGGGGGGGGTCCTGGAGTTGTATCGGGGGGCGGGGGGGCGGGCGGAGTGCCGGAGTAGATGTGGGACGTGACGAGGGTTCAGGGTTAGGGATCAGGGGCCAGGACTCTATTACACAGAAAATGACAAAATAAGGGACAGGCCCGGGAATAGTGACCAGGGAGGAGTAACGTGACGGGCAGAAGGGGAAGATTCGGTAGAGCCAAGACCGGAAGGGGGTATGTCCCGGGGTTGTATTAGGATAAGAGGCCGTCGGGCTGCCGGGGTATGTGGGAGGTCGAGCTCCGTTTAACGAAGGCCAGGAGTCTATTGCCTCGAAGGGAAGGACAGAGGAAGAGGTAGCGAACAAGGGGGAACGAGAGGATGGCTGTATGTGGTCGTGAGGGCTGTACTTGGGGGATGGGCTCTGTGTCAGATAATTGAAACAGAGTCCGCAGGAGGTGCGTTTCGGTAGTGGGGGCCGGAAGTTATTACACGGAAAAGGACAGAGCCAGCAGAGCAAGGGTGGGTTTGGAATTAAGTGATAATTATATTCTCCAGAGGGGAGTAAATAGTAGTATATGGGCGTAGGGTTCGTTCGTCGATGTGGGATCGAAGAGGAATCTTCGCTCCAAAAAACGGGTGAGGTCCGTAGTCCCGAAAACACAAAGTTACTGTAGCGAAAGCGAAAAGCGGGAAGGAGTTGTAATTATGGGTACTAATTAAGGAAAGCTATATGCAGGGAAGGAGAAAAAAAAAAAAAAAAACTAAAAACCGGAGAAAGGGAAAAAGAGAATGGGACCAGATGTGGAATTAGTGACTGTATGAGGAATCTTGGGGGGGGGTATTGAAGGTTAGGTTACTGTAGCTGGGCTTCCGTTTTCGTACCGGGGCATCCAATTCCGACGTACACCGCATAGATCGCTGTCCCTTCCGAGATCGGAATGCTGTAGTAAGAAGGAAACTCAACTGTTGGGGTTCGTTTCCCCTCCGGAAAGATCTCCGATTACTCCAGTGAAAAGCAGAGTCTTGGTCTCATTAGCTCCATAGCACTGAAATTGGGTGAAACTCTGTAGCGGAACGCCCCAATGGAGCATTACGCTGGTAGGTCTGGTGAATTCTGTGTCAATGCCGGGTTTGGGGGAGGTGGTTTCCAGGACAGTTGAGCAGCCAGCGCGGTAGAGGCACGCGCCGGAATCAGCCCACTGCCATTACCTTTCCACTCCTGGAAAGGTTGGATAGCTATGGTAGAAAGACGTCGAGTGAGCCACGCGAAGCAACGCAGGGGATCAAGCGCCGCTGAGGTCGCGTGCCGTACCGTCCCCGGGTGCTCTCGGTCGAGTCGTTTTGCCCACAGCGCCCGACAACTTGTTTTAGACTTAGCTTTGCAC
>BFEA01000168.1:2551319-2562250 GCA_003427395.1 Chara braunii | reverse complement strand
CACACACACATACTGTCACACACACACACACATGAACACACACACACACACACTCGTTGTCTGCAATAGGACAAAGACTGCTTTGATTCTGAACCTATTCATCTGCGTGGAATTGGGGCTGTTGCAGGGAAATTCTATAACACACACACACACACACACACACACACACGCACACACGCACACACGCACACCATCACACACACACGCACACACAAACAACCATTTCGTCAAAATGGACATTTTTCTATTTTTTGAACGCAATTGAAACTGAGTTTTTTCAACTCTTTTGGCCGAAAACTCGTCTAAATTTTGCTGCTTCTGAGGGTCCTGCGTTTTTAGAACGCTTGAGGCCAGATACATCCAAGGGGGACCACCTGGATGTATCTGGTCTCAAGCTAGGCCCACAAACATACAGGGGGTCCAGCGTTTTACGAACGCCGGACCCTCAAGAGCAGCAAGTTTTCGGCCGAAAAAGTTGAAAAAACTTAGTTTCAATTTCGTTCAAAAAATAAAAAATCATTTAAAAATGTCCATTTTGTCATGATTTTAGTTTCAATTTCGTTCAAAAAATAAAAAACGTCCATCTTGTCATGATTTTGACGAAATGGTAGTTCCTACATGCACACTGTCACACATGCTGTCACACACACACACGCACACACACGCACACACATGCACACACACTCTTTTGTTGGACCTGGGGTCTGAAGCTGGGCACAGTTAACACGCACAGACAGGGTCCCTGTTACTGTTTGGGGCAATTTTCCTATGTCTGCCTCTTTCAGGGCATACTCATAGTAGCACTTTCTTAAATGTACCTGACTGCAATTACAACCGGACTTGGATGAATCTGGCTGCAATCACGTTCAGAGTTAAGTAGAAAACGTCCTAGTGTAAGTATGCCCGGAGATCCTTTTTTTCCCCTGACAGTGTGAGATGTTCTCTATTGGAAAAGGCTGGGAAACGAGTAAAAGAAACTTTCTTCGGGACATCATGGGCCCTGCGGGAGGTTAAAAAAACAAAAAAAAGCAAAGGAAATGCCCGACATAACATGTTCAGTTCTGAAAAAAAGAAAAGGCTAGCAACAATAAAAGGTAAAATATGTGCGATGATGCCCTTTAAAGATTCCGTATTTCTCTATATGGCCATAAAACAGAGGGGCATAGTGACGTGCCATCGAGACAGCAGACAGATATGGATTGGGCCCTTTGTCTGTTCCATATGCCCCAAGCTGGCCCCTTCAGGTGGAACTCCAAATCCCAGTACTTCTGGTCATTTGGACTCTTGGTACCAAATTTTCCATATACCACCCTACTGGTACCATGGATGTTTAAAGGTTGCCTCTTCTGCCATGTGAAGTTCAATAATAACTTAAGTTTGTGTAGTCGGGACTGGTTCTCTCTCTCTCTCTATATATATATATATACATATATCTATTTGCGACGATATATATATATACTATTTGACGATATATATATATAATATATCTATTTGACGATATATATACTTTGATTTTGGTTAAGGTGGATTATCACTTACAGTGTAATCAGTGAGGGGATTCTGCAGACTGTTGAGGGTTCAGCCTCCTTATGAGTCGGTGAAACTCCGACGAAACAGTTTGTCAAAGCCCCTCGTTTGTTGTCCTCTTCTCCCTCTCTGCCTACGGTTTACCGGGCAGTTCTGTTTGTGACGATATATATATATACTGACGAGTCGGTGAAACTCCGACGAAACAGTTTGTCACAGCCCCTCGTTTGTTGTCCTCTTCTCTCTCTGTGCCTACGGTTTTACCGGGCAGTTCTATTTGTGACGATATATACATATATATATATATATTGACGATATATATATATATCGTCAGAACTGCCCTGTAAACCGTAGGCAGAGAGGGAGAAGAGGACAACAAACGAGGGGCTGTGACAAACTGTTTCGTCGGAGTTATATACATATATATTGTGCTCATGTGTGCACTCAAGGTACAGTTCTTCAAAAAAAAAGATTGACACGCCTGGTGACCGCATGGTCACTAGATTGAACACGCTGAACGGATCTTTCTCGATTCATTCTATGTTGACCTTGAAATGTGTGTGTGTGTGTGTGTGTGTGTGTGTGTGTGAGAGAGAGAGAGAGAGAGAGAGAGAGAGAGAGAGAGAGAGAGAGNTGTGTGTGTGTGTGTGTGTGTGAGAGAGAGAGAGAGAGAGAGAGAGAGAGAGAGAGAGAGAGAGAGAGAGAGAGAGAGAGAGAGAGAGCACTTCACGAGTAGCAGTGTCCCAAGTCAGTCCCAAGTCCATTGTACCATAGTACCCGTCCCAAACTTCCCCCAAAGGTAAATTACTTAGGCCCATGGGTTTAGTCTACTGTGTACAATCAGTCCCAATGTACCTTGCCCAGGAAAGTCAGCGAACATTGTGGATGCATAGAAGCCTGGACGCAGCCTGCAAGTGAGGGGTACCATCTGGAAAGTCTGAGACTAGGAATGCACTGCAATTTATGTAGAATGAGCATCCTGAAAACCCACTCTTGCCGTCCTGGTGACAAATGTGTCGCAAACCCAAGGACATATGCGTGTACATCACCAATTAGTGGTAGGCCATACTGACTGTGATCAGACACTGCGTCCCACATTCTTTGCCCTGGTACACCTCGTAGGCTTGCACCATATGGGTTGCAGCACATCCGTGCACAGGCAGTACAATCAATTCAGACTTACAACTCTGGATTTGTCTTATGCCGAACCTGCAGGTGCGCTTCCATGAGAAATTCCACGACAAGGGTGTTTACAACTGCAAGAAGGACCTTTCTTACATATTTTACAATGGCTACGCGATCTATGTGGAGTTTGGGGGAATCCATGACGATTGGATTGACGTTATGGTATCGTCGCCCGGAGTTTCTGTTGAAGAAGCAGCCAAATGGGTTGACGAGAACATCTTGAGAGCCATCTACCAACTTTGCAGCGAGCCGACTGGTCTCCCAGGTGTGGATCTGGTGACGAAAATTCTGCGTCCCCGCTGTTTGACAACGTCTCCAATTGTTCCACGCAGGTACCGGAGTGTCGATCAGACTGTCACAGAAGAAAAACTGATCGAGGAGATGGAGGCGGTGGAGAGGGAGGGATATAATTGCAATCATTCCTGGCCTTCCATTTGCGATGAGAAGGGCCAGGAAATTGTTCCACAATCGTGTGATGATCCTATGATGCTGATCAGACCGAAAACACTGGAGAGACACCTATCCATTACGAAGCATGAGCTTCACAAAGTTTGTGACAGCTTCGACGTAGTCGAGGGGAGCTCGGGACAAAGACGGCGAGAATCTGTTTGCAAAGACAGCACTGCTAGCTTCGATGACCATTCTGAGGCACCTTTTGAATGTGAACAGCCCACAGGCAACATTCAAGAGTTGGGCGATTTGGTGACGAGGGGTGTTCGCTATCTTGCTGAAAGAGTTGACCGAAATTTCCGGTTCATCGGTGAGCTGAAAGAAGAAGTGAAGAATCTGAGGAAGGAGCAGAGTAATGCGTTTACAAGACTCTGCAATGCCCTGTCTAGCATTTCCATTTTCGCCATTGAGCAGCACAGTCATCGCCTCCCTCATCGTGTTTACATCACGGAGAGGAAACCTGGCTTTCGCCAGAAGCTGAGTTTTCTGATTGGCTTGAAGCCAGTAGAGCTGCATCTCATGTGCGAATCCAAAGACCGCTGCCATGTTGTAGATGGCCAGGAGGGGAAGAGGTTGTGTTTTCGGAACGAGGAGAGGCGGCATTTGTGGACTCTCTTCAAGTGGACAATTCTCGCTGTGACTGTGCTGTTGAAAACCGGCTGTGCAATTTCCATGGGCATTTATCAGCTTGTGCCGGACTTGGGCGATTTGGCGAACTGGACAAGCTTTGTGATCGGAACAGTGGGGAACGCTGGTCTGGAATTTGTGGACCTGGAAGACCTCAAGCGGAGAATGAATAACGTTGGAAAGGATATGTTCAAGGATGATGGTCCGGAAGATGGTGTGAAGCGTCAGAAAGCGATGGACTGGCTGGAGGGAATCCTGGAAGGTGGGGCAACTGAGATCATACGGGAAAGATTTGGCCTCACAAGAGTGAAGTACAGAGACACCGGCTCGGTTGCGTGGATTTGTACCCCCTGCCTTGAGAAGAGCCATCTGGCTGTGGAGCTATTTTAGGTGAGTCCATGCAACCGAACGAATAGGCACATGAATCCTACCTGCGGTGCACAAGTGTGCCGTGTGCCGAAGTGGTGTGCGGCCAGGAAAAGTATTAAGGGAAATTTCGGAACACTCTTTTTTCCCCCTTTTTTTAACGCAAACATCCTGGGACGTCCTGTGGTCCTGGGCCGATGGAACACAAGCTTAGTTTTTTTTTTTTTTTTGTCGTAAATTCAGCAGCCAAGATCCTGGGATATTGTTCCTGCCAAAAGCCCGCTTGGAACACGTTTTCGCACCACAAACTTTAAAAGGTAGTTTCCTGGAATCTCTCCAAGCGCTCTGGGAGCTTGCGATACAGACTGTGCACCACAAGTGCACACCACAAACTTTAAGGTATGTAGTATGTACTATGTTTGTATCATTTGGAATATAACATTAATTTATGTATTTGTTTTCCAGACCAAGGTGCTTGTGTGACTCAAAGGGGTCAAAGCACTGTATTTGTGAAGAATCTTAAACTTTAAGCTGTTATAGAGTAGGTGTTGGGAGGAGGATCTGGTCTCAGCCAGATTGCTTCAATGTAAGGCCTCATGAGCCTCTCAGCGGGCAGCAGAGGGCCAGTTGGCCCTGAACTTGGACGAGAAGAAGTAGAGGCCCGGTTAGGCAAACACAGGGACTCTGCAAGGCTGTGAAAGGCAGTCCTGACCAGCTGAACAGGATCCTGAGATTCTCACATTTTCAGAAAAGACCACGGCAGGTCGAACTTCATTCGGTATGCAGAATGCAGCCAAGCTCCCAGTGTACTAACTTCTACGTGAAGCGGCTCTAGGAGTGGAGGGCAGGACGTAGCACTCTCCCAGCATCAGCTATAACTACACTGAGACAGAAGACTGGTGCCATAACCTTGAAGCACCGGTACACCGCACATCGGCCTGCGGGTGTCAGCACACAAAACCCACACCACTTCAGAGGCCGCCGATTTTGTTTTTCAACGGCGCCCCACACCGCGCGGCCCCTCCGAGTTTTGCTTGTGGTGACAAAAGCTTTCTGCAAGGCTGGGGCCGTGTACTTGCGGTTTGAGGTGCTGTGGTGTAGGCGGGAGGTTGCACTAAAGGGGAGATCCTTGGAGATAGGGGAAGTAGGGGGAAGGCTGTGGAGGAGAACGGAATCGGCGGGAAGGCTGTGGAGGAGAGTGGAATCGGCGAGCCACTGACGTGGTGGTCGCCACGAAGAGCAATAATAGGATATGTTCTTTGAGCGGGCATCGGTGAGAGTAGCACGGTACTCTGTTCCCCTGTACTATGGTGTTGCGCAGGCTAGCCCGGAGGGCAGAGTAGATGGTCATGCCTGCATGTAGAGAGACCAACGAGGACTGAGAACTGTTATTGCTGGGGCTGTGTTCGTCATTTGGGGGAGAGAAGAGGGGTTTTCACCGTCTAATAGAATTCAATGACGACTCGTCTTCTGCTGGTGTGAAAAAGCTTCGTTGTTTCCGCTCCTAGTCTGGCCGCCATATGCATGCTGCCTGGTCAAGAAAGTTCCTGGACAATGTCATTGTGATTTGAGTTTCTCCTAGTATGATTTTGTAGCAATTTGGCATTTCGTGGCTCCCCATGACTGCGCTACGCACTGGCCGGGAGCTGAAGTTGCTGTGCACAATGACGTTAAGCGGCAGTCTGATTCGTCTTCTTCTTCATTCTTCTTCTTCGTCTTCTTCTTCTTCTTCATTCTTCTTCTTCTTTGCGGCATTGTATCTCTTTGTGAATTTGCGAATTGAAATCGGCCAGGGCGGTAAACGTTAGCAAGCAAGATAAGTATGCATCGCCCTATCTTACCTGTCTCATTGTCTTGACTGCAATTCCTTAAAACTTAAGATTTGTTTTCTTCTGTCCTCATGAAATTGCATTTCAGTTTACAGTGGTGATTATCAAGCCTTTGTCTGTCTTTTCACTAACAGGTGTTTTTCACTGTCTATGTTCAGGTATGATGCTGTGCTTGTGACATACTACTGAGAGGATGGTACACATAGTTTCATGTGGTGAAATAAACACGAAAAGAGAAAACAGCATAATTTTGAAAGACGAAGACAAATTCCTTTCTCTTCTCTTTTAATACAAAAAAGACAATGCTCCAAATTGAATCTATTTGTGGGGAGAAGCGCATTGAAAGCATTCACGTTTGTTGCCTGCTGTGATTCTATCCCAGACCCAACCCTACGTGGTTCCCGTTGACTGAGCATGCAGAGATTTGAACCTGGAACCCGACCTGGGGGTGTTCTACAGAGATTAGCCATTTTGTGCTTGTCGAGTCCTCATCCCACGACCTGCACCTGCACAAACTCGTAGCAAAGCCCTTACTACCTTCTTCCCCCGAATACAACGTACGGTCATTATTGCTGTATCTAGACTGAAAGATGCCTCAAATACAGCTATAATGACCGTACGTTGTATTCGGGGGAAGAAGGTAGTACCATTCGTAGGCTGTGAATAGAGGTAGGACGTCCAGCACGTTGCACGGGAAAGTCACAACCCAGGCCTGATGCCAGAAGGGTACCAGTACCCAAGGCCAAGTAACAAAACTCCTGACAGTGTGGAAGTTGAATCGTCATGATTCTGGTGTGTTGAAGCTGGAGGACATTCTACAACAAGAGGAACAGCACTACTATTTGACCTGCTGAACGAAGGAGAAGGGGCAGCCATAGCTGCGGTGCAAGGACAACTGTGTGTGTAGGCCGTAGCAGCGTGAGTGAAGTGTGTGCGTGCCCGCCGCTGTGTGCGTCTATGCGCGCTATGCTGTAAGAGAGAGAGAGAGAGAGAGAGAGAGACCAAGAGAGCAGTAGTGTTGACAAGGATCGGCACATCAGCGCACTGACGTGCAGTGGCTGACCGGGTCCTTGGGAACACGGGAGGCATCCCTGTTATGGGCAGAGTCTGTGGCTCATGAAGACTTGCGTCCAACTCTGGTTTGTGGATTTGAAGCTTCGTGGGAGTTCCACTTTTTTAATGGACTGTGGGACTGTGTTTGACCTGCCGTCTCGAATTTGCAAGCGTCAGCGGGCATAATAATATTATCATAATGCGGATGCTGTCGCATAACAACACGCTGGGAACTGGGCCCAGCATCCCATATGAAAATATACAGCACAATTGAAATACCGGGGCCATCACCCCGCTTTGGCTGAGACAAGTGGAATATGCGTAGACAATTATACTGATCGATTGGGATTTTGTTTTTGGAATTTAATTTAGCTGAACCATTGAGAAGAACATCGGCCGGGGGAAATTTTTACCCAATGCCAAGATACCCAAGTGTTACCCAACAGACCAAGACAAAGACAAAGACAAAATGATGATCTCCATTTTCAACAAAATGCCAAAATGGAGGATTCTTTTCATAACATGAGCTGAGCTCAGGTTGAGTGAATTGCTTGAGAGTTGTGTTAAGCTGCCAGGACATGGCCAAACTGGCAACTTGAGAAACATGAGAGGCTGGACCAAAATGGCTGGAGCCTGGCAGTGCCAGCGAAAACGAAAAAGAGAAAGTTATGCTGCCTTCAAGTTGTACAAAAGAGGCCCAGATGTACTGGTGGTTTTTTAAGTGGGAGGTGTGAGTGCTGCTCAGACTTGAGAGGCATGCCAGCTCAGACGGTTCTGGTGGGGGATGGGCGGGTGAATGAGAAGAGCCGAATGCATATGATGATGTGGAGATCACAATCATGCGGGAGAAGTACACATGCATGCGCTGAATGCACTGAATGTCAGAAAATGCAGTATGGGGGACCGGGGGGTCCTGGCTGCAACATTGTCCTGTTGCTACGTCAAATACGTCCTGTGTAATCTTCTCTGCACAGGATGGACCTGACTAGGTTCCATGGATGATGTTCACCTGAGCAGGCTGTCAGTCAAAGAGGGGAAAAAGAGAGACGTAAGAGAGATGGATCAGTGGATTCAGCCCTGACTGTGTGCTCAATTGCTATAAATAAATGTCCATTTTGTGCTTGTCATAGCCGCTGCGCTGTTCTGCAAATGCAACCTTCTATTGATTGAAGTGGTCAAGGTGATCATGTTGTGTAGCGGACCTCTGGTAGGTTGGCCTGTGAGACCAGCCCCTTGGCCTGTTCTCACAGGCCTGTGCTGTATTCGGGGGCAGTCTAGTCCAGTCCAGTCCAGTCCAGGCCGGTACCACTGTCGGTACCAGCCAGTCCAGTCCAGTCCTTCAGTCCGCTGGGGTATACCCCAGCCAGTGTCTGTTTTCATCATCATTCCACACTTGCACATTTCGGAGTACGTGCGTTGGAGTCTTGTGTGGGGAGCTGCGCTGTGCCATCTCGCTCCCCCCCTTCTTCCTCCATCTCCATCTCAGTCCAGGCGGAGCACCACACCTGGTGGGTCCGCCACATGTTGTTAGCGTCAGAACAGCCTGTCTTTGCAGGTTAACAATCAGGCAAATTAATAATTATTAGTATGCGAAATTGTTGTGGTCCGATAACTAAGTTAACTGATTTGTTTATGAATGAACTATCCACTGTAGTTGTTAACCGATTGGGGGTTAAGAGTCCAGGTGGTATTTGGCATGAGTATATAATAGTTGAATTGACAGAGATATTTTACAGTGTTTACACCCAATTGTTAGGTTCTCATTAGTGCAAGGCAGTGATTAATTCCGTTGTACTGATTAGCACTATAATTTACTGAATGAGCAAAGAGGGGGGTTGGGTGGCTTGGCCGAGAGCTAGGAAGAGGCCTGGTCTCTACTGGTGCTCAGAAACCGAGGAATAGCCGAGACCATGTTCCTGACGGCAGCAGAAGGGTCAGGGGGCCAGGCAGGCCCAAGTGCCTCAGGATCTTTCAGGGGTACTAAGTCATGGACAGGGAGTCCAGCCAGATCCAGACCGATTACTGGAGAAGGGCCGACAAACGGCCACGGCACACCAGCACAAAGATCCGCAAAATATGACGGAGTCTCTAGCTTGCACAGCATCAGCTGCTTCCGTATCAGAGAGACGGGACAACCTTTGACGCTTACCCAAGTATTACACTGGCCGTAAGGAGGACAGAATGCCAAGCTCACGGAACTAGAACAGAAGAAGAGAAAGGCAAGCGAGTCAAAAAAGATGGACTTAGTACACGACGAGGAAACACCGGGGTGTGCATCTGGCATCATCACCACCACTCCCCCCCCCCCCCCCCCCCCCCACCGCCAATGGGAACAAATAAGAGGGTCCAAGATGATAGATGATGGTTGCCAGCAAGGGACTAGTGGTGGCTTTGTACTGGGGTCCCCTGAGGTGAGAAGTGCGGAGAAAAAAGAGAAAACAACGAGTGAGGGGGCGAATTACAACCGATCTACACGTATCACACAGTTAAAGCACCAGTACATGGGCACCTGGGCCGCGGGCCTGACACCTCAAATTCTGGAGGTGGAAAATGAAAATGCGACCGGCGATCGAATTTATCAACGGCGGGCCCAGCGTTTGACGTTTCCGCCTCGTTTTCTTGTGGCGATAAGTTTCGGACTGCAAGGTTGGGCCATGTTTAACAATCACCGAACCGCCACTGTCCGCCACCCATAGCTTGGGGACAAGAGTGCTGCCACCGTATCAACAAGCCAGGGGTGATTTCAGGAACCTGGGAATCTTTTCCCTCAACGACTGCTGAGTGGGATATGCTGCTTAGGGCTGGTGCCTGCAATCTGTCATTCCATCAAAAAATGCCAAAGGGGTGATTATCTTGATTGTAGACACTGAGGTAGGACAGAGAGTTCGCAGCGCCTTAACCCGGTCGTCTTTTTTGTCGTCTTTTTAAGGAAGGTTTTTGTCGGTTAAGCGGGGTTTAGAGGGCGTCGACAGGTGCGTGGGAAGGGTGCTGTCAAGGAGGTGAAAACAACCAGTAGGCCGAGCGGTCGTCTCAGAGCTTGGAGGCTCAGCGACCGCAACGGGTTGGGGAGGTTGCTCTTGTAACGACGTTGGTTGCCAAGAAATATGCAAAATGAGACTGAATCCACCGCTAGAACATGGAAAGATACATTGCCATCTCTGTTCTCTTTTTTGTGTTGTTTCCTTTTTGGGAAAGCGTCAAAATGCATGTGCAGCGTTGTGCAGTGGAGCGAGCGGGTCGATGCAAAGCAGACGGTTGGTGAGGCCGTGGACTCTGTGAAAACCGCGGTGGGTCACAATTTTATCGCGTGTAGCAGGGACTGAGGGTCTCATCCGACACTACATACGGTAAGTAAAAAATTGCAATATCGCGGATCCCACAGTGTCCCGAAGTCCTAGGCGGTTCCGTGAACTTAGGACACAAGTAGAAACGTTTGGCGTCGTGGCGCTCAAGGAATGAACGGCGCCGAAAAAGAACTAAGGAAAACGGCCGACTTTGCAAGAGAGGTCGGCCTGTACCCTGCTGCGAAAAAGAAGGGGTCTCTCTTTTGGTTTTGTTTTTTCCGTCACTCCTTCCTTTCGTCCGTTGATCCGCCACCCTCCCACATTATTGCGCCGCGATGCCCGTAAAAGGGCCATCCTTTTCGGAGTTGTGGGATGTGATTTTCCTTTCACGGTCCGATAGGAGCGGGCCCAGCTTTTTCGTTACTTTTACGAATTCCTGTTTCGTAAGTAGTGTCGGATGAGACCCTGAGAGTTCTTTTTTTCTTCTTTTTTTCTTTTGGTGCAGGGCTCGAATGTCGTCCTCTTACTCAGTTTGATTCCTGGTGCAATTGATTCGTCTACGCACTTCGGCGTGCGGGGTCCTGGTCCCATCAGCAAAGAGGATTCAATT
>BFEA01000168.1:2540641-2550944 GCA_003427395.1 Chara braunii | reverse complement strand
GCAGAGATGCAGAAAAGCAAATCCATCTCAGCTCCCTGCATCGCTCCACAGGCACTTCCAGATTCAGGAATTCAATCCAATCCTCTTTGCTGATTGGACCAGGCCCCGGGTATGTGGGACTTCCCCTCATGAATCTGGCGATCCCACCGGTCGTGTGTTCCCACCGGTTCTGGCTGCTACGGGGTTCCCGTGTGCCTACAATTAGGAGTAGTGGTAGGTAGGTAGTGTGAGGTGAAATTGAGAGAAGAACATAGCTTTAAAAAAAAAAAAAAAAAAAAAAAGCTTTCTTGCCTGGGTCCACCATCTTGCGGGTCATCATGGGTCTACCCCGGCCCTCGAGAGAAAAAGTTTTCTTGCCGGTGACATTGGTTTTCCGTTCGTGGTTGACAAAACCCTGGGTGGTTCGACAAAAAAAGGGGAGTGGGCGGGGACCTATGATGATGAATAAAGACCCTACCCATGTCCAAAAAAAAAGAAGGGATAACTGCTCCTGGTCATACTTTAAGTTCAAAACGGCCAAAGAAGCACTTGATGTCTCCTGTCCTCGTAGTCCAAGTTCAAAACGGCAAAAAAAACACTTGATGGCAACATCCTCGTCGTCCAAGTTCAAAACGGCAAAAAAAAAATCACTTTTTTTGTTTTTTTTAATCAAACAACAGTTTTTTTTTTATTTTTTAAAGGTGTTTCGGCCCCATGGTTGGGCCACGGCCGAGATGTCTCGGCCACACCCCAGATTGGCCATGGCCGAGATGTCTCGGCCACACCCCAGATTGGCCACAGCCGAGATGTCTCGGCCACACCCGAGATGTCTCGGCCACACCCGAGATGTCTCGGCCACACCCGAGATGTCTCGGCCACACCCCAGATTGGCCATGGCCCAGATGTATAGGACAAACCCCGGCGTGGCTCAGATATATCGGCCAAACCCCGATGCAGCGCGACCATACGACGGATTAAAAAAAGAAAAAAAGAAAAAAAAAAACGAGAAAAAAAAAGAAAAAAAAAAGAAGACAGAAGTGCCTGTTTCAAACAGGCTCCATGTGTATAACGCGGGCCACTGTTATTATTGCCGTTTTGAACTACGGTCGGGACGGACCTGCGGACGACTGTGTGTGTGTGTGTGTGTGTGTGTGTGTGTGTGTGTGTGTGTGTTTTTACTTTTTTATTCCAAAAACTGAAAACACCCGGGCCGGGGACCCCACAATTCAACCCGGGAGAGAACTTCTGGCAGCATTAGCCAGTTTCGCTTTTTACGGCACCCATAGGAACCGGACAACAGCTAATTATGACCGACCAGTGAAGCCCAGTAAACCAATAAAAAAATCCCAAATCTACCATTCTAAAGGCTGCTAACCATCAGACCAAATGACAGACTTTTACTCAAAGACAAGAGAATTCGTCTAACTACCAACATTCACTCCAACTGTACTCCTATCTACTATAAAAAAGGCGTCAGTGCTACAGATCTCTCCAAAGGGGTAAAATGATCTAGAACGAACAAATCACCAAATTGCAGAAGGGTATCATGGCCTAATTCGGCCAGATATCTGTGCAGTCTGAAGTCTTTTGTCCTAGCCAACAGCAGATATTCAGCTTCCCGTCAGACGTAACAGAGGCCAAGAGGCTTTTGTTAGACCAAGTCTTAGAAAACCACAATTTGTTCTTCCTGGCCTGAGTCTTGGAGTCTCTCCAGTCTACTATGATCGCCATCCGGATTTGGCTTTTTATTTCGCCTACCAGCCTATCAAAGGCGGTGTTCTCTCGGCGGAATACAGCGTTATTTCTCCCTCTCCAGATAGTTTCCATTATGATGCCCCTGCACACTACTGCGATATAACCCCATCCAGATGTTAGGTCCGCCGCTGCTGGTGTGGAGCCGAATAGTATCCATTCGTGTGACCAAGGAAAGTCACCCTTAGACCATTTCTGCCAGTGGGATTGCCACCAGGACCAAACTTGGAAGGAGACCGGGCAGTACAGCCATACATGAGTGGCAGTCTCCCAGCCCCACTGACACCTAGCACACTGGACATCCACTGACATCCCTTTATCCGATAGCCATTTAGCCGATGGAGTAACTAGCAGGGATTGGAGCCATTGCAGGCTGGCCTGCTTTTGAGAGGGGATAAATTTTAAAGCTCTCCAAAGTTTAAATAAATCAGTAGAACCAGCATCGAAGCCCGGTTCTTTACTCAGACGGTCGGCAGCAATGATGATAGGCTGTTTCTTTCCCTTTGCTCTGAGCACCTTCACTCCCCACCCTGGTTTATATTGAAAAATCAGGGAAAAGGAAGATGACGACTCTAAACCAGCCCAGCCTAACAGAGCTGGTTCAATCATTACATCTGAGGCATGTTCAAACAGTAACAGAGCCCTTCTTTCGCCCCCAGGATCTGGAGCCCACACTCTGCTCTCCTCGTAACCCCCTGTGGAAGGTAAGACCCTCTCACCCGCATGAGTAAGCCAAATCTGTGGCCTTTCATCCTCAACTGTGTGCCAGACTTGAGCCCTAGTCCCCTGAGGTATCTCCGGGCCAAGCACTCGCAGATACGTACCCGGGGAGTTAGGATCTTTCAGCCAGGACCCTGTTTGGGGAAACTCTGCGTTCTGCAAGATTACCAGCCAAAAGGTCGGGATGGAGCTCTTTAGTTCTGAAAAGTGCTTCTCAACATTACGACATCGAGGGAGGAGCCTTCTTAACTGACTCCCCTGAATCCAACCTCCATCCCTAGAATCCCAGAGATCTTTTACTTGAATTATTCCCCTCTCCGCCCAGGACCTACCAAAGGAGCCTCTGAACCCGTCAGCCATATATGGAGTTCCGTCCTCCTTCAAGATCCAAGAATTTTCAAATAAAATCTGGTTCAATACTTCGTGGACCGTTGAAGGTTGTCGGCTTTCCGATGGAAACAGCTTGCTCCAAGCATGTAAAATATTCTTCCACAGTTTAGATTTCGGGCGGCGATTTCCAAAGGAAGGAATGAACAGGCACCTCCACACATCTTCCCATTTGGACAAGCTCCATTCTGTCGACAAAATATATTCTGCCAGACGCACCCACCATTTGGATCGTACACCCCATGTTGCCGCAATAATCCATTTAATTAGTAGAGCTAGGTTCTGGTGTACCGGGTCCAGAATCCCCAAACCACCAAGTTCCCTGGCCTCACACACCGCTTCCCAACTGACCTTGGGGATAAAACCCTCATGGTCCTGGGCCATTGGTTTCCATAAATATCGGGAGGCCGCTCTTCTTATCTGAGTATACGCACCTTCCCCCAACAAGTGAACGGATAGGGGGAACCAAAGGATGGAGAAGGCTGCTGAAGAAATAATCATGGCTCTCCCGTATAGCGACAACTTGTGGTTGCGGATCCATCCTGCAATTCTGGCAGAAATTTTCCCGGCCAAGATGTCATCCTGAACCCCTGCACAGTCCGATAGCGAAACTTGAACACCCAAAAATCGGTCCGAAGAGTTAGCCGGGACTTGCCTCAAACCCCAGTTCACGCACAAAGCTTGGGAGGGGGGGAGAAAGAAGACCGACTTGTCCCAATTTATGGATGCTTCTGATAAAGTACAATAAGTATCTATTACTAACCTTAATTCCTGTAGAGATTCTATTGTGTTCTCAGAAGCTATAGTTAAGTCATCAGCAATGGCGCCCCCTTTCCAATGAGAAGTCTGAGATAGATGAAGGCCCTTGATTCTCTCATTCTTTCGGATGGTATTCAGTAGAACCTCCAATTGGAGAACGAATAGCAAAGGGGCCAGGGGGCAGCCCTGCCTGAGCGAGCGCGACAGCTGAAAGCTGCTGGATAATCTACCATTAACTATCACTACTGAGGATGCGCCTGAGTAGCTTGCTTTTACCCAGCTACAAAAGCCCTGACCGAACCCCAGTTTTTTCAAAGTAGTATGAACGAAACTCCAACCAACCTTGTCATATGCCTCGCGGCTCCACCGAAGAGGGGGTTGTTTTCAAAGTAGTATGAACGAAACTCCAGTCAGGGGGATATCGCGGCTCCACCGAAGAGGGGGTTGTTTCACAATGAGGGAAAAAAACCTCGTCACATACGTGGCGACAGCCAAGGAAATTTCCACTTGGATGTTGAGAGTGGGCCATTCGGCGGTGGAGTTAGACGGAAAGAAGTACACACTGACGTTTGAGCCCTGGATGACGGAGAACGAACTTTGGGAGTGGAGGGAGCTGTCCAAACACCGGTTCTTTTGGATTAGATGTCTGCAAGTACCGGTGGGAGTCCTTCCTCACCTCTCCAAAGTCGTTGAAGATGCCTTTGGCCCTATTTTAAAGGAATTCCCAGCCTATAAAGACCCAATTGAACCAGACCTATTGAATGTGCGCTTTGATTTGGAGTCTGCAGCCAGACTGCGTTATAAAAGGTATCTGGTCGTTGATTTGGGCAATATGGGTTATGTGGAATTGGAAGTAATTTGCCCCACTACTCCGTGGTGTCCGGCGTGTAGAATGTATTTCCATGAGGAAGGTGACCAGGAGTGTGGGTCAAAAAGAAAAAAGTCGTACGCGGCGGCCGTTTCAAACCAGAAATCTCCCATGCCGAGTAAGGGCAAGGGGAAGGGGGGGGGACCGACAGGCGGTGGGAAAGGTACAGAAGTGAGTGGAGAGAAAGGAGGAGGGAAGGGAGGGGGCAAGGACGGCAGAGATGGAGGGTCGGATGAGGGAGAAAAGGAAGGGTTCCCGTCCCCGAAGAAAGGGAGCCGATCCCCGAGGAAAAGGGCGGAGGGTGAGGGTTCGCAAGGTAAGGGCAAGGGCTCCCCCTTGAAAGGGGTGGGGCCAGAGGGGACATCTGGCCCCCAAGGGGAAAAAAGGAGCGAGCTAGGGAAGGGTGAGGGTGAGGGGGGAGGACCGATCGGGGGGGACGGAGGTCCTACTCAGCAGGGAGAAAGGGAGATAACAGAAAAGAGAGAACAATCGACTCTGGTGATAGATCAGGGAATGTTAGGGGGAGGGAAGGGATTCGTGGAGGAGGATAAGATGGATGAGGACATTGCCCTGACCAGAGAGAAACGCAAACGTGAGCACGATGAGGCTACGCAGGAGGAGGAAGACCACTCGTCTTCAGAGGATCCTTCCCCCAGCAAAGCCTTAGTCGTGTACGACCCACGAAAATTCCGGTATTCACGAGGGAAGTCGGTATCCTGGTCCTCGGACGAGGGATCAGAGGAGGAGGACGAGGGACGTTTAATTCCTTTGTTTGGGGATTTGAACGACCTGCCTGCTTCTCCGATGAAAACCTACGATAACCTTTATTACGACTGGGGAACTCCAAGCACTGCACTCAGATCAGCTCCCTCAGATGGGACCCCCTCTAGCCCAGACGAAGTTTTTAAAACAGAGGAGCCGAATGCGGAGGAGCCTATGGCTTCCCAGGCTTTGGCCCCTCGGAGGGTACCGTCTTTGGACCGCTCCACAGGGAGTATCCCTCAGAAGACTAGGTTATCTCCGACGAAGAAATCTAAGGTTCTGCGGCCGAAACCCAGAGTGGGTGGTCTGCAGATAGAGTCCCTCTCCACCCCCATTCAGCAAGAGGCTGGGGGATCAGAGAAAGTAGGGAGGAGACGCAAGTCTGTGCCCCCTCTTTCTCAGGCCCCGCCCATGAGAACGCTGACCAAAGCTGAAAAGAAGAAAGGGGTGAAGGCGGAAATGGTCATACCGCTGATCTGTACCCACTCTCCACATGGCATCATGGTGCTTACGAACAAACAGCAAGATGAAGCACTGACTCTTCCATTCCTTTCAACAGCTGGTCCACCAGGAGACGGGCAACTGACTGAGTGGGTCTCGAAGACCGTCTTGAATGGGCTGGCCACCTGTTCAATGCTGTCCAAACCCAAGAAGGATAGACACATGCATAAGACCTTAAAGGGAGAAACTCTAATCGCGCATATCTCCTTATTGGCTCTGCAGGCTGATACTGCTGCGAGATTATCTTTACGGAATCTAGACATACACTGGCTGCCCCTCACCCATTTTTTGGATGTGGGGGTGGACACTCTGTATGACATAACAATCACAGAGGACATGTCGGCACTCACAATTGCGCAGTGGTTGGCGCAGTCCGGGACGGCGGACTATTTAACCTCCTCAGCTTTTGCAGCGAACTTACAAAAGAAGCAAGTGCCCAGTATCCCGAATCAACAGGGTTCCCTCCAGCCCTCACCCCTGGGAACAGGGCAAGTCTTAAAAAAACAGAACTCCCCCCGCATCCAAATTGCACGCGGTAAGGACCCAGTTAATGGTTCTGCCAAGCAGGATTAGATTGGCCACGTGGAATGTCCGTGGCTTAGGTGATACAGCGAATAAATTTAAAAAATCTAGACTGCGTGCCTGGGTACATAAGCATCAGGTACATATTCTGTGTTTGCAAGAAACGAAACTGAATGATCCTAAATTGTCCAACATCACAAGATGGTGGAATGGCCCCCAGTTTTGGGCCCCCGCCCAGGGGTCTAAAGGGGGGGTTGCCATTCTAGTAAATCATGATTTGGACATAGACATTATTGATCGATATGCAGACCCAGACGGCAGGGTGATATGGGTTAAATTTGAAATGGAATTGGAAACATGGGCAGTTCTGTCGATTTACGCCCCGGTTGACTATGCAGAAAGACTGGAATTCTTGGCCTCTTTACCAGGCCGGATCCCGGACACAGAAAACTTAATCCTGGCCGGGGATTGGAATACTATCTTTAATCCTGGCCTTGATTCTCTGAAGACACACCAGATCAGAGCTGATACCATGATTCTGTCAGAATTTATGGAATCACAGAGCTTGGTCGATGTGTTCAGGCTTTTGAACCCAGATGAGAATGGTTTTTCCTGGTTTGGCCCTAAACCCAGCAAACGGGCTCCGGCTCCCAGAAAGCGCCTGAATTTTTTTCTAGCCAGGGGTGTACCCTGGGATAGATGTATGTCCTACGAAGTTCAAGTTGGCACCCTTTCAGATCATTACCCCGTGACATTGGATGTCATTTCTAGGGACCTGCTGGAAAGACACCGCCCCCTTTTCGTCTGAATGTTAATTTGCTTAGGGACGAAGGGATTTCTAAATGGGTCTCAACCCACTTGGAAGCCTGGAAAGGGGCTCAAGATCTGTTCAGTGACCCGGAAGTATGGGCCGATACCGGAATTGCTATTATAAGGGCCGCCTTGATGGAATTCTCTAGGATGAAAGCTGCCACCCGAACTTGGAGGGAGCGATCACTAGAAAAGGCTGTCAAGGACGCAGAGAACAACATGGGTAAGGATAGTTTCTCTGACTTTTATTGGACGAATAAAAGAATGAAAGCTTTGGCCGAGCTTGAAACTCTTCAAATCCAACAACAACGTGATTGGCTTGATTGGTTGAAGCTCAGAGGGATTATTGGCTACGATAGAATGACTAAAATATCCTTCAGATCCCTACTACTTAGGAAATCCAAGTCCTTAGTAAGAGAACTTTCTCACCCCTTTGCGATTAATGCCCCGATAGCTAACAACACTGTGACTATGTGTGAGTATGCGCTAGAATATTTTAGGGACATAGTGACAACTCGCAGACCATTTGATACTCCTGACACAGACCTGGCTGAATACTCAGACTTTTGGGATGCTCCTTATGCAACTATTTCCCAATCCACTGAAGTAGAACTGGATCAGCCCATGACTGAAAGAGAACTGTCTGCAGCAAAACTCATGGCCAAGGGTAAATGTCCTGGCCTGGATGGTCTCCCGGTTGAACTCCTTTTAGCTTCCTGGCAGGCGTTTGGCCCCTTCTTGTGTGAAATATATAACAGGGCCATGGCAACAGGTTCCTTCCCCAAAAACTTTACCATGGGAATGATCTCCCTTCTCTACAAAAAAGGAGATAAAAAAGATGTGCGAAACTGGAGACCGATCTCGGTCCTCATCGTCACTTATAAATTGTTCGCTAAAGCTCTAGCTCTGAGGTTGGTCAAGTATTTGCCAGCCTTGGTGGGTTGGGAACAAGGGGCCTTTGTCAAGGGGCGCTCGATATTTGACAATATTCTCGCGACGGTACAGGCCCTGGAAGTGATTAGCAAGGAAAAGAGAGATGTGGGGGTCCTTCTCCTGGATATGGAGAAGGCATATGACAAGGTTGGTTGGAGTTTCGTTCATACGACTGTTTTTTTTGCCCATTCAAAACGTGGGTTGTTAGAGATTGTGCTTCCGGGTTGATGTGTTGGGACCGCGGCCCCGACGCTGGACCCGGTGTCCAGCAGGTGCTGCTCCCCACCAATAGATGGAGCCTCCCCAACGGTGCTAGATGTGTCTGCTCTTATCAGCACACCTACAGTCTTCCCCCGAATACAACGTACGGTCATTATAGCTGAATTTGGTGTATCTTTCAGTCTAAATTCAGCTATCATGACCGTACGTTGTATTCGGGGGGAAGACTGTAGCATCCGATCGGGTTGTTCTCAAAAAAAAAAAAAAACGTGGGTTGTGACCCACGAGCCATTGGCCCCCCCCAAAAAAAACCAGAAGCCTCGAGGAAACCGCGGCGGTGGCCGTATCCGCCCATGCCCCTCATGATTCCATGGTTCCTCTACACAGCACAATCGTCCTTTCACCCCTCATCCTCCTTCTCCGGGAACAAGACAACTCTCAACCACCGGGCACTGAAGCAAGCGAGCGAAGGAGAGCGGGCGAACGTCAGCGCGCCTCAGTGCACAGCGTGCCTTCACCCCACCTCTCGCGCTTCATCGCACCTTCTTCGCTTCGGGAAAAGACAGTAGCGCGGGCGGGAGTTGCACCACTGATTCCCCTACCGATGAGGCAGAGAATCCGACTGGAGTAGAGCCCCCAGTGGTGTCGGCACTTTCCAGGGCGACGGCCTTGGCATACCATGTTCAGAGTTTGATGGGCCTCAGGTGTAAGTTCAATGCTATTTACCCATCTGGGATTTGGACTGGTGGCCGCATTTCAACACTTCATGGGCGTACCAACTGAGGTACTAGGCCCGTTGGTGCTGTCCTGGGCATACTCACACAAGGTCAGGGCTTTTTGAATCTTCCCGGCTGTCGATGGGCCGTAATTGCTTGGGCTCAGATATCTCCAGGACGGGCAGTAATTGAGCGATCAGACGCACCCAGCCAAGTCCTGCATCTCGAGTGTGTACTCTGCTCTCAGAGAATCGCATCCACTCCGAGAGTCCGAACGAGAGGACGCAGAGCATCGCCCGCCTTCTTCCCAGCAGCACGAGTCGTGAGTGTGGGATTCGTGCTGCTTCACAGCGATGGTGAGATGGTGAGAGAGAGGCACCGATGGTGAGATGGTGAGAGAGAGGCACAGAGCCGAGTCCGGGTGTGCTTAGTGACACCGGTGCAGCGCGATGAAGAAGAAGCCGCGGCCACTGAAGCACGCCCGGGGAGAAGACATACACTCGGGAGGCAAAGCGGAAGACGTGAGAGAGAGGACCGCCCTGGGGAGAAGACGTACACTCGGGGATCAAAAGCGGACTTGAGAGAGAGAGGACCGTGGCGGCGGTCAATCCTCTTCCCCCGAAATTGAACGCTACGTTATGACTGCTGTATTTATTACTATACTGGGTGGAACTTCCAGTTCCGGTTCGGATGCCGTGAGATTGACCGTGCGTTCTATTGGGGGGACGGAGGTAGGTAGTTGCAGATATTTGCAGAAACCAGGCCAGAGCGGGGTCTAAAGGAAAAGTGGGAAAGAAGGAAGGAAGGACAGACATCGCCCAAATCCGAATTTTCGGCGGCTGCAGGTGTCGTCCAGCAGGTACAGCATGTGCAGCATGTGCTGGCTTGCATCATCCTCATTCACTTCGTTATCATAATGATGAGGTTGGCTGCTTTTTATTCTCGATCACGCTTTGCGAGGACGAGATTGTATTGCACACGGCTGCTGCTCCTCAGAAGATGAAGAAGATGTCGTAGCAAACCGGTCAATGACAATCAACCGGACACAGGGCGGGGTGCACCTTACGTTTGTCAAGGAGGGCATAACAAGTAAAAGGGCCTTTACCCGATATAGGCCTCAGGCCTTGTAAAAATAAAGCAGCACGGGCCTTGAAAAAGTAAGGCATTGTGAAAAGGTATCTCGTCAGAGCTCAGAAACGTGAAAGCAGGTCAAAGGTCAAGTTCTCTATCAACAGGCATATTTAAAACTAAGGCAAAGGGCATTGTCAAAAGACTTACCTGTTCACCAGGAGATGTGTATGTCATGTCTGTTTGGGTAAGGGTGTGTCTGTACGTGCAGGCAGTGTGTCTGTTCGTGCCAAGTAAAGTGTCTGTT
>BFEA01000168.1:2505668-2519915 GCA_003427395.1 Chara braunii | reverse complement strand
TGTGTGTGTGTGAGAGAGAGAGAGAGAGAGAGAGAGAGAGAGAGAGAGAGAGAGAGAGAGAGAGAGAGAGAGAGAGAGAGAGAGAGAGATGAAAGGACTTCACGTGTAGCAGTGTCCCAGTCCCAGTCCCAAAGTCCCAAGTCCCAAGTCCAATCCCAATGTACTGTAGTACCAGTCAGTCCGCTTGCACAGTCCAGCCCAGTCTGTTGGCAGCCAAGTCCAAGGAAAGTCAGCGAACATTGTGGATGCATAGAAGCCTGGACGTAGCGGCCTGCAAGTGATCGGTACCATCTGGAAAGTCTGAGACTAGGAATGCACTGCAATTTATGTAGAATGAGCATTGCGCAAACCCACTCTTGCCGTCCTGGTGACAAATGTGTCGCAAACCCAAGGACATATGTGTGTACATCACCAATTAGTGGTAGGCCATACTGACTGTGATCAGACACGGCATCCCACATTCTTTACCCTAGTACGCCTCGTATGCTTGCACCATATGGGTTGCAGCACATCCGTGCACAGGCAGTACAAGCAATTGAGACTTACAACTCTGGATTTGTCTTTTTTATGCCGGATTTGCAGGTGCGCTTCCATGAGAAATTCCACGACAAGGGTGTTTACAACTGCAAGCAGGACCTTTGTGAGATATTCTCGAATGGCTACGAGATCTATGTGGAGTTTGGGGGAATCCATGACAATTGGATTGACGTTATGGTATCGTCGCCCGGCGTTTCTGTTGACGAATCCGCTGAATGGGTTGATAAGAACATTTTGGGAGCCATCTACCAACTTTGCAGCGAGCCGACTGGTCTCCCAGGTGTGGATCTGGTGACGAAAATTCTGCGTCCCCGCTGTTTGACAACATCTCCGATTGTTCCACGCAGGTACCGGAGCGTTGATCAGACTGTCGCAGAAAAAAAGCTGATCGAGGGGATGGAGAGGGAGGAATATAATTACAATCATTCCTGGCCTTCCATTTGGGATGAGAAGGGCCAGGAAATTGTTCCACGATCCTGCGACGATGCCATGGCGCTAATCAGACCGAAAACACTGGAGAGGCACCTATCCACTCAGAAGCATGAGCTTCACAAAGTTTGTGACAGCTTCCATGTAGTCGAGGGGAGCTCGGGACAAAGACAGCGGGAATCTGGTTGCAAAAACAGCACTGCTAGCTTCGATGACCATTCTGAGGCACCTTTTGAATGTGAACAGCCCACAGGCAACATTCAAGAGTTGGGTGATTTGGTGACGAGGGGTCTTCGCTATCTTGCTGGAAAAGTTGACAGAAATTTCCGGTTCATGAGTGAGCTGAAAGAAGAAGTGAAGAATCTGAGGATGGAGCAGAGTAATGCGTTTACAAGACTCTGCAATGCCCTGTCTACCATTTCCGTTTTCGCCATTGAGCAGCACAGTCATCGCCTCCCTCATCGTGTTTACATCACGGAGAGGAAACATGGCTTTCGCCAGAAACTGAGTTTTCTGATTGGCTTGAAGCCAGTGGAGCTGCATCTCATGTGCGAATCCAAAGACCGCTGCCATGTTGTCGATGGCCAGGAGGGGAAGAGGTTGTGTTTTCAGAACGAGGAAAGGCGGCATGTATGGACTCTCCTCAAGTGGACAATTCTTACTATGGCTGTGCTGCTGAAAACCGGCTGTGCAATTTCTATGGGCATCCAGCAGCTTGTGCCGGACTTGGGTGGCGTGGCCAACTGGACAAGCTTTGTGATCGGAACAGTGGGGAACGCTGGTCTGGAATTTGTGGACCTGGAAGACCTTGAGCGGAGAATGAATAACGTTGGAAAGGATATGTTCAAGGATGATGGTCCGGAAGATGGTGTGAAGCGTCAGGAAGCGATGGACTGGCTGGAGAGAAACCTGGAAGGTAGGGCAACTGAGATACGGGAAAGATTTGGTCTCACGAGAGTGAAGTACAGAGGCACAAATAGTTATTCGTAACTGTATCTTACCTCTCTGATTCTCTTCTTAGCATGAGGTGACCGAACTGTTTAAGAGTCGTTTTGATTGGGAGGTGCGGGCGGCGTTCAACCTTGAGAGCCATCTCAGCTGTGATGGTTTTGGTGGGAGATGGGCTGTGTACGGGAAGGTGGAGCACATGATGTGGGAGTGGTACCGACATGCATGAGGTAAGACACACCAGCAGCTGAAGGATGCACATCATCCGTTCACTGAAGCCGTTGCTAAGGAGATGAGATGAGTAGCCTCCGAAATGCACTCATTCTCGCATATGACATGGCGTAAAATGGGGTGCAGCAGAAATTGAATGTGAAGCAGAGGGCAGGAACTTGAACAGTTACTGCAGGGGGAAGTAGCCATAGTCAACAAGTCGTTAGACTGCCTGCGAAATTATCTGGCCAATCAGCCTGGACCTATCAACAAGTCGGAACATACAACTTTGTGGGTGACGGAGTTTCCTTTATGCAAGTGGGATGAAGATAACCAGCGGCTGAAGAATGCACATCATCCGCTCACGGCTGCAGTTGCCGAGGGCATGAGTAACCCCCGAAACGCACATGCTCTCGCATATGACATGGTGTAAAATGGGGTGGAGATTGGAGGAGGAAGTCCATGAATCTGCARGCAAGAGGTTCAAGAGAAGATCTTTGAGGTTATAGGCTTGTCCAGGCAACAAGCGGAGGAAAGGTTTGAATATATTCTGGATGAGTTTCGACCTCGGCGCGCCATCCCACGGCGGCGTTGCATCTGGGCTGGACCGCCTGGGGATGCTCTTTCCAGCACAGCCATCAATCAGGGGTGTCATTCCGTTCTCAAAAACTAGACAAGCTCAGTTGGCACTGACAAAGGCACATTCCTCTGTCAGTCCAGCACAGCTCAAATGACTCACCGTGAAGATGAAGAGCGCAGTAAAGATGAGCCAAACAACACTGTGACATAGGGAAAGGTGGTGCGGAGTTTGTTCCCAGAGTTCTTGCTGCGATTCGCTCAACTGTCTTGCCCTGCTACATTTCCAAGTCTGTTTGGTTTTCTTGTGAAACTAATCTGTGGTCAGGCATGCATGGGCGGTTGTGGCGTTTTGACCTCCTCCTCCTCCTCCTCCTTCTCCTCCTCTTCTCCTTCTCCTCCCACATGGTCAGGTGCCGCACATGAGCTGGGAGCATAGCATACTAACATGGTTAATTAGATCACACTTGGCATGCTGCATTTCACTTCCAAAATTGCCGGTGAACTTCGCCTGTCGTCAGGTTTACACTTGTTTGCTTTCATCCGTGTGGTTCTGTTAGTATCTGGCTGCGCGTTCTTTCGTCATCCCTTTGTGTTTTATTGCTACTGATTTTCTCGTTTTATCTTTCGTGAAACGGCTTCACCCAGTTGACCCGACATTTGCAGACCCTGAGATTCGATCCCTGGACCTGCGCCTAAACCCTGTACATTGACCCTGTGTGCTGAGTGACATTCGAACCCATCACCTGTCCCTAAAACCCGTAGGTTAGTTAGTAGGTCTGGTCGTTAGCTGCCAGGTCGTGTTAGTAGGTTAGTATGTTACCGTTAGACTTACTTAGGGCCCTTGTGGAAGTCTCTTCCTGTCTCTTCGTAGGCCTAAGGGTCAGCCCAGTCCGTAGGCAGTGGTGGTAGAGTCTAGAAGGTCGTAGGCCTGTCTGTTCAGGTCCGGTCAGCAAGCACCAGGCAAGTGGTGAGGGTCCCACGCGGTTCCCCACAGGTTCCACGCGTTTTGGCCCAGCATGCCAACGCGTTCTGGAGGCTTCTGGGCCCAGGGCCACACGGTTTGGGGCCCGGGCCCACGCGGTTTGGGACCCAGGCCCACACGTTTTGAGGCAGGGCCAGGCCACCTGCGGAAGAGTATAAATAAAGAGGCCGCAGCGATCAGCCATTCATTCATTTGCCTGTGAGCCATGCGGAAGCGCTGCCTTGGTGACTTGTGCGTGGTAGTCTGCAGCTGCCCGGAGCTGGGGTGGGCAGTAAGGAAGACGACAGCGGCCATAGCTAGGAGGAGGAAGACGGTGGCGGCCATAGCCGCCAAGCTGCTGAAGTCAACAGGGTGTATAGTGTGTGTGTGTGTGTGTGTAGTGAGTGGACATTCAGGGTGGATCCTCGGAAATGTATACATGAGGGAGAGCGAGGCTGGTGGTGGAGACAGTGTTCGGCGGCCATAGCCGCAAGTTGTACAGTTGACATGAACTGAGTTTTAAGTGCAAGTTCATTGTTGATTATGAGTCGGCGCAAGCATTTCACCATCAGTTCCTGCGTGTGTGCAAGTCCCAGCAAGTTTGAACTGCAGTCTGATTTCTTTCGGTATCAGGCAGGGACAAAATATCAGCTTTGGGAAAAGCAGGGTGGTGCGCTAGTTTCTTTTATTTTATTTTTCGCTTAAGAATTATAGATTCATCGTCAGCTCACAACTTTGTTGATAATTGGAAAGTTACTGCTTGCTATCAGCCTTGGTAGCAAAACCACCTGTCTGAGAGTCAGCTCCAACCTCGCTCTGATGTTTGTCCGCCAAGTTCGTGATTTTTTCTCGTCTCTCTAATGAGCAAGGTACAACTATAGCGCACCAAGTATTCCTTCAGTTACAAAATAACGATAAAGGGCCAGGTCCCACGTGCGAGTGGATTGGCTTTCGCAAAAGGGCCTCACCACTCTACTCTTGAAATGGGAAAAAAAATGTGAGTGCATGCTGTATCCTGCCACGTTCTCTGCGAAGATGCACTCACCTTCTTTTTCTTTACGTATGAGTAGTGTTGCCAGGCCCGAAGCTGCTGCAGGTTAGTTTGACAATGTGGATAGCATTTCGGACGTCGGAAATGAACGTTAACGAACCCCTCTCACAGATTTCCCATCACTGATATACTCGATCCAGGGCAGGCAGGCAGGCGGGTAGCCTGGGACATCCAAAACTCGGCATCGAGGTTAACGAGCCATTTTTTTTTTTGGAACCACCGGTGCTTTAACAACGAATGAAGAAGTCAAAGATGCTGTCAAGATCTTGAAGGGAAGATGTTCCAGGCCCAAATTTGATGCTTGGTACCGTAAACCCTAAACCCTAAACCCTAAACCGTAAACCCTATACCGTAAACCATAAACCCTGAACCCTAAACCCTAAGCCCTGGGGGGAATAATACTGATGAGGTGCGCAACTGAGATTTGATCATTTCTGGATGGTGCACTTAGGCATGGAAGGCTTTTTCAGATAACAGGCCAAACCCTCGTTGGGCCCGTTATAGCTGAAGAGCTTTTGTAGGTATGATTGAGTATGTGTGGGAGATTTGTGCTTTCCACCAGGGAGACGTTGGGCACTGGATGCGATTGTCGCATTGGAGGGGATCGATCATTGCTGCAGAGCTCCTTCGCTGGTATCATTCATTGTGAGTGATAGAGAGTGGTTCTTGGTGTCAAGGAGAGGTTGAGCATTGGGTCACCGTCATCTTCAGGTGGACTACAGGTTCAGTGAGTCTTGCTATTGTGATTGAAGAGGTGGTGCTTGGGGGGAAGTGGGGGCTGAGAACAGTGAAAAATCTTCTCTTTCATGGCAACCTGAGCATGTTCTCTTCACCTTTGGGGCAACCAAAGCTACAAAGCTTCTCGCCATTGTGACTGACAGAGTGATGCTTGGTGTCGGGGAGAGGTTTCACTTTCAGGGTGAACATAGCTGTCAAACTACTTGCACCAGGTTGACATCAGCATCATGAGAGAGAGAGAGAGAGAGAGGGAGAGAGAGAGAGAGAGAGAGAGAGAGAGAGAGAGAGAGAGAGAGGGAGGGAGGGACGGAGACAGAGACAGACACAGAGACAGAGACATACGCACCGACAGACGGATAGACAGAGTCAGACGGAGACGTACAGACACACAGTGGGCAGCCTTGTGCGTAAGAGTCACAGTAAAAGGGGAGCTGCAAGAACAATGAAAGGGGTACCCCAAGAACAACCAAAAAACTGTCTAATTATAAAAATGCTTTAATATKTTGGACATCTCAAATGCTCTCGTTGTCTGCAATAGGATAAAGACTGCTTTGAATGTGAATCTATTCACCTGGGTGGAATTGGGGCTGTTGTGGGAAAATCTAAAACACACAGACAGACAGACAGAGACAGACAGAGACAGACAGAGACAGACAGAGACAGACAGCCAGACAGACGGACAGACAGGCAACGGTCGAACGAACCGATGGACAGACCGAGCGACAGACCGATAGACAGACTTGACAAGGAGGGGTTGCACTTTCAGGGTGACTGTCGCTGCAAAGCTTCTTCCCAGCGGGAGTGAAAGACTGGTGCTTGGCGATGGAGCCTTGCTGCCCTCCAGGGCGGCCATAGCTGCTCAGCTTCCCGTGCTAGCAACAGTGTGGCACTTGCTGCTGTTCCTCTTCACGTACACTGACTGCAGCTGCTCTGTCCCAGCTGCTCTGTCCCCTACAGCATAGTGAGTGGAGCTGCGTAGACGGTTTTCTTTCCGTTTTTGTTCAAATGAAACTGCGCCAATGTCCCAAATCTATTCTGGGAGGACTTAGTGTGACATGGGGTCGGAAACCGAAAAATCTTCACCTTGAGGAAGATCATAGCAGCGATGCTGCTTGCCCTTGTGAACAGCATGGGGGTGCTGAGACTGTAGGAGAGGGGTTGGAGATGAGGTCGTCTTCAACAGCACGGTCCCATACTGTGCAACTCCTACTGATAGACCTGTMAGTGAATGAGACAGGAATCACTTCACTCCTTCTGTCCTTCTGCTACCCTTCACCATCATGATGACATTGTCTGACTCTGCTGAAGAGTCTTGAAGACACACTGTCARCTGCAACAAACGTTGGCTACGTAGTTCCGTGGGTTAATCAAACAGCGTTACAGCGGTGAAAACTTTGACTATCAAACTGCGGTTAACCACCACTACCTTTGAGCCTCTGTTTGCCGAGGCAGMGCAGAGCTGCACGCCAAGCTTTCAAATTGGCCAAAGCGCCAGTCCGGCCTTTGTTGTTTTGTTTCGGTTGGCGCTGCCATCCTTTCTGCCAGTTTCTGGTCTGGAGGCGTCCAGCCTCCACCGGCCTTCAAGTTGGAAGAATGAGGTATGGGTTATATTTACGACTTAGGCTTCCAGCCAGAAAGGTAGTTGGTACACCGAAATGCAGACGTGAGTTAGAAACCAGATGGGACCAGAAATTCCTGGATACCGGGGGCTGGTCAGTCTCACGGCGATCATACCTCAAGGCTGTTGCCCTTTATAAAAATGAAGAAAAAACTTCAAAAAAGGAGGGAGGGGGGGGGGAACAAAAGAAAGGTAGTAGTGGTTTAACCGCTTAAGACTTTATGTTTGACATTCTTGAGATGTCAAAGTCAGGGATGAATGCCCCTTGCCTTGTTATAACTACTGCAAAACTGTGGGTGGTGAAACTAGAAGGACGGTGAGACTGAGGGTTGGCTAGGGTGGAGGTCGAGTGAGAGAGTGATCACGACTGCTGTTGCTGATCACTCTTTCCTGTGTCTTCGTCTATTCATGCACTTCTCTTCCCCTTGCTTTCAATGACAGCTGTCCACGTGTCCCTTCTTCATAGATTGCTTTCACGTTTCAATTTTATTTCTCGTATGATCTTTCGGACTCTTTCCATAATGATTTGCTTAATTGAGCGCGTGCATGACTGGATAAGTTGCTTGGTATCTCTTCTTTTTCCTCTCTTTTTTCCTTTTGTTTTCTGTTTGTTCTTTTTCAAAACAATGCTCCAGTCTATTCGTGGAGAGCAACACGTGCTGCTGCGCACCGGGCCCAATGTCCCTCACGAAAATACAGAGAGCAAGTTGAGATTACCCTGGCCACATTACCCGGCTTTGGCTGAAAACACTTTGGAAAATTCAAAAAAGTTCGAGAAACTTTTGGTAGCTGACATACTAAAAAAGACTAGGGCTAACAAGACTATCTGCGTAGATCCTGATCATGGCACTTTTTACTTATATTGTTTGCGGGGTGGTCTGTACATCTGCCATTTTGCCAAAACAGAGATTTTTCTCTCGTTACACGAAATTGGGCTTAGTTAAAAAGCCCAAAAAAATCCCTGATTCTTCATCAATTAAAAAGAAAACAAAAAGAAAGTTGGATATAGCTCGACCGAGTCCCGAGTTAATCCGACGTGGACCCTCAGAGTAGAATTTTGGGCTTTCCAATGAAGCCGGATCTCCTAGAACAAAAAATAAAATAAAAACTACGCGGGAGTGCGGTGTTGAGTTTTGAATTTGCAGGAATAACAGGGCACGGCAGGTCCGGGCCAAGGGCAGTCAGGAACTGCAAAGAAAGGAACAGCTTTGTGCACTTCCTACTCAGTCGGAAGTACGAAAGCGGCAAAATCAGGCGGCCACTCGTTGAGTCGCTGTTGGGTGCTGTTTTTTTTCCTTTGTGTTTTTTTCACGCCCGTGTCAGGCGGCCACTGGTTGTTGCTYATCTTTTCTTTTCTTTTTTGTTTCTTCTTTTTTTTTCCGCACGCCCGTGGCTGGGYCACGGCCGAGATGTCTAGGCCAACACACCCGTGGCTGGGCCACGGCCGAGATGTCTAGCCCACCACGCCCGTGGCTGGGCCACGACCAAGAGAGATGTCTAGGCCATGCCCATGGCTGGGCAACAGCCGAGATGTCTAGGGCACGCCCGTGGCTGGGCCACGGCAAAAAATTGTCTCCACAAGTTGTTTTCCGACCCCGCCCCCCCCTCCGCCAGTCGTTTTCCAATGCCCATGGCTGCTCCCGCTCCAGCCCTCGGGAAAACGACTTGACCTGTAGCGGTACCGGTACCTCCGATTTATGCCAATCGTTGAGCTGGCAGGCCGCCGGCAGCATGAGTTTTTGTTTCTTTTCGCAGTTTGTAACTGCTCGTCGCCCTGACCTGCAGTGTGCAGTTATTTCCGCGAATTGGGAACTCTGCACCGGTCACAGGCGCAGTTGTGTCAAAAACAAAACCTCTCTGTGGCAGTTGTATGGAAGGGTAGGTTGCTTGCTGCAATGCTGCCCCCCCCATCTGTCCTGATCATTGCTGTTTTATGAACTTTTATCTGTTTTTGTTCCAGTTGTGGTTCTTCCTCCTCCTGCTGTGTGGTCCAGCCATTCCCATTCCACATTGTCAAGTTAAGGAAGGCATTTTCTACGCTTGCCTGCATTCTATTTCCCTCTGAAGTGGTACCAGCCATTCCCATTCGAGTGTGGATAGAGGGAATAAGAGCCAAGTGGCACCAAAGGCCATTCATTGTTATCTCTTAACTATCAAAGTTAAGAGTTAATAAGCGGTATCATCAAAGTGCAGTAACTCTTCAAGTATCATCAAAGTTGCATTGACTTGACTCTTTACTAAAAACAACATGAGTAGACTAGACCTAGGTTCAATTGGCTAAGTGCAATCGCCATCAGCATCAGCATCATCTGCATATCATCATCATCATCATCATCATCATCATCATTATCAGATGATCATGATCATCATCATTGTCAACTGCTGATCATCTGCTGATCATCATCATCATCATCATCATTATCAACTGCTAACAGTGCTAAGTGCTTGAATCAAAATGTTCGTTTTTACTTGGAAAAAGTTTGTGTTTTTTTTTTTTTTTTTTTTTTTTTGTTGTTGTTGTTGTTGTTGTTGTTGGAAATGGTCCGATGAACCATGGATCAGATATTAAACTGGTCAGAACAGATACTACACTTGATCTATTTTTAGCCTAAAGGCCGAGAGTGGTATAAGATCATTTTTATTACCTGAAGAAAACGACAAACGTTTTAGAGGTGCCCCACACCGCGGGATTTACAATACAAACAAAGAACTGATGATTTTTATTTTCTTTTTCCCCCTCCAAACGGGTGAGAAAGAATCACGATCCAGCGGCCTAGCTCAGTTGGTAAGGCTCGCAAGTGGCATTCAGGAGGTCGTGGGTTCAATCCCCATTGGCCTCATGCACCTTCCTGGGCATGCTTGGCGCCCGCCACCTGGAGATAGACCACTGGATCCCCCGATCGGCACTGAGCAGAGTCTGCTGGTGCTCGTAGGGGAGGGGACCTGAGGGGAGGCACAGGGATTGGTCCTGTTGGTATGGTCCCCGATGCTACCGGCTGTCCCCTGGCCGGTATCGCCCACCTGCTGTGGCAGGTATCGCACCTGCTGGTGGGAGCAGCCCCCGCATGTTCTCTCGTGGACACGGTTCTGGCTGCTACGGGGTTCCCCGTATGACTATAATTAGGAGTAGTGGTAGGTAGGTAGTGTGAGGTAAAATTGAGAGAAGAATATAGGTTTAAAAAAAAAAAAAAAAAAAAAAAAGAATCACGCTGTTTTAAATAGATGTTATCAATTTCTTGAAACACTGACAGAGAAAAAGTTCAATCAAGCGGTCGTTGTTGTCGCAATTTCGAGATTACACGATTTACATTTGTAATTACTAATTACTTGTATTATTCTGCATCCGGTGGACAGAACCTGGCCGTCTATCTTCCCTTCTTTTTTTCTTTTTTTTTTAATACGGTAACCATTGTGGCCAAGATCTTTTAATCCGTGCAACTTGGACCTCCCCCCCCCCCTAAGATGATAATATACATACTAGTATTTATTTTTACTTGCCACCCGTGCAAGTGTGGCATTCAATCTTTCCCCCCTATCTTTCTCACTGACCTATGGATGGANGGGAGGGAGGGAGGGAGGGAGGGAGGGAGGGGAAAAAATCAATCTTTTTGTTTTGTTTTGTTTTGTTTTGTTTTGTTTTGAAAAAAAAGGAGAACAAATCAAGCGGCCGATGCATCAGCAGAGTACAACAGAGGGTAATTTTTTTTGTCGTGCCCCATCCACCACTCAAATTCGCGCCTTTGAAATAGTGCCGCTACCATTCCATTTTTCCCGAAACCGTATTTTGGCTCCCCGGCGGAAGGGAAGAGCCTGGTAGAGCCTGCCGCCGCTCTCGCGATGGATAGGGGGTTAGGGGGGCATTCTGTGTTTTCATTTTTCATTTTTTTTCATTTTTTTTTTTGTCATTTCGCCATCGGTTGTTCATTCCTTCGTTAATCTGAATGTCTTTTCTGGAAGGGGGCCAAAACGAAAACGAAAAGGGGAGGAAAAAGTATCGTGCCTGAAAAAGAACCGGGAAAAAGTAAAAGAAAGAAAGGAAAGAAAGATTTGTGCGGAGCGGGAGAGAAACTCTTTTTTTCCACGAACGGACGAGCCCACCTCAGTTGGCACACCGACGAAGTGCTTAACCGGACTGGTCTCCCGCTGCCCCCGCTAGTAACCTTACGAGGATATGTTTCTTGGTTCCTCTGATCCTTGTATTTTCCATGCTTGCCGGTGATGAGCAACCGGACTGGTTCCCCCCAGAATATACAGGGGGGGGGGGGGGGGGGGGGGGGGGAGGGAATACAGACCAGAGTCCGAACCCAGATGGAACTAGATGAATGGAAATATTAAATGATTCCGAGCTACCTGGGGCGATGCCGGTCAGTTCGACGATGATAACTCAAGGCTGTCACCCTTTCTGAAGGGAAAAAAAAAAGAAAAAAAAAAAAGCTTCCTTTTCACGAGCGAAAAAAAAAAAAAAAAGAGGGAGAAAAAATCCCCAGAAAAGCAAAAAGCGCAAAGCGGGTGAGGAGGAGGAGGAGGAGGCACCGAGTAGGAAAGGTAGGGGTGATCAAAGAAGGTTAATGACTCTCATCTCCTCCGCTCAGTCCTGACGAAACGGCCAAAGTCCGGCCAATCAACGCTTTTTCGATTACCATGATCTTCCGCCGAGCACAACGTACCGAGTCCCTGGTAATGAATGCATACAAGCTACCTTTCCGGTCAAGTACAGTCATGATGAGGGTTTTTTGTGTTTGGGGGAAGCCCTTAGGCAGAGGTTTCTCCCATTCCCTGAAGAAATAATGTAATGCTCGAGGTCTTTGTACCGCATGACACGTGTCTATGCCGCTATGGCTCTCGACCAGCAGCAGCTGTCGGACAACAAAACCGTTATTTCGGCTCTTCAAGTGATGATGCTCTCTCTCTCTCTCTCTCTCTCTCTCTCCCCGCCCCCCCCCTCCCGACACACACACACATCCACCAAGCGCCCGCCCCGCGTGCACGGAGCGTACACGCAGAAAAAAAAGAAAAAGAACACAAAATATAATCGACAGGAGTTATCCAGGATCGAATGGTCCGAGGGGGATATGGTGTGTGCCTCTTTCCGGTAATTGGGTTGGTTTGCTTGTGTCTGAGAACCTACTATACCGAACAATCACCATTCTATCCATCTTTGCCGAGATCGTGTTTTCTGTTACTGATCCGCAAACGGCGCGTCTCAAATAATCAGTTCTTACATCCTCAAGCCCCAAGGCCAGTGCCTTTTTTCAAAAAGAAAGAAAGAAAGAAAGGGCAGCCCCGAGATTGAGGTACACGGATGTTGTTGATGGAATGCTCGGTCGGGCAGCAGCAGCACTTGCTTGCTTGCTTGCTGGGAAGTCCTGCTGTGGGTCCATCAGCACATTACTACTTAAACTACACAACAACATCGTAACTACTTAAACTACACGACAACATCGTGCTCCTCGATTGACACTCTGTCCGCTGTCTGTATTGACGCGTAGAAGCAGATGTGGTTTTCCTCTAGGCAGGGGGACGAGCTACCCACAACAACCGTTGATGTTGGCCGCACCTCTGCCTTGGACACTTGGCATAGTCACAATCTGCTGATCTTTATGTATTCATCTTCTTTCTTTTTCTTCTTTTGCCTGCATGGACATATGATCAATCCCAACTAGCGAGATGGAAAAAGCGACCTTGAAAAACTTGCCTGTACCTTCCTTTAGAAGAAGAAGAAAAAAAAAAGAAAAAAAAAAGGCAAAATTTAATCTGGTACAAGGGGGGAGGGATGCGCACCAGCCGTCGATCCTCGTGCGGACAATCTGATACAGTGGTGGCTCGATGTCCTCGCGTTGTTGAGGAAGCAGAGATCGCCATCTCCGAGCTTGATCCATGTCAGAATCGCACCAAGTTGTGTGCGTGAGTGCTTGCATGCATGTGACCACTTTTTGCAGTGAAGTACATGCGGGAAAAGCAACGGTGACTCAGGCGAAGTAGAAGTACATGATAGAAAAGCGGCGTCGGCATCTGAAGTACAAGGTCGGAAGTACGAGGGAAAGCCGGCGTCTGACGACATAATCGCACAAGGACTTCCCTGCACGTATCTGACCGCTTTTACGACCCCGCGCAGATGCACCTGGCCACAATGTCGTCCAAAGGTGAGTTGCCAAAAGTGCAAATGTGAGCATGGGGGAATCGTGGTGAATGGTCGTTCAAACATAGGGGGTCTTGGCAAACTACTCCCTGGCCAGGAAAAATTGGCGAATGCATCTTCACACACAAGTCCGCACGATACACCCGCTATAATTATGAATAGCAAAGGATGTATTCTGCCAGCGAATGTGTGAAGATTCAATTCAATTCAATTGCCATTCTTTTGCATGAAGATGCACTGGCCACTTGTCCCGGTCCGTGCATAGATAGCGTACCAAGGCCCGTAATAATGAACAATCGCAAGATCCGCACACACAAGAACAAGGATAAAAATAGCCCAAAAAAACAAAAAAAAAGAATAAAAATAGCAATCTTTATAAGGATCGTGCGTTCTATTCGGAGGAAGACGGTAGTGGGTGCCGCCATCACGCTCTCATAAGCCCGAAGGCGATCGACGGCTCCTGCGCCCTGCCACGAGCCCGAACGGACACGCTCAGACTCATGCTAGGCCTGACCCCGAGCCTCCCCAGGCGCAGCGGCTACCTTCTTCCCCCGAATACAACGTACGGTCATTATAGCTGTATTTGAGGCATCTTTCAGTCTAGATACAGCTATAATGACCGGGCGTTCTATTCGGGTGAACACGGGAGCAGGCAGCCATAGATATACTTGTTGCGGATGTAGACTTTCTTATTTAAAGTTATTTAAACAAGTGGACCCGCCGCAGCCACGCCGCGGCCCAAGCGTAGGGGGGGGGAAGGAGACGAAGGAGATCGTCGCAGAATGTTGGCGGTGGTTTTTTTTTTTTTTTTTCGAGGTGCTGTTTGGTACCCTCGCACTCTCTCTCTCTCTCTCTCTCATCACTCTTTGTCCCAGTCCTCTGTTTCGCCTTGGCGGTAATCTGACTCCCCCCTGAACTCTCTGTGTCTCTCTCTCTCTCTCTCTCTCTCTCTCTCTCTCTCTCTCTCACACACACACACACACACAGACTCACACAATTTTTTGTCTGAGGCTGCTGTTTCCCCTCGGCGGCAATCC
>BFEA01000168.1:2462516-2478319 GCA_003427395.1 Chara braunii | reverse complement strand
TTTTTTTTTCTTTTATTCAATGGGGGGGGGGGGGCTGGTCGCGCCGTCGGAATCCCAAGCCCGACGGCAAGACCCTCCTCCCCTTCAAGTTGGCCGCAGTGCGCCGATTTCGGCCGCAGACCCGCGGCCCCGACCGCGGGCCGCGGTCATGCCCGCGATGACCGCGGCCGCTGGGGAAACATAGGAGGGGAGTGCTCCCCTTCCTTTCCCTTTTTTTCTTTTATATATATATATATATATACCCTTTTACCCTTTTTTTTATATGAACACATCAGGATATCATGCTTCTATTTGATTAGTTCCACCTCCGCTTTATTTTTTTATTTTATTTTTTTATGCATAAGAATAAAAACAATTCTTTTTTTTTTTTTTTTTTTTTTTTCCGTACGGGTACGTACGACCGTACGATAAACGCCCCGTACGTCGTACGGAGAATTACACAGGTGTGTGTGTGTGTGTGTGTGTGTGTGTGTGTGTGTGTGTGTGTGTGAAGTGCTGAGATGGGTCCACTGTGCTTTTCAACACGGCGAGCTACGATAAGATACAACGCAGCCATTATCGAAGCCGAAATTTGGAACACATTTGTATCAAATGAAAAATACCTTTGATCCTGGTAACTTATAACACAGGGCCACATGTGCACGACCTCCTTGACTCACGCAACTCAATATGCCTCGGGATCGCATAAAAGAAAGAAACATTAGCAAATAACATACGAAAAAGAGGTCAGCAGAAGCAAGAGGGGGAGAAGAGGCCCAGAAAAGGAGTGGGAAAGCAAGAGTAAAGGGGTATGGGGGGAAGGGGGAAGGGGGAGGGGGTATTTCTGGAGAGATATGAATCGGTAGATACTATCAAAAGAGGCAATAAGAATATTTGAGGGAGAATACCACAGAAATGACCTTAAAAATGACGGATCTGATTACAGCATTGAAAAAAACATACGGTTGGACTAACGGATTATCTCCCATCAAATACCACCTCTAAGCACTCCGGTTATAGGCCAAGCACAAACACCGATGGTCTCCTGCAGTGGATGAACCGAAAATAGCCGTGCAACACAATTATCATGTTTACACGAAGGAAAGTCCTTACACCTGTACCAGATCAATGAAATAGTTGCGATCCATTCTTACATTTACGAGCAGTGAAGCAGGAAACTTCCGAAAAAATTAACAACGAAGAGAACATTTTCGACTGAACACATCCAATCAGAACATTATGAGGAGCTAACAGAAGGGATTGCACAATAATTTTACTCGGGGTTTCAAGCCGGATTCTACGATAAATTCAATTTTAAAGATGGCACGAGCGAAATAGCCTTTTGTCAATGCACTAAACCATCAAATGATAAACTGAAGCCGAGTTTAAGAATATTATCCGCTCCTGTCATACTAAGAATCCTGAACTAGCTGTCAAGCATTCAACCAAAACCCAACGATTAACAAAGAGATATCATCGATCATATCGAAGATACCGACAGGAGATCTTAGAACACGCTCGCCATAGAAGGCAATTATCCCGGATGGAACACATTAATAGAGCTATGTTCAGAAAGTTTGTAAACGAGGACGACCAAAAAGAGCAAAAAAGCTAAAATAATTGCAAAAATGACAATGATTGCCACAATCAGCAGGGGGAGAAGTAGGGGAGGAGGGTTAATGTAACTAACATCATCTTCAAACGAGTTGTGAGGGAAGCATAGAGGGGGTCGGGGTGGGGGGCGAGCCAAGTAAAAGGACGCACACGCCATAAAAAAACTCAGTGCACTCGCAAAAAAAATACATGCAAAAGTAAAGAGCGCGTAGAAAAACAATGGTGAGCGACGAGCGTCGAGCACTAAACATTGCTTCGTAGTTAAACGATAAGCAATACTAGACGAGTTCCCTGGACACTGAAGTATGCAGCACAAATTCCTTTGGTGGAGGGTATCCAAAAAGCTCAAGAAAGCAAGAGTTGCTAAAAGCAACGTAAGCAGGGTGACTAATCCGAGGACAATTGCGTTATTTTCCATAAAGATGGTATCCTCCTCAATCTCTTTTTTTGAGCGCTCCTACTGCACAACCGAGGAAATCAAAAGTTCCTAGAAAACAAAAAAACATCACAGAGGAATGCAAATCACAATAATCAGTAGGTAGCATTCATACGCATGAGAGTATGTAAAATAGATGAAGAAGAGAAGAGGAATAAGCACTGAAGAAGCTGCGTTGCCACTTGTACGCACCCTCGTACGAGTACGAATTCGTACTCTTGTACTCGTACGCTACTCGTACGTTAGGGGCCCCGTACGAGTTTTTTTTTTTTTTTTAATTTAAATCCGGTATTGTTTTTATTTTTTGACTCAAATTCTAATAAGAATCTGAAGATGATGCTCGGCCAAATGTTGCTTGTTTTGTGCTGTTGCATCACATAGTTTGTTTCCGGATTTTTTTGATGACCTTTTTTTTTTTTTTTTTTTTTTTTTTTTTTTTTTTTTCGTACGGGGGCGTACAAGACGTACAGGTTCCCGTATAGGTTCCCGTACAGATCCCGTACAGAAATTACCTGCACGTTTCGTACAGAAAGCCCCCGTACATGTACTCTATGCAACATAGTGAAGAAGTGAAGTCCCAAATCGGCCAAGCGACCCCAAAGTGTCGATGCAACCTTTAAAAGGGTTAGACAGACAAATCCCAAAAACTTTTTCACCAACGCCTGTCAGATTGGCTCATCAGGGGAAAGATGCCCTCAGGTTATCGTTCCGAAAAGGAAGGATTATAGTAGTAGGTAAAATAGAAAAGTGTCACTGAGGAAATAGAGAAAGAGAGATGGGGTGATGTAGATATAGGTGATGGGAAAAACCAGATAAGACGGGGTAAACAGTAGGGTAAAGTGAGACTTCGTTACCGTCAGAGCATTTGAGCACGAAGCAGCAACAGCCATGGAAGAGAGCAGCGTAAATACCACCGCAAAGTATCAGCAAGCACGAGTGCGAAGCACAACTAGGGTAGAAAACGCAAGACGATCGAGCCTCAAATATGTCAGAATCAACCCAACAACCGAGGTAATAGAGCACCCGTTCATACGTCGAGCTGTTAATTGAAAGTCAACATTCGCCCCCTTGCCAACACAACAATCAGCCGTTTCCTACGGCGCAAGGATGGACGAACTTCCTCGTCACCATGAGTCGGGCGGGGAATGGCAGAAACCGAAGCTCAGAGAGTCGTTGGCGCATGCAGTGGAAATTAGGGTTTGGGCGACAATCCATGCTGCTAAATACTCGCAAGAATTTTGAACCGTGTTGCTAAAAAGGACCTGGAACCCTTCGCAGACCTAAGTCCCGAATGGGTCTGGTAGCAAGAGGCCTCATCGGGAAAGGAACTGCTACTGGGTCAGGTGTTAAAGTGTCGATTCGGCCAGGTAACCTGTTTGATGCGAGCAAATTTGCTTCAGTGTAAGGGTTGAGCCCCATCGTCGGCACATAGGTGTCCAAGCTTTTACTTAGATTTCTTTTTAATTTATTTTTTTATCTTAATTTTTAATTTTTAATTTTTAATTTTATTATTTTAGTACTTGCCTAGTGTCCTGATTGTTTTTTTTTTTTTTTACAGAGGATATATATATATTTTGTTTAAAATTTAAAAGATAACCAATGTAAATATATATATATATATACTTGTATTGAAATACATATATCAACCTCCTGATGAGTCGGTGAAACTCCGACGAAACTGTTTGTCACAGCCCCTCGTTTGTTGTCCTCTTCTCTCTTTTTGCCTACGGTTTACCGGGCAGTTCTATTTGTGACGATATATATATAATGAAAAAACAGGAAAAAACTTTTGTTTATATGTATGTGTGTGTGTGTGTATGTGTGTCCCCTGGACTCCCACCCCTATCCCGCAGGCGAATACTCCTGTGAGGCAAGTAACAGGTACACGCCTCATAGGCCAGGTACCCGCCAGCAACCGTCACAGTCACGGTCCTACCGGTTGGGACCGAAACAACAAGACACCAACACCACAAACATACAATCGTATAGTAAGGAATATTTAAATAATGGAGTTTTAAATCTTACCTTAATTTTGAGAGCAGTCGCTCGAACATTAACTTGAGGCAACATTTATTGTCCTGTTGAGTTAAGGACTTTGTGAACCCTCATCAGACATTTTCTGAGTCCAAACCATTTCTCACCATGTCACTGACAACAAGCAGAATCTCATTTGCAGCATCAGTTGGATCTGTGCAGAGCACCAGGATGATCGCTACCTGGGGGATCAGAATGTTTAACGATTGCTGTTCATGCCTGTTTGATAAGTACTTGACGTATTTAACTGTTGGAAAGGGTAACGACCTCCTCTTGTCAAATTTAGAAGTACAGAATAATCCAGAATGCTAAGAAAGAAAAGTGATTTCGGAGTTGAGGAACTGCGTCTTCAACCCATACACATCTCCATCACTAGAGGTAGTAAAAATCTCAGTTTGGTTTTTTATTTCAATGAGATGGAGTGGGTAAAGGTGAAAAATGTTGGAGTCGGACCTCTGTTGCTTAGGGTCAAGAAAGTGTAAGATGGAGGGATTGTTGATACAGTGGAGGTCGTCAATATACCTAAACATGAACTTGAAGAGTGGTAACACATAAATAACATTATTATCAATAATGCGGGTGATCTGAGAAAATTCATATTTGAAGAAATAAACATTACAGAAAGATGGTGAACAGGGCAAACCCATGGGAATACCCTAAACTTGCCTCCAAATTTCCCCATCGAGCGTAGTAAAACTTTTGTCTAACACCCATTGGACCAACGCCAGAACATCCTTTTGTGTCAAGACTATTTTACTACGGTCAGTCACTTCAGGCCTGTGACCCTTATAAAGGGCCATAAGATATGGGATCTTTGCTTGCCCAAGTGGGATAGCCTACGAAATGCCAGCAAGGGACAGAGCCGCTTCCTCGAGAATAGAGGTAGGATGTAGAGGGGTTTCACAAAATTAACAAAATTCAACCTATCCAGTGCTAACCTCCTAATCAGGTGAATACATGTGAACGAAGGGGTATTGGCGGCCTTGTCCGTGCCAGCAATCAAGAATCTAGAGGTTAGGAAATTACTTCGCTTTTCGAGGATCTCAGTGAGAGAAAGGATGGAGGGTCTCGATGTTTTCTCAGGTCAACAAGTTGGGAGCGAGTGCGATTCAAGACAAATTCCTTGGCCCTGTTTTATGCCGGTGGTGGGATGAATATTTTGGAATACACAGTTGAGAATTATGAGAATACAACTCCAATCAATCATAAATTCTGTGTGCGCAAGTGCGTAGTTCCTAGGTTGTACCAGGATATGATTCAGGCCCATTTTTAGGAGAGAGGGAAATTGAGGGTTGGTAGAGAGAGAAGGGTCGACAATGACCGCATGGGAAGAGGCGGAGGAGAATTGTTGTGGCATGTCAAGCGAATCCATCAAGGGAAAGGGTAAGAATCTGTGAGTAGAACAAGGACAAGTAGTCAGCTTCGAAGACATCGAAACCCAATCTTGCAGAACAAAATCCCGAAAGACAAACACTAGCTTGTAAAGAACTGCTACCAACTTGAAGGACAAAGTGTAGGACCATCCTAAAGCAATAGTAGTCAATAGGATAATAGCAGACGAAGAAAAAAAGAGCTCAAACGCTCTCTCAACAATGATTCTAAAATCCACCATCTCCATGGCCTCGTTAACGAATTTCAGGTGCACATAGATGTCAGCTTTTGTTGACTCAGCTCCAAACCACTTCCTGCGTCCCGACTCATCGAGTCGAATCAGTCCGCCAAACTCCTGTCCACAATCAGCACATGCCACCACTTATTACAAAGATCAATGAGTGAGGAAGGTTCACATAGAGAACAAACTTTTCACCGCCGTTATGTTGAGTGGGCTGCGACGGAGATACTTAACCGAGGCCGAGTTCGATGCTTCACTGAGAACTGTAATCTCAGAAGATGGTGGACTGCCCAAGTTCAGCGAAGCAGGAGAAGCCGAATCGCCCGCTGCCTGCACCTCTCTCAAATTTGGCCTGACGTAGTAAGAAAGAATAGTATTGCTTAGCTTCTTTGTCTGCACCTTCTCCCTTGCCCTCTTCTTGGATCTTTTGGCCCGACTTTTAAGGTACTTGTCGGGGAGCAACAGGGAAGCCATCTTTCTGGGGAACTTCCTCATCATGAGGGGTTCATCATCCAGTATGGTCTCCTAACGTCTGGTCGGGTTGTCGAGAATGCTGCAGGTCATCTTCTGCATGATAAAGCGCATGTGGGAGAAAATGACCGAAGAAAGGATTGTGTGTGTGTGTGTGTGTGTGTGTGTGTGTGTGTGTGTGTGTGTGTGTGTGTGAGAGAGAGAGAGAGAGAGAGAGAGAGAGTACTTCGATCGATTCGTTGCACAACGTACCGGGCAACAAATAAGTCTCCAAGGCCGCGACTGGCGTCGCGCAACTCCCATCAAAAGGATGAGCAAAATCGATCGAATCTTCACCTACAACGTCGAAATATTCACTGTTGAACATCTGTGTGTGTGTGTGTGTGTGTGTGTGTGTGTGTGTGTGTGTGTGTGTGTGTGTGTGTGTCCGCACGCGCGCGCAATCAACAAAAAAAAGAAAAATTGAATAAATAAATAAATAAAGCAATCAATCAATCGCGGGGTGGGGCGACCCCTCCCCCACCAGTCAATCAATCAATCAATCAATAATATAAAAGAAAAAAATCAATCAATCAAAGGCGGGGCGAGGCGACCCCGCCTCCAGCAATCAATCAATCAATCAATCAATCAATCAAAGGGAAAAGAAAAAAAAACCGCGTTCATTTTTTTTCTTTTTCTTTTCCTCGCTCGCACCCCAACCCCCCCAACCAAAACTTTGTTTTTTTTCATGTTTTTTTGTTTAAGGGGGTGGGGCTGGGGTTGCGGCGCCCCATCACGCTTCCCATTTCCCCAACCCCCTTCCCCACTGGCCGGCATGTGGCCACGAAGCCGCGCGTCCGCGCGAATATGTCCGCGGGGGTCGCGGACTCGGCCGCGGCAGCGGATCGGCCGCGCTTGGCTGCCCCCGAGAGGGATTCATAGGTTTTCAGCCATGGCGTTATCATCGCATACCTCCATTTCAGCCACCGAGAGTGAGGTCATAAGCCTGTACGCATTAGCGTTGATGGGTGCAGAATGGTTGAAGCCTTAAGGTATCCAGATCCCAGAGCTTGTAATCCACTCCTAATGACTCGGACGCAATCCATCTACACGGACCAAGAGGGAGGGAGGCGTTTCAGTGATACTTGGAGATCTCTCTTCCTTTTGTCTTAGTGAGGTTGATGGTCAGTTGCGTTTTTGACTTCGCAATTTTTTTTTGGTGGTACAACCTTTCCTCCTCAGTTAATTCCAATCCTTCCTCATCATCAGAATCCAGCTGATCCTGATCCTGGATAGGTACCCTGGTAATCTCCTTGTGGAAATTGGATTTAATTCCCCATAGATCGACAAACATTTTTTCTTTCAACGCCAACTCATCTAAAATGGGCGCCTCCATTAATGCACCCTCATTGACCACCGATTTGGCATTCTCAGCCAGAGCTCTCGACAGATCCGGAAAGCTCTCCTTGTCATGGATTGAGCACAACAAGATATCAGCCCAATCATTGAAGTAGAGGACAGAGACGAGAGGAGGATAGGGGGATGGGATTTGCACAAAAATTGACAAAATTGCGTTGAACATATTCCATAATCCTAGGGCTGGCAACAGAGATCAACGCCTGTATAGGACGAGAAGGAGCCCTGAACCCATCCAACCAAGCCAGCTCATCACGTGCGAAGTCGAAATACCATCCGTTCCGAGTGAAGGTTGGCTTCTGCAATTCAACCAATACAACACTGAGTTAAGACCAGAGCTACGTGGCACCCTCCGCCGCGGCCGCAGGATCCGAGTCGGCGGCCAGGATCCTAGGCCGCGGGCCCGCTGTCGGAGGGCGCGGTGTCCCGGCCCTCCTCTGTGAACCAGATCCCTGCTCTGTACTAACCGTGGTCCCCGAAGTCTATTTTCTTTGGGGTCGTCGTTGTGCCTTAGGTCCGTTATCGGGGCTATCCCCGTTGCAGATCAGCCCTGGTAGCAGTTCCCTCAGCAAAAGGGGTGCGCCACAGGGCTTCCATTGGTCCACGCAGACTCGGCGCCCTGCTGTACAGCAGAGCACGACCGGCCTATAGCCGTGGTAGCCGCCGGGCTCGCCCTGGGACGCGGAGGTAGAGGAACCCGCGCGGTCTTTTCTGCTGCGCGCCGACCGCTCCCTAGTCGGGTTATGGGTCAGGTGCTTAGGCCCGAGGTCACTGTCAGAGAAAAATAAAAAGGAAGTGTAAAAAAAAAAATAATAAAAAAATAAAAAAGGAATAAAAGGCTATGGGGCCAATCTGCGCCGTGGAAAGGTCGCCTCAGCCTGGGGAAATTCCCTCGGCCTCGGATCGACTGTCGTTTCATTTTGGCCTTGCCTATTATTATCGCTATTGTTATTAACTATTATTATTATTACTATTCTTATTGTTCTCGTTGGTGATTTCGAATTTTGGTCCTTTCGACGGTCGTTTCACGGGAAGGCCAACGGCTCTAGTTGGGTGCGTGGTGGTGTTCGTGGCTTAGACTGGTCCGACTTTTCATTTACCACCTATGAATGGCCTGTCAGGTCGACTGCCACGTAGTAAAGCCCCAAAAGAGGGGCAACCCGCGGCCGCGTTGGTAGGAGATTTATCACCCCTCATGAAGGGTCATAAGCCTCCTCCTTACCATCGGAAGCAGGTCACCGGTAGTGATGAGCCCGCGGTCTGTTTTAAGAATGAAAAGAGGTGGCTGTCGGGATCCCGTTATGGGACCACCGCGCCGCGTGTATGGTCACGCTACGACAGGGCGCTTGTGATGCTGGTAGCAGATGGGAGGCGAGCCTACAAAGAGATCGTCAAGGTTCACAAATAAAAAGGGGAGGTACTACTGCTCTACGGGCGTTCTGAGGGTGCTGCAAGCTCATTGCCGTGCGAGCGTGCTATTCTGGGCGGGGAGTTCTGAGCCGCGTGCGCTGCGAGCTGCGCGTGCCATTCCCTGAGGATCAAGGTCCGCTCTTGCGGCCTGGTTTCTGCTGCGGCGTCCTGTAAAGTGTGCGAGCTATTAAGAGTAAGCGGTAGTGCAGTGTCGGGCGTAGTCTGGCTATGGCGGGTCGCAGCGGTTTGTACGGCTATAGGCCGGACTGCTGGAGGCAGACGGTCCGCTGGTCCCCAATGTCCGGAGAGGGACCGACCGTCCTAACCACTATAGACTTTAGTGGGGGAGACGAGGGGGAGCTAAACGTCTATGTGGACGGGGAAAAGGAGGACGAGATGCGGAATGACAAAGATCTACAGGCGGCCATAACGGAGGCGAAGGAGCGTGCCCTGCGCAGATGCAGGCGAGACGGGGTTACAGCGGAACTGCAGGCGGCGGTGACCTACCGGGAGACTGGGACCTCAACAAGCACTACGGAGCAGGAACAAATTCACCTGGATCGGGACTCGCGGGGGGGAATCCGAGATGAGTGATGCGGAGGCCGCGCGGCAGAGTCTGGGGCAGGACCAGCAGTGGAAAGATCTGCAACTGACAAGACCCGTCGAGGACCAGGAGTCCGAGGACCGGGAGACGGATCTCCAGTCCTGGAACAGACCAGGGGATGTTCTCAGGAACCACCCCCTGGCTCGACCGGTAGAGCGCGGCCCTGAGGCCAGCTCCCGGCGAGGGGTAGCGGGGGGTGAGACCTCTGGGACACACTCAGCGAGAGAGGCTCAGAGAAAGGGAAAAGAGGCAGTTATGTATTGGCCCAGAGAGCGAGAGAGAGAGAGAGAGACTCAGTTGACGCGTGGCAAGGCCCAGAACGCGTGCGACGTGAGTCAACGAGAGAGAGGGAGAGAGAAGAAGAAAGGGGGGAGGTGAGCAGGTGTGAGAGAGTCTGCTGATGTCAGCAGAGTGTGCCTCTTGACGCGTGGCGGACTCGGCTGACGACAACCAGTTCCTTTCTTCACCTCCATGTTCACGAGGACAGGTGGTGTTCAGGGGGCGAGAAGAGGTCCGCGAGGGAGGTAAAAATCCCTTTTCTTTTGTGTCGCGCGCCAGTGAAGAAGGGCGAGGGACCGTACGAATGCGGACGTCACTTGCTTGATGGGCTCTTGTTCGTTGGACTGTTGCTCACGACGCGCTCACATGAGACAGTCTAGTGGTGAGCGCTATTATACGATGGGTCAACGGAAAGGCGGGGGACTACGTGAATGCGTGGGGCACATTTCTGCACGAGGCAGTTGACGTCAGCCATTATTATTTCATCTGCGCGTTGTCTTCCATGTTTACGGAGCGGCTGTGTCAATGTATCGAAGAGAGGAGTGAACGGAACGTGTGCGGTGAGATCGGAGGCTGGACTCCATATTAGGACAATTGCTTTAGTTACGAAGACCCGCAGATAGGGAAAGGGGCGGAGATCAGAGAGGTTAGCAGAAGTTTTCTTGAAGGCGGCTTCACATGCCTGTTGTACAAGTCAGCCCCGATGATTGATTACCGAGCCGCTTTCAAGTGGCCTTAATTTGTAATGGATACTGCTATCAAGAGTTTCCCCAGGCGCCTTCATGTAGATGTTCTGGTTTAACTCTCAGATAAGACACCGACCATTGCATGACAACCCTTTTATTCCTGTTAATCTCAATATTCCCCTTTTCTCATTTCGTTTCGATTAAATGGAATAACTGATCGGTGCTAATTGAGTACGTCACGCCCTGACAGAGGTTAAGCCTCCAGTAGCTATCATAGATTAGCAAGCGAGGGAGTTGACTTTGGCCAGTAGTAAGGATTCGAGGACGATCTGGCCGCGGGAGGTGAGGTTTCAGTGAAAGAGGTTCTAGCAAGGGTGAAGTAGTCTGACGATCTTGATATTCTGTCTACTTAGACATGCCTCCCAAACTCTAAGCGGCTTACTTGAGAGTTTGGCAGGATTGGAGAGTTATGCAATTCCTGGCGCTCTCATACCTGAGATCCGTAAGGGAGAAGATTACAAATGCAGCTGTGGTTCAGACCTACCCCGCGTGCAGTTGAAATGTGTGATCAAGTTTTTGCATCTGTATCATGTGACTACCCAGTTTGGCTACATTGTGTGTGTGCAGTGAGGCTGTACCGTTTGGCTACATTGTGTGTGTGCAGTGTGGCTGTACCGTTTGGCTACATTGTGTTCTTGCAGTGTGGCTGTACCATTTGAATGCATTGTGTGATTGCGTCGTGTGGCTACTTTGACAGAGCGCATTAGTGTGCGACGAGCATAGGCTTGCATGTACTAGCCGGATTAAACGTCTACCTGTAGAGGTATGAGTTCAGCCGTGATCTGAGATAGATCGAGTACATGGCCATACGAGCTTGCCAATACTCGAGTGTGTAGAAGAACGGACGGCTGAATGTACTTACTGGCTCGATGATCGAGGGTAAGCTTTAACTGAATACGTAAGCTTGTCTCGAGATTCACTGAGTGCATTAGTGTGTAATAGAAAGAGAGGGAAAGTAAAAAAAGAAAAAAAATGATGATCTCTAGTGGCCATGTTTGTCTCTGATTAGACGTGGAGAAGAAAAATGAGCTACAGTGAGGATTGTACGAGCAGGCTCGAGATAAGGACTCTAATCTAGGACTACCTATTGAACATGACCCTCTCCTGTTGTTCTTATCGATGAGTAAGAGGCGTATCGTGATACGAAAAATAGCTTTCTTGTTGGTCAAATACTTACTCGACGGTGATTAGAAAGGCAGAAGGGAAAAGTGGGTGATCAGTTCTGTGAAGACACTGAGTGAAAACCTGTTGGGAGAGCTTTCATTTTGTGGCTAAAACTGAGAGTAAGCGATGAAGACTAAGCACAACTAACTTCCTGTCCCCCCCCTATTAAGCAGGCGGGGTGAGAGTGACCGGCTAGTGTCACCTACTACCAATCATCATGATGAAGTACGTCTTAATATTGGTAGAGAGAACGTCCACAGATTGAGCTCTCCCACTACTCGCTCGAAAGAAATCGGTAGACCAAGCGATAATACCCCTCAGAGAAACTTTGTTGAGGAAGAGAGGGGAAGGTTACCCGTGAATGTCAATAAAAGGAAAGAAGCTGTGTCGAATCTAAATCGGGTATGAAACGGTTAGATTCGGACTGGAAACGAGCTTTAGTTTGGTTCGCAGTGGACCACGAAATACTGACTATGATGGATCATTGCAAGGCAGGGGTAATCAGTAAAACAATGAAAGGAAAAGGAAGAGGGGGAGGTAACTGATTAGCTATTAATACGCACCTTACTAGCCAGGACTAATGTGTACTCCGTCGAGACGGGGTGACACGGACGGAGAGAATCTTCAGTACTATCCGCTGGGGACTCACCACCGTGAACTGGGAGGAAAGGTTTGCAGAAAATCATTCTAGCGCGTAATCATTAGTCAAGTATCACTTGGGGGAAGAGCCAAGATTGTTTGCAGATACCTCTATGCTTGGACATTTGGTCGAATGCCTGGTTAACTGTTGTCATGACCATTCAGAACCTTCTGCCCTGGTCCCTGTTTGTAGCAGAAAAAAAGGGGTATACTTCGGGCTGAAATAAAACTAAATCTGGGCAGTCGGGTCAGGGATCCGTCCGATCCGTTTTAGCCAACGATCTGACAACCAGGAGTCCAACAATCCAGTATTCAATTTTTCCAGCAATCAGCACCAAGATTTTCAGCTATCAGCATCGCTCCCAACAACCTATTCAACAGTCTGACCGGAGGACTGATCAGTATCCAAACCAGCAGCCGACGGGCAGCTCAGCATAGCTCTCAGAAATATCGTTCAGGATATTGTTTGGGCTGTGCTCTAAACAGTGCTCAGCACAGTGACTATTCAGAGTTCAGAACAGTAACTATTCAAAGTTCAGAGCGGTAATTACTCAAAGTTCAGAGCGGTAATTACTCAAAGTTCAGAGCGGTAACTATTCGAAGTTCAGAACAGTAACTACTCAAAGTTCGGAACAGTAACTATTCGAAGTTCAGAACAGTAATTACTCAAAGTTCGAAACAGTAACTATTCAAAGTTCAGAACGGTAATTATTCAAAATTCAGCACAGTGACTATTCAGAACTCAGAACAATGACTATTCAAAACTCGGAACGGTGACAGCTTCGAATCTAGAGCAGCTTTCGTTTGGAAACCAGATCTGCATTTATTCCGAATCCGGACCGGTGCCCGGCTGGCCACCTGTTAAGAAATCTGCGCAGTCGACTGATGATCTTGAGACAGTAACCCAAGCCGAACTCTGACGGAGCACTCGACCACTTCTGACAGACGTCCAGACAGCCTTTTTCAGCAATCACTCTTTTTTTCTTGCATCAGTTGTCGCTTTTGTCTCCGGAAACCGGGCCTGATCCCAGCGAATCTGAAGTCGGTTTCTGCTGTTTGTTCAACCATCAGCACTTCACAGTCCATCTTACCTCTGTCTGAGCACCATGGCTGACGACCACATAAAAGACAGTGAAATCCTAGTAATGAAATGCTCAGTGAACAGGAAGGAGGAGGGATGGATGGACGAAGTTAATAAGGACATGGAACTATATCAGCCTTTTATGAGGGAGAGAGCGTTGTGGAAGATAGGTGGTAGGAAATATATTGAGTACGTGCTGTACTTTTACGGAAGTGACGAGGTACCGCACAGCACCCTTACTGCCTTTGAAACGGTCGAGCAGGCCCGTGAGATTGCGGGTGTTGATCCAAGCCAGTGAGTAATAGGTAAGACAGAAGGGATCAGATATAGCAGTCAGTTCAGCAGCCAATTCCGGCAACCTCGGTGGTCAGTTCAGCAGCCATTTCCAGCAACTTCGGTGATCAGTTCAGCGGCCAATTCCTGCTGTTTCAGTGATCAGTTTCAGCGAATCATTCCCAGCAGATCAGTTTCAACAAACTTCAGTAATCAGTCCGGTAACTAATTCTCAGTAAATAGTCTTCAACAGGCAAATTCTCAGCAAACAGTTATCAGCAAACAAGTTTCCAGCAGGTCAATTCCGATTGTCGGCGTTAAGCGATCAACTTTGGTATTCCCCTACTAAGCACATGAGAGAGATCAATCCTTTTGCAGTTGACCAGTCGGTCCTCGCTAACCTCAACCTGATTGCTGCTGAGGAGAGCTTCCCCTACAGGTATGTCAGGATCGATGGGTTCAAGCGCGAAGATCTGTCCATCTTCGTCGCCCTCACTGAGTTCTTAGAGGGTACAATCTCTGACCTGCGGATCTTCCTGAAAAAGGGGAACGAGACACACCCTCACTTTGATGCGGTGTGGGCAGCAGCAGCCAGGTACGTGCAATGGAAGGCCGAAAGGCTGCAGGGAAACACAAAGCTGGTCTATAGCTTTGGTCCCAAGCTCTTCACCGACTATCCCAAGCCGCCTGTCCCGTACCATCTTACTGACGGCTCATATTGGGGCGGACTAGTGGACTTGGCTCTGAGATACAGATCGCCGGCAGCAATTGACTATGAGGCGGTGACCGAGCCCTCGGAGTTTCCACACCTCAGGAGGGGTGTCTTCTCTAGGCCCTATCTCCCTACACTATGGGAGGAATTTTGTGCAATGATTGACTTTCGTATTATGGGACTTGGCTGTAAGAGCTTGGATCTAGTGGGCTTCAGGTGGCTCTATATTGAGAAGCCACAACCTCAGGGAGTACGGAGGCACGGCAAAAAGCCAAAACGGAGGACAGCGAAATGATTAGTGAGGAATGAAGTTCAGAGGGTTGAGTGAGGACTCATGACTGGTGCTAGTCGTGCTCTCTTTCCATATGTATTCCTTGAGATTATTATGAGTTCTCACTCTTCCCTCAATCATCCTGTATTCTGCCTTGAGTCAGTCGGTCTTGATTCTCTCTATTGGCATTGCCTGATGATGATTGTCTGTCTTCTCGCTGATTTTGTCACAGTTCTCAACACCTAAACGACATTTGGACACATACATGGCAATCTAGCCCCAATTATTTTATTTGCATGATATTCATTGTTGTTCCGAATCAAAGTAAAAGATTCCTAAGACCGGGGACCGGCGAAGACCGCAATTGAAGGGTCTCGCTCGAAGCCGGACGCACACAACAGGAAGGGATTTGCATTAATTAATTTTGTTTATTTTATTTATTGCAACCAAGCATTCAAAATATCCTGCGTGACAACCTGTTGGCTTTCCCAGTCGCCGTCTTGGTACAGCACGGGAAAAAGTGCGACACCGCGGCCTAGGCCGCGCGGCCGAGTCCACGCCCAGGTGGGCGCGTGCCCTCAGAATCCGAGCGCGCGCGCGGCCTGCGCACGTCGGCCGTTGTCGGCCTGTCAAAAAAAAAAAATCAAAAATTCGGAGGGGCCGTGTGATATGTGAAAAAAAAAAAAAAAAAAATAGAAAAACAAATTTTCGATCAATCAATCAATCAAATCAATCAATCAATCAATCAATCAATCAATCAAATCAATCAATCAATCAAATCAATCAAATCAATCAATCAATCAATTAGCCAAACCAATCAAGATCTTGATTGGTTTGGTTGATTGATTGATTGATTGATTGATTAATTGATTGATTGTGTGTGTGTCTGTGTGTAGAGGAAAATTCGATCTTTTTTGCTCCTCCTTTCGATGAAAGTTGCGCGAAGCCGCAGCCTTGGAGACTTACCTGTTGCCCGCCACGTAGTGCAACGAATCCATCGAAGTACTTTGTATCTCTCTCTCTCTCTCTCTCTCTCTCTCTCTCTCTCTCTCTCTCTCTCTCTCTCTCTCTCTCTCTCTCTCT
>BFEA01000168.1:2431398-2443949 GCA_003427395.1 Chara braunii | reverse complement strand
AGAGAGAGAGAGAGAGAGAGAGAGAGAGAGAGAGAGAGAGAGAGAGAGAGAGAGAGAGAGAGAGAGAGAGAGAGTCCTTGAATGTTGTTTGTTTCAGAGAATCTCGCAATCGACCCACGAACAATAGTCTAAGAGGGATTACAGAAATACCGGTACTATGTAATACTTTGGAAACAGAAATGCCGGTACTATGTGATAATTTGGAAACAGAAACACCGGTCGAAACATGGAACTCGAAACATAAATACCGGTTTGGAACTCGTAGCATCGGTGATCGGCTTTACAAACTCTTTAACTCTGGGCCGGCGGACAGCCGTCGATACCACGATGACTAGAACGACTTCGCAGACATAATTAATGATTACGCTAATGTATCCGACCTCAAAACCGTCTTCAATACATTCGTCAAACGTACGTATACCTCCTCTCTCTTTCTTTCACCATAACACACCTCATCTATATAATATACAAGCTCAAAAAAAAAAAAAGAAAAAAAAAAGGACTTCTCCTGACGTGATGTGCTGATAACACCATGTCTGATGTGCACATTGTTGTCGACACTCCAAGATTGCAGCCAGATACATCTATAGACTTCTGAACGTGATTGGTTCTGCTTCTGGACGTGATTGTGGTCAGATTCGTCTATAGACATCTGGACGCCATTGCAGTCAGCAGATTCGTATGTAGAGAGCTCCACAAATCGACGGCTGTTTTTTTTTTTTTTTTTTTTTTTTTTTTAATAAAACTGCTTTATTTTCGTTTTAGAGATTTCCACCGATCGGCGGCTGCATTTCGTTATTTTTTTTTTCTGTTAAGATAAAATTCCACGAATCGGCGACTGCATTTCGTTACGTCGACACCCCCAGATGCGGAAAAAAAAAAAAAAAAACTAATTAATTAATTAGTTAATTAATAACTACATGAAACAGTAATTATTAATTAACGTATAATTAAAAAATCAGAAAAGAGACTGCATTGAGGTTATGGGCTTCGCTCTTCTACTCACGCAGCACTCGTTCCGGCCTTCGTCCCGACTTCCGAAAAGACTTCGATGGTCGCGATCTGCTGCTGGATGCATCTGACCGCAATCACGTCCAGGAGAGCTTAGTTGATGAAAAGCAGTCATAGGCGAAGTATTCCCTCATATTATATGATCATTACCACTCACGCAGCACTCGTTCCGCCGCTCGTCCCGACTTCCGATCACAAGACTTGAATGATCGGGATCTGGCAATCTGCTGCTCCGTCGATGAGGGCACTCCAACAAGATGGGAACACTCTCTCTCTCTCTCTCTCTCTCTCTCTCTCTAAGTTACTGTTGAAGTACCAGACACTTGGGTGCATCTCCTCTATATTGCATCTACATTGATCTCGATCTCTCTCTGCATGTATCTGACCGCAATTAGAGTCGGAGCTGGATGCATCTGAGCGCAATCACGTCCAGGAGAGGTGAGTTGATGAAAAGAAGTCCCCGAACATAACGCACCCTAAAAATGAATGTATACGAGCTATATTTTCGGCCAGATACAGCCAAAATGAGGGTGCGTTGTGTTCGGGGAAAGACGGAAGGCGAAGTATGCTCTCATATTACTAGTAGTATATGATCATCTGATCGTTACCACTCACGCAACACTCGTTGCATCGCTCGTCCCGACTTCCGACAAGGCTTGGATGATCGGGATCTCCTGCTGCTCCGTCGTCGATGCGGGCAATCCGGCGAGATTGGGAAGAATGTCTTGAAGCTCGTGTTGAAGGACCAGAAACTCGGGCGCATCTTCTATTCCCTCTACATTGATCTCGTTCTCTCTCTGCATGAATCCCAAGCCTTCCACGACAGAGGGGCGCAGCCTCTGTCGATCGTATTGGGCCAAGCGGGTGAGGGCCGTGCAGGCGTAGGTTTTGGTCCTCGACGTCTCTCCGCGATGGAGAAGCGCAGCTAACCAGAATGCCGCGACGGTCATTCCGGCCACAGGCCCCTCGTCTATTGTGTTGACGTCAATCTGGATGGCGCGCGTCGTTGATTGGTCGTCGAGGACCACCTCGTCGATCTCCACGGTCAGCAGATCGAAACACGTGGCAAGGAGGTAGGCCATCAAGCGCGCGGGGCAGCGGAAGAGGTGCCGCACAGTCGGCGGGCGACTGAGCGGAGCGGTGAATTGGCGCCAAGAGGAGCTGGCGGCGATGCGCTCGATGCCCAGGCGCAGCGCGAAGTGCGGTCCCATCCACTGCTCGAGCTCCAGGCGCAGCAGATGCAGGAACAACGTGCTGTCGTCCTGTTCGATGAGTCTCGGAAGGAAGTCTACGGTGGTGGAGGTGTTAGGTTGATCTAGGTAGGACAAGAGGAGATCGCTGGTGAGCATGGCGGTGTAGAGGAGCTCGGGCGCAGTGGTGTAGTAGCGGACCTGTAAGATGCGCGCCAACTCTTTGGCCTCGAAGGGGAAGAGATTGGCCGCTCCCAGCTCGTAATAACACTGCAGGATGACGGCGATGAGCTCTTTGCCGTCGGTGGAGCTGGCGTGGGAGAGCGCAAGTCCGATCAGCCGCGGGAGCGCGCGGGACTCGCGGAAGGCCGCGCGCGCGGGGGGCACCCAGAATCGCTGAGGACCGCGGTAGCCCTCGATGCCGCGGACGGGCTCCCGACGCCGCCCCTCCCGCGCGATCGCCCCCACCAACAACCCTCGGTAATCTCGAATCTCGCGCAAGCGCGTGTAATGCGCGTACGGCGCCGCGCAATCCGCCATCAACCGACTGAGAAGATACAACGTATCGAGACACGTTCTTCCAGTCGGTCCGTTGGTCGCCAGCTCAACCAACTCTTCGATTCGAGCTTTCCCCTCCACTCCGGAGAAGAGACACTCCGCCACCATGCGGTGATTGCGACACAGGCGCCAAAGCGCGCCGACGGCCTTCTCCTGCATGAGCGGAGAGGATTTGCGCACCGCCGCGTCGAGCAGAACGAGCCCGGCCTTAGCCAGCCGCGGAGAGGAGGTAACGTTCCTGAGCGGGTCGTACATCCTCTGCCCATTCTCCTCCGCCATGTCCGCCAACCTACTCATATTCGTTAATTGCCAGACAATCAAGACGGCGCGCTCTCGGCATGGCAGAGACGCGTGATCGGTGATCACATTCACTATCCGGTCGAATCCACCTCGATCGGCATCAACGATTAACTCGCAGGCGAAGGGATCAGCAGACTGGACAACGCGGCCGAGAGCATCCAAGGCCATCTCCTGATAAACGGCTGCGCTCACTCCCTCATCAACATTGCGGGACAGAGCAATGGCAATGAGCTCTCTCAAGCTCAGGAACCAATGGCCAGGCAGACCACAGTTGCAGTCCTCTCTGCGGAAAGCGCACACAGGAAGAAGTTTAGGATGGCGATGGCAGTGGAAATACCAGACGAGTGCTGGTACTTCTCTCAGCGCTCGTTCCTCCTCGTCAGCTTCCGGGCATCGAGGAGGAGGAGGAGGAGGAGGAGGAGGAGGTGGGTGGATCGGATTCTGAGCCTGCTGCGCATTCTCCCCGTCCGCTTGATTGCTTTCTCCTCCCGCTCCTCCTCCTCCGCTTCCTCCTTCCCCGCCGGCGCGGCCTTCGGCTGACGCTTCTGCCGCTGCCTCCCCTCCTGAGGCTGCGGCTTCTCCCGCCCTCTGCATTCCTTCCCCTTCCCCCGTCAGAGTCTCCGCTGCTGCTCCTCCCCCGCTGGCGGAGACGGCGGGGGGGGAAGGGGGGGAGCGGGGCGGGGGTGCGGTGGCAGGAGGACCGGGCGCAGGGGCCGGGCTGGGCGGAGAAGCGGGCACGGGGGCAACTCCCCCTGCGCCGGCTCTCAAGGGGAGAACGCGCACGCGCTGCCGCCTTGCCGCCACCATTCTCTTCAACGGCAGGGTAACAGAGTAGTAAAAGATCGAGAAAGGGGTAATGATGAAAATGACACAGGAGAGAAGGATCTGCGCGAAAACCGCGGCGTACGCGAAATGTATCAGCTGTTCCAGTCTCCGAACCCCCGCCTTTGCCTCCCCCCCCCTCTTCCCTTGCGTATGGACCAGGTACACCAGCAAGATGGACAGCGTCAGCTGCGCGAGCGTCCCCCCCAGTCGAAGCGCGCCAGCGGCGCGCAGGTACCCGTAGTGCGCTTTGCCCTGCGCAAGCTGTAGCATCATCAACGAGCAGGGAACGTCTCTCACGTAGTAATCCTCGATGAACTTTCGCGTTACCTTCACCGCCGCCTCGACTAGAAAAATGGCCATCGCGACCCGGAGGATCCCGATCCGGAGCCACATACCAGACTGAGATGCAAGGATAATACCGTACGTAGAGAGAGCCAACCACCCCAGAATACTCTCCCCACCCTCGAGTAGAATTACCGCCCGGATTCGGCGCTTCGTCTTATTCGAAGGAGGGTTGATGTTCTCCTGCAGTAGATCCAGAGCGGCGTGATTGACAGCGTCCATGATGAGAGAGATCGGCCGCAGGAAAACGACAAAAAGTCCTTAAGGATTACACCGCCACACCACACTCCGCTAGGTGAACAAGGGACTGACTCTCATTTGGAGACAGAAGAGGAGCGGGAGGGAGGACAGGAAGGGGAGGGAGGGAGGAGGGAGGATGGAGGAGGGAGGAGGGGGAAGGTAATGGGTGTGGGGATAAGCAATTTCCCGTGGCGAGAGGGGGGGTAGAGAATCCAATCCAGTGTCAGTTACAACGAGTTCCACAGAGACTACCGCTGCGTATAAGCATGTGTATGTTCCTTCCAAGAATCGAACACACAAGCTATGGCTTGCTAGGCCGGCACCTAATCAATAGGCTAAGTGGGCTGAGGACACCTAATCAATAGGCTAATTGGGTTGGGACAACACCTAATCAATAGGCTAAGTGGGTTGGGGTATCAAGTGTGAAGTGAGGAAGCGATATGGGAGGAACACACAAGCTATGGCTTGCTAGGCCGGCACCTAATCAATAGGCTAATTGGGTTGGGGTATCAAGTGTGAAGTGAGGAAGCGAGATGGGAGGATTCGTTAACGGGGCTCGTGCAACAGGATTACACGACATGAGAGAAGAGTCTAATAAGATTAGCATGCACCTGCGCAAGGACGGCACGCATAAATCAAGAAATGACAAAAAAAAAAAGAAAAAAAAAAAAGGAAGAAGAACACGAAGAAGAGAAATCACATGTTTGTTTCCTATTGGAGGGTATATGCGGCGCGCCTGTCATCAATCGGCTCGATCGATCGCGTTGATGACAATCAAGCTGCTTCATCAATCATCAATCGATCGATAAAAAAGCCGATGCCAATGAATCAATCGATTACTAGTCAGTCATCAATCAGTCGATGGAATGGATAACAATCAATCAATCAATGGAGTGGATCAAAATCAACCAGTGCAGTGGATGACAACCAATCAAATCGATCATTCATTCATCGATATCCATAAAGTCGATGATAATCCACTCGTCAATCAATCGATCAGGTCAATGACAATTAATCAAGCTGATCAATCAAGCATCAAATCGATCGTTGAACGCGATGACAATCAATCAATCAATCAATCAATCAAATAATCAATGGACCCCTCAGTCACCGATCAATCGATGGAGTGGATGCAAATCAACGAAGTCAATCAATCAGTCATCGATATCCAACAAGTCGATGACAATCAATCATCAATCAATCGAGACGGTCCGTGACAACCAATCAATCTCATCAATCGATCGATCAATCAATCCATCAATCAAATCAATCAAATCAATCAAATCAATCGACCACTCATTCATCGATCAATCGATGGAATCGACTCCAATCAACGAAATCAGTCATCGATATCCAACAAGTCGATGACAAGCAATCATCAAAATCAATCGATGAATTCGATGACAACCAATAATCAATCGACCGATGAAGCCGATGATAATCAATCAATCGACTAATTTGTCATCGATCGACCGATCGATCGATCGACCGATCGATCGATAGATCGATGAAGTCGATAAAAATCAATCAAGTCTTATCAATCAGTTACCGATCGATTACGCACTTCGATCAATCAGTCATCGATCGTTCGATCACTCCGTCGATCAATCAACCGTTGATAGATCGATCACTCACGTCATCAATCAACATACTTAACTTAGTTCGATCGGTCGATTACCGAAATCAATCAAACAATTCGTTAATCAACCAACCGATATAAATCAATCATCGATCGATCACCTGGAGGACCCCGTACAACAATTACTCAACATGGATTCATCTGCTTATTGACCTAAAAATAGCAAACACTACATCAATCAATCAATCAATCAATCAATCAATCAATCAATAAGGCGAAGTAATTTATTAATTAATTTATAAATTAATAAAATTATAATCTAGACGACAAAATAAACGTCTTCGCGGCGATCTACACGACTAGGAACAAAACCAAGATTTCTCTGTCAGTAAAAAAAAAAAAAAAAAAAAAAAAAAAATGATTTTTTCTATCTTTGGTAATCTAAATTTGAAGGGGAAGTACGTGTATCTGGACGCGAATAATATTCTTATTCCTTTACTGAACAAAAGAGGAAAAAAAAAAAGATTTCTACCGGAAAAAAAAAACAGGTAAAAATATTGCTCTACAGATTCAAGAAAAGCTAGAAATGAAATTTATTCTTAGTTTATGATTAACAAAAAAAAAAAAAAAAACTGATCACCTGCAGAGGATAGTATGACAAACATTCCCGAGGGAAAAAAAAAAAAAAAAAAAAAAGTCAAATCTTATTTGAGCGCAATTTGTATGTATGTGGTCGGGATCGAATCCCTGTTCAGCGGCTGAAAGTGCTCAAGCCGATCCGCTGCTAACGGAACTTCCAAAGAGAAGCAGGTAATTGCCCCAGCATAAAAGGGGAGGAAATATCTAAAGGGGGGGGGGGGAGGCTCTATTAAGGCATAAATTTGTATGTATGTGGTCGGGATCGAATCCCTGTTCAGCGGCTGAAAGTGCTCAAGCCGATCCGCTGCTAACGGAACTTCCAAAGAGAAGCAGGTAATTGCCCCCAGCATAAAAAGGGAGGAAATATCTAAAAAGGGGAGGAAATATCTAAGGGGGGGGAAGGGGGGGGGGAAGGCTCTAAAAAGGCATAAATTTGTATGTATGTGGTCGGGATCGAATCCCTGTTCAGCGGCTGAAAGTGCTCAAGCCGATCCGCTGCTAACGGAACTTCAAAAGAGAAGCTGGTAATTACCCCACAGTTGAAAAGGGGAGGAAATATCTAATAAGGGGGGGGGGGGGGGGGGAGGCTTTAAAAAGGCATAAATTTTACCCTGCTGCAGGGAGAAGGCGGGAGAAAAATCGAAAACGTGTAGGGGGAAAAATTCACAAAGGGGGAAAGCACTCCAAAGGCATTAATTTGCACCTGCCATAGCAATAAAAAGGCGGAGAAATGTCTAAAAAGGGGAAAAAAGATCTAACGGGGGAGGGGGGTGGGGAAGCTTGACAAGGCAATAATTTTACCCTTCCATACCCAAAAAAAGGGGAGAAATATCAAAAAAGTGGGCGGGAAAGATTCACAAAGGGGGGAAAAAGCACTCCAAAGGCATTAATTTGCACCTGCCGTAGCAATAAAAAGGCGGAGAAATATCTAAAAAGCGGAGAAAAGAGATCTAACGAGGGGGAAACTCTTGATGGGGGGGGGAAGGTAGGGGGAGGCGGGGGGAAGCTCCACAAGGCAAGAATTTTAACCTTCTATAGCGAAAAAAAGGGAGGGGGGAATATTTAAAGAGAGGGGGAGGAGAGAGGAGATCTAAAACGGAAGGGAGAGAAAAAGCTCCACAAAGAAAGGCATCAATTTTGATCTTACGTTACCCCCCCCCGTTTGTTGACGTCATCCCCCAAAAGCACACTCATTAAACAGATCTATCTACAAATTTTTAGATCGCTATTCGCTATTAATATAAAAAATTGCTATTAATATTTAAAAAATTGCTATTACTAGAAAAAGTTGCTATCAATATAAAAAAAAAGTTGCGATTAATAATAATAAAAAAGTTGAAAAGGATAATTAACCGAAATTTACCCTTATTGTCGAAACTTCAGGGGAAAGGCCATCGACAGTTCATGGAAGTATCATCGAAAACTCACTTGCCTCCCCCCCACTGCCGATCTACGCTCATCTAACGATTGTTTATAGTCTACGGGCATCGGAGAGTAGTTTACCCCACCTCTCCTCCCCTCCCCTCCCCTCGTTCATCAATACACTTAACCATTACCATCAAGAGGTTAATGAATCAACAATAACCAACAAGAAGGCTAATTCATCAACAATATATATATATATATAACTCCGACGAAACAGTTTGTCACAGCCCCTCGTTTGTTGTCCTCTTCTCCCTCTCTGCCTACGGTTTACCGGGCAGTTCTGTTTGTGACGATATATATATATATAACCAACAAGAAGGTTAATTAATCAACAATAACCATGAAGAAGACTAATTAATCAACAATAACCATGAAGAAGGCTAATTAATCAAAAATAACCATGAAGAAGACTAATTAGAAATCAACTATTGGCATCAGCAGACAAACTTCTCAATAGAAACAATCCTCCTCATCAAAAGCTAATCAAATTTCCATCGTACGTCGGCTTTTACCGGGCCGGGCCTTTTCAGAGGGTCAATTACACTAGGTTAATTAATCAAGAGTAGTTACTGTACCCTCATCAAAGCTCTAACCACTAAGTTAAACATTAACCCATCAAAGAGGTTAATCAATTACCCACCCACACTCTTCACAATCAGCAGAGGGAAGCGACAACCTGATGATCATCCTGAAACGAGTTACAAAAGCCATCGACATCGATAGACAGCTCTCTTCTAAACATCAATGGAGAAAGGGGGGGGGGGGAAGGAGAAAAAAAGGAAAAAAAAAGGAGAAAATACCGACGAATAAGTGAGAAAAAAGGGAGAAAAAAGGGAGAAAAAATACGCAAAAAACGAGAGCGGAAAAAGTGGGAAAGAAGGGGAGGAAAAAGCAGAAACACAGGAGAACAGAAAAAACGAGAGCGGAAAAAGTGGGAAAAAGCAAACATTCAATACCCCTAGGTTATTTGAGAGATCCAAGGGGGGTGGGGGGGGGGGGGGGGCTTTAAAGGGGGGGGGGGGGGGAACAGTTCAGTTCTGTTCTGCTTTGTAGTAGGATGAGAGGGGATTACCGAAAAATTAATTAATTTAATATCGATGATCCGGTCCCAGGTTCCACTAGCAGTAGCAGCAGCGTTGAGTTTTCCTCGACGCCTGCATCCGGACGTGTCTGGGGATATGTGCAGAAATCGCGTTGAGTTTTCTCAACCGCACGTCTCCACGAACGCGTCCAGATTCAGGCGTCGAGGAAACTCAACGCTGCTAGTGGGACCTGGCCCCAGACAGTCCCGACACACTACGAGTACGGGCCTCGCCGCACGCCACACGAAACGAAAACCAAACGACCGCATCTGCCTACCAAAGGTGGCAAAATACACTCGTTACTATTTATAGCAAACCGATTAACCTGTCCACTTTGCTCGGGAAGATACATTCGTTTCGGCTTTTCGTTTCGTGTGCCGTGCGGCGAAGCCCTACATGAGTGTGCTCTTAGTTTTTTGTTTTCTTTTTTTGTTTTTCGTCTTTTTTTTCTTTTTCTTTTTCTTTTTGTGCGCTGTTAGATTTTTTTTTTTTTCTTTTTTTATTTTTTTTTTTCCTTCTCTCAATTTCACCTCGTAGCAGCCAGAACCGTGTTCACGAGAGAACATGCGGGGGCTGCTCCCGACCTGCAGGTGGGCGATACCAGCTAGGGGGCAGCCGGTAGCATCAGGGACCATGCCAACAGGACCAATCTCTTTTTTTTTTTTTTTTTTTTCTTCTCTCAATTTTTTCCTCACACTACCTACCTACTACTACTCCTACTTGTAAGCATACGGGAAACCCGTAGCATGCCAGAGCCGTGTTTTTACGGCCAGAGCCGTGGCCCCTCGAGCCTGCGGGACACCGGCCAGGGGACAGCCGGTAGCATCAGGGACCACGCCAACAGGACAAATCCCTGTGCCCCCCTCAGGTCCCCTCCCCTACGAACATCAGCAGACTCTGCTATGCCGATCGGGGGATCCAGTGGTCTATCTCTTGGGTAGCGGGTGCCAAGTAAGCCCAGGATCAATCTCTGTGCCTCCCCTCGCTAAAACGAAAATAAACAAATACCAAAAAAAAAAAAGAGAAAATTTGTCTGGCGCCCCTGTAATTTGCGTTATTTTGCATAGCACCCCTACCACGGCCTATTTACCCTGTCGCGCCCCTGGGCCTAAAAATATTTTCGGCAGGCCCTTGTTGGTAGTGACCGCAACTTTCCTGGACGCCCTCCTTGGACTGGCCGTCTCATTCCATCGGGCCCTCTGCCATATGCCCTCATGAGGGGCAGCCATCTTTCTGCAATGCCCCCGCAGCCGTGAGGCACCACAACTCCAAATTCGATTTCCAACTGCGTTCTTCTTGACGTGGCCGCTAGGTTGTTGTTGACGCGCCGTCGCCGAGAAGCTGCTGGAGTGCAACCTGTACTCACCTTCTTCGTTCTCCCTGTACTTCATCTCCTCTATCTTCATCTCCACCGAGGAGAAGCTGCTGTTTTCGCTTAGACCATCACACGGTGAGTGTCACTCACCTTCTTCATTCTCCCTGTACTTCATCTCCTCTGTCTTCATATCGTCCGACGTCCACTTCCCTGTGTGTGTGTGTGTGTGTGTGTGTGTGTATGTGTGTGTATGTCATAATACGCATAGCACGAAGTGCTAAGGAACTCCATGGCAAGCCATGGTACGACAGTCCATCCATGACCCAGTATCCTTATCAGGACTTACCAGCTTATTCTCGACACATGCTTCAAAAACAATTATGATACGTTAAGCAAGTTGTGATACGACCGTTCAGACCACAGGCTAATACATGCATCCGGACTTATGCTCTTCATCGTGGGGAGTAGCGATAGAAGCCCGCTGGGTGATGTACTACAGACATAGGCAAACAGGACCATTCTCAAAGTAACAAAGGAAAGACAACCACCAAGAAACAACAGGCAAAGCAGCAAAACATGGGTACGGAGGCAACACATAGGTCAGAGGACACGCGGGAAGGCGGGAGAGCAGACAACACACAAGGTACTAAGGGAAAGACATGAGGTGAAAAGACATATTAGGATGACAAGCAGCAGCAAAGGACACAGGCTGGAGGGCACGGGGGAAGCGGGAGGACGATACACAAGGCACTGAAGGGGGAAAGATATAAGGCGTCAAGGCATAGAATGATAACCAGCAGCAAAGACATGAGGCGACAAGGCACAGGACGACAAACAGCAGCAGCAAAGACAGGAGGCAACAAGGCATAGGACGACAACCAGCAACAAAGACATGAGGCGTCAAGGTATAGGACGTCAAACAGCAGCAAAGGACAGTGGGTGGAGGGCACGGGGGAGGCGGGAGGGCAGACGTCACTCAAACACACAAGGCAGGTCAAGCTAAAAAAATACAAGTCCCCAAAAACAGCAAAGACCGAAAAAAATAAAAAAAATAAAAAACCAATGATGACAAGATTGTTTCATCGGAGTTGCACCAAATCATCAGGAGGCTGAACCCTCTACAATCTGCGGAGTACCAGTTTTGGATGTTTTGGGTCATGAACCCTTTGACCCCTGCTGAAGGCAGATTGCCCCCAAGCAGAATATAGCAGCAAGCGACACCCGTGTGAAGCACCAGGCAACACACCCGAAGCCACTCAACCGCACAACACCAAAGGCGACTGCAAGGAACAACACGTCAAACGGCGGTCAGCAGCAAGAAACAACTCTGCGAAGCACCAGGCAACGCACCAGAAGTCACTCGACTGTAGAACGACACAGACGGCTGCAAGGAACAACACCGCAAGTGGAAGCACAGCACAGCGCCCGTGTAATGAAGCACAAAGCAACAACCACAAGAGCACAACGCTACACGACACACAAGCAAGGCACCCAAAAGGCACGACACATGAATGGACAGCTTGGAAGCAGCACGGCGAAGCACAAGGCAATAGGAGTACTACCACAACCAGACTGCACAGGAAACGTAACAACACACAACGAACAGCACATGACCCAAGCGGGATAGGCAGCAAGGCAACGGTGACACGCAGACAGCACAAGGCAGCCCACACATACAACACGGAGCAAAGCAGCCCACGACCTACTCACATCACGGGTGAACACCGCAGACTATTGGTTCCCACCACCCAATGAGCCAGGGAGTCACTCCGACGAACATCCGTCATCACCGACAGGCAACACAGATCCCGAACCGAGCAGCCCCCATATAAGTGCAGTAGGCGCTCCAAACGAGGAACCACCGATTGTTTGGCACTACTTAAGGGTGCTCAGTTGGCCACACAGAAACTTAGAAGAAATCAACAGAAAGACAAACAACACAAGAAAGACTGACAGACATAAAGCCGATTGTGTGTGTGTGTGTGTGTGTGTGTGTGTGTGTGTGTGTGTGTGTGTGTGTGTGTGTGTGTGTGTGTGTGTGTGTG
>BFEA01000168.1:2401375-2431372 GCA_003427395.1 Chara braunii | reverse complement strand
AGAGAGAGAGAGAGAGAGAGAGAGAGAGAGAAGTCACCGACAAATTTCTGTCATGCCCCGGTAGCTCCCTCACAGCCCGGGGGGAATGCCCCAGAGTGCCTCCAACGGCGACAAGGGCGTGCTAAAAAGATCGATGGTACTGGTAGGGGCATCTCAAAAATTTTCTCGCTGGCTTTTAACGGCCATCCGGTAGGGGCATCCCACAAATTAGGGACCGGTACCGGTAGGGGCGTTATGAAAAGATTTGAGGCCCAAAGGACAGCGGGGTCTTATGGAAAATTTGAACCTTGCTCAGAGGGGCGCGACAGGGTAAATTTTCCCAAAAAAAAAACAAAAAAACATCAAATAGCGGCGAATTGTTTCCCTACAGAGGGAGAAAATAATTCACTACCCCCAATCCTTGCCTTACTAGGAAAATGCGCCTCGCTCCACTACTCCACTACTCTCGAAATGTGCAATTCGACAGCGAATCTACCCTAGAACATGGAAAAATACACCGCCATAATTTTTGTCTTTTGTGCATGTCAAGAGTAGTGGAGCGAGGGCCAATAAGGGCGTCGCCACACCACTCTCGAACTTTGAAAAAGACAAAATTGTGGTGGGTGCATCTGGCCATGTTCTACCGGGAAGTTCATTCTCATTTTGCACAGTTCGAGAGTGGTGTGGTGATGCCCTAAGTCAAGAGCGGAGCAGTGTCGGGACTAGGTCCCACTTGCACGAATTAAGCCATATTGACCGTAGATAGCAAAGATCAATGGCCAGATTCCCGTAATCCATGGAAGTGGGACCTTGCCCACGTGAAGGATTAACGACAAGGAAGAGATTTGAATCCCCGACAAAGAAAATAATGAAAAAAACAAGGAAGACAATTTGAATCCCCGAAAAAGAAAAGAAGAGAGGGGGGGAAAAAAAGTTAAGGGAAAAGTGGCAAAATCCCTTGCCCGGGGGGCGCGGCGGATGGCGTTTGAGCGCTCCACGTTAGCGCTACCGGTGGAAACGCCGGCCCGGTCCACCGCGATTCGGCACCGCCATGATGCCATCGCGGTTAGCATGGTCTGTGTGACTCTGTGACGAACCACTTTTTGTATCGCGCGATTTTCTGCGTGATTACAATGAGGGGTCCTAAGCTGGGCAGGTTGGGCCAATTACGGGAAATCGGGATCAATGGGAAATTGCATCAGTGTCCTCGCTTCTTCGTCGTTTTGCGTCGCTTCTTTTCGTCGGTTGAGTTCGGGTTCGGGCTGGATGAGCCGGGGGACTGTCGGATGAATGGTTGGCGGAGTGGCTGGCACGCCGATGAGCGCGCGATAATAATTGTTGCCGATGGTTCGTTTCTGCTGTGTGGTTTTCGGCGCGAACATCACGCGAGATTTTTGCTTCGTTCTTTTGAATTTCCTTTTCAAATCTTGTCGAGCCTTGATGGCTCTCGGAATTTAGGACTTTCTTTTCGGAATTTCCTTTCATAATTTGCGTTTTATTGATTTTTCCTTTTGAGTTCAGTATTTGATAAGGCTTAAGGAATTCAGAATTTCTTTTTGCCGCGCGACGTTTTTTGCGTGCGCACTTCTTTTTGCGGCTGCAACGGAGCTCTGATTAGTCGACGCCCTTAATCTTGCGTGTAACTGTCACTTTTGGGTAGGCGCCATTGTAACTGTATCTTTCTTCTTGAGCTTCGTCCTTCCCGCCTCCTCTCCATTTCTTTTGCTAAGTCGTGATTGGCCCGCGGGCTGCATGCTCGGATCGATGCATGGAGAGTGGCTACGTCCCCCACGCCGCGGTTTGGCCATGCAGATCGTAGGCAATCCATTCCCTTCCCTCCTTTTTTTTTTTTTTTTTTTTTAAGAAACAAATTTTTTATTCAAAATGAAGATTGAGGCCGGGGTCCTCACAGTCTACCCTAAGTAACCGAACCGAACGTGCTGAGAACCGGGCTCAGCGTCCCTCATATGATGATGATGATGATGCTAATGATGATGGACTTCTAGTGATTCTATGAAAAGTGTAAGATAGTAATTCCGATGATGATGGTGATGTGATGATCATGATGATAATGATTAGTATGTAAAAGAGACTATGCTATATCAACAATTCTAACCTAAAACTACAATTGTTAAGCACCTCCTGAAATCCACAGTAGTTTTTCAAAAAACTGAAGTATCTAAGCGATTTCCAACAGATCCTAACAAAGCTCACCGAAATTAACTTATTCTCTGACAAACTCAACCAGGCCTCACGCCCCCTAACTGCTAGGTTATAGAGTAGCGCGACTCACTCCGGCTCCAGCCAGTGTCGTCCTGTGTCAGCAACCCCCAATTGTCCTTTAGGATGCCCCCCGCATAGCATCCCCAGATCTCTCTACAAGGCCTCGTGCCCTCACCTTCGGCAAGTTACATGGCATCACCCCGGCTCTGGCCAGCATCGTTTCTGCATTGGACAACCACGAATCCTGAATATAACAGTCGAAATCCAGTGCAGCTTCGTACAACCCACCGGCAGACCCTCAGAGACCTGAGAAAATTTTCAAACTGCCAGGCATAACAGAAGAAATCCGATCCAAGAAGCTTCCAAAAGTCACCGCACAGAGAAACTTCCCCCTCCCACTATCCTAAGCTGCCACCGCCGAGGAAAATCTCCTCGGCCCCAACCTGGAACAAACCCCCTCCTCGCCCGCTTCCGCAAAGGCAGCCAATTCCCTCCTAGAGGATACCTTCGCCCTCCCCCTGTCCCTATCTGCCCCCGCCGGGGTTGAAGGCAACCAACTCTCCCACCCCGGCCCCAGACAAGGACAAACCACAACTTTGCCCCACCCCCGACAGGGCAACCACCTCCCACCTTGCAGCGCCCCTGTAGAGTAAGGTTCCCCAACACCACCCCCACCCTTCCCCCAAGAGTCCCAACCGTAACGACAGAAGCCCTATCCCAACTGAAGCACATCCATCAGATCGAATCCCTAAAACATGTGGTAGAATTGAAAATTTCTAAAAATTGTGATGGAGAGAAAGGTAGATGATATATATATTTTTTTTTGGATTTGCAGATGGCGATAAACAGCATCCTAAAGATAATGATGATGACGACGAAACTCACCTATTGATGTGAGAGACAAACAAGGCCTTGAACCGCAACACCTAATGATGATGATGATGACAGTAATGACAAAATAATGATGTTGATCATACAGAAGAACAATACCGCACCCTATGATTGCAAATTGATGATGCTGCTGCTGCTGCTGATGATGATGATATCGAAGATGATGATGATGATGATGCTAATGATGCTAATGATGCTGATGCTGCTGCTGCTGCTGCTGCAATTTCGTGCTCTTCGTGCATGCATGCACGCTATAAATTATGGTTGCGGGATTAGATAACTCTCTTAACTAGTGGTTGGAAGCTCGGGGTGGCGCGGTCAGTGAGGGCCGACACATGAGTGAAGTAAGAGGTGAGTTAAGTGGGAGTCGGGCGACCCGACGAGCTGGTGCCGAATGCGCGGGGTTGACGCGGGCCACGACGAACTGTGGGCGCGGGCAAACCTGACGGGTGCAGGAGGACTAAGCGGGGTGACGACTTCGTGGGTTGGTGCGAGACGATGGACTGTCCGCATCGGAGAGAGAGAGAGAGAGGAAGAGGGAGTCGCGTGTGAGTGGACATGGATTTGGAGCGACTCCATTTCTACCTACGGGAGGCTGAGCTAGAGCCTCAACCCTGCTTACGGTGCATTAGTAAGGATAAAGGTACCGCTCGAGCAAACGTCAACAATCGGGGCGCTACCTCAACCCCGATAATCATACACAAAAAAATCGCTCCGATCGTACGACCGGGGCGCGTATTAATTTATTTTGACTAATGTACTGATGATTAAGTCTCAGCGTACCTCGTAGATCTACTCGTCATAACATCAACCCTATCGACCCCTCCTTTGGTCGAAGGGTATTACTGCAGATCCTAACCTTCACAGCGTGCGTCATAACAACGCGCGCACATACTTAACAAAATTTTCTCGATCTGCCCCAGTTTTGGCCTTCGATATACCTGTCTCGGCTTTGACCCTTTTTTATTGGCGCTTTCGCCCCTCTCGAGTGGTTTTCTCCTTCGTGATTTCGTGGATGAATGGATGTTTGCATGCATGATTGCTCGACCCTTTTCCCTAATGAATGAATGGATGGATATTGTTTTTCAACGCTGAAGGATCGGATGCATGACACGTCACCTTGTATAATTAGGATTGATTATGCGATCGGGCAGATAACTAGTGCGCGATTGTTCGCGTATCCACACGCGCAAATACAGCCAACCTGGGCTGCCTACACGTGTCGATACAGGAACGATCCACCCAAATAACAGGATGGAATATGGGAGGGATGACGAGGGGTCGACGAAACTTGATCTTTGTAGCAGTCTGACCGAGTGGGGACCCTTGTGGCCATACCCAAAATTCCCCTGCCAATCGGAAAACGACCGAGTGAGTGCGGAAGACCTCCGCCTCTCCCTTCTCAGCAAACTCGACTGCCCCGACTTTTCGGAGGAACACAACTCCTATTTCTTCACCTCCTCCGACTTCGTTCAAATCTCCACCCCCTTTCCTCCCTTCGAACTCGTCCTCCCCTATCATCCACTCCGGGTAATACCCTGACACTCCATCGCCCTGCACTAGCCCCGCGCGTCGCAACCAAGTTCACGACGACAACGAGGCGAGCGACGAAATAACCACGCTCGAGGCCAACCGCCACGTGGCCCAACCAGGAATTCCACGCCGACGGACCGCCGTATTTGAAAATTCGCAGGACCAGATACCCCCGACAAGCAATTGGCCTTACGTCCCGCGACGACCACCATATTGCACCTATGCCCCTGAACCTTGTCACAGGAGATCTCAGTTCCGACCTGGGACTCCACCCCCCTCACTTTCCAAAAACCCTTGGCACACCCCTTTTTCGCACTTCCGAGCCCCCATCCCACTCCGATCAGGAAGTCGCGCTGGGCGTGAGGTTGGTATCGGAGCCGACACGTGGCATGGTTCCAGGACTCGTAGACTGGCAATCTGGAATTGGAGCAATCTGGCTAACAGAGGCCGACCCGGAGCACAGAACGCGCGCAGGCGCGACCCCGTTGTTACCAGGAGCCGATAAACGGTTCCTCGGGCAGCAAACATGAATGCCCATCCACAGAACGCCCCGCAAACGCCCCGGCAAATGCGCTTGTGAATGCCAATCAACCCAATCCCAATCAACAACAGAATCCGAATCAACCCATGCCACGAGCACGAGCACCTGTGGCTCCACCCGATCTATATCTATTTGACCCTTCTCACCATCTGGTCGGAGCATGGTTAGCCACACTCCGGGCACAACAGTATGACGATCAAGAAGCACAGATCAACATCCCTGCCCGATTGGGGGGGGACGATCATCATTGGTTCAGTACCTATGTGTGGGTCGATCTCCCCACATTCGAGCGGGACTTCCTAAACCGATTCGATTATATCCACCCGGAACAGGCATTGTTTATGATCATAGACCGTGTACAGAAGCCGCTCGAATCAGTAACTGAGTATCGTAATCGATTTTACAGGATGTTTGTTAAGACAGAACGTGGCGAACAGGTAGGAAGGGACCTATTTATAGACGGGCTCCGCAGCCGAGCAATGAGGGCGAAACTGCGAAAACAGTTTTCCCCCATCACTCATACGTTGCATCAGATCATGGCGCGACCGAAGGAATGGAACGCAAGTTCACGGCGAGCTTTCTAGAGGGAGAAAATTATCCCAGGGAAGGGGACTCGTCCGAGCTGGCAAGAGCTAGAGCTGAGTTGGCAGCACTACAAAACAAGTTCGAAAACATGGGTTTTGTGACAGGCCCGGTCACCTACCTGGAACCCATCACGCCTAAACGACCGATCCCCAGTATGTTTCCGAGTATGCCGATCCCAAGCCTGCCCATCCCAGTGATGGCGGCCCCTCCTGTTCAAGCTCCTCCCCCACCCGTAGAAACTTTGGGACGAACGAGCGAGTCGACTGCCATATTAGAACTAACTAAAACGTTAGTAAGCCTAATCCATGAAAGCAAGAACGAACAAAGGGAGCACAATGCACGGATCGAGGCGATGATGAGATCGAAGCGACCAATAGCGGTACGAGCACCCCCGGTTCCACCGGGGATGGCTGAGATGCTCGCTCCAGCGAGAGTCCCCGCACAGAATGTGTGTTACACGTGTCACCAGCCCGAACATATAGCCCGGGATTGCCCTCATCAACCTCCGCAACCACGAGCCACAGCTGCGCTGGCAGCAGTGTCTCCTGTCGCTAACGGACCCTGATGAGTAGGGGCATTGATGGAGGAAACAAAAGGAAGTGGGTGTGCACTGGAATCCACAGAAGAGGCTGCTGAGCTTATTCCATGGGACCAGTACGTGAATTTGGGCTATCCAGGGTTGGGGATGATCGGAACGATCAGACCTGCCCAAGAACCAAAGGAGATAGCGAAGTGGCGACAGTCTCCAGAGGAAATGGAGACGAGAGGACCCACCTTCGTCACTGGCGAGATTGATGTCTTAGACGTCGTTCGAGCGTTAGATCACCGGATACCCCTCCCGATCGGCCACCTGCTATCGATATCCGAGCCAATGAGCGAATGATGCAACACTGCAAGCGGATCGGAAACGATTCGCTCTTGCTCGAGCCGTCAACACAAAAGGAAAAAGCCCAACACTAGACGAACATGGCCCGTCGGATCCTATACGTATCGGGCTGCTCCAAAAAAGATGACCACTTTCTACAGATCAAAGCGATCCCATGGAAGTCCGCAGAATGTGACATCGAAGTCTGGGGAGTCCCGTACAACGCTATCATTGATTCAGGAGCAGCGGTCTTAGCCATCTCGCTAAGGGTTGTAGAAAGGGCGGAACGAAGGAAGGATGTGATTGCGCTGACAGAGAAAGAACAACTAGTCTCGGCCGACGAAGAAAAGATCAAAACGGTCAGAAGAACTAGGTTACCAGATCGGACGTCCGGGACCCCCCTGACCGTCCGGGGTTGTCCGATCAGACAGCTGGGCGGACGTCCCCCCCGAGCAGTCTGTCCGAAGCCCGAATGGCCCCCCCCAAAAAAAAAAAAAAAAAAAACATCAAAAAATTCCGAAAACAAACCATGTTATGCAGAAAAATAAACTGAACAAATTTTGCCTTGGGGTTACATCAAAATTCGTTTTAAATTTTAAAATAAAAAATAAAATAAAATTCTTTATAAAATTAAATTTTAAAATAAAAAATAAAACTATGTTATACAGAAAAACTCAAATGAACAACTTTTTGCCTTGGCCTTGCTACTGTTTCCTTCCCAGTGTGAGTGTGTGTGTGTGTGCGTGGGTGTTGGTGTGTGTTTGTGTGTGTAGAGTGCATGTGTGTGTGTACATAGTGCGTGTGTGTGTGCAGACAGTGTGTGTGTGTGCGAGTACTACTAGATAGTGTGTGTGTGTGTGGTTGTGTGTATGTGTGCTCACGTGGGTGTCACTCGTTGTGTTTGTGTGTGGATAAAATGTGTGTGTGTGTGTGTGTGTGTGTGTGTGCAGTCAGCAACGTCGAAATATTCACTACTACACACGTGTGTGTGTGTGTGTGTGTGTGGGTGTTTATGTGTGTGTGTGTGTGTGGAAGTTAGGTATGGTAAGTGCAATACCTCTACCATTAGTATTGTCAGAAGGGCGGTTAGTTGAGCTGTCGTAGTCCTGCGAGAAGGGGAGTTGACCCCTGTCATAGCAACAGGATCAGAGATCCGGGTATGTGTGTTGGGGGGTTTGTGTACGCAACACAGCCATCCCACGAATGTGGGAAACAGGACCAAACTCAAGATAGACCATTAGATGAATATTAGATAGCAATCAAGCTAAAGAAGAGGTATGTTGCAGGGTAAGAAGGGGGGGTGGTTGGTTTCCGAGGTATTGTAGGAGCACGGTTAGGTAGTTAGCGTTAGGGGGTTAGCAATTAGGAGAGGGCAAAAAGAGGCCAGCCGTAGTAGGGGTGCACGCCCGTAAGCGCGCTTTTCGCTGCCTAGCACCCATAGCAGCTCATCAGAGGGGTTAATTTTAGTACTGTGCTCCTGTTAGTACTTAGGTGAGGGGTGGGTGTTATATTTAGCATGGCAAAAGGGTTTTATTTGGCAGAGCATAGGCTTTTTAAGGGAAAAAAGTTAGCGAAATCATACCTGAGTGGTCATGGCCGGAGTCGCTGGGAGATCAGTTGCCGCCATAGCTCTGGCCGAGCAGCAAAGTGTCAATGGGCTTACGGAGTAAGCAGAGCGCCCGGGGCACACTATTGTGCTTGTCCCTAACCAAGGTATCAGGATCAGCTCAGTGAGCAACCTTGCTCAAGCGAGGAGGGGATAGGAAGATGTCGGAAGGATGCTGGCGCATGAACGCAGACAGCGATGCATTGCAGCGCCTAACAGCCGGTATATGTAGGAGTGCAAGTATCATTTTGCAGCGCTCGGGAGGGTGACTGTGTATATGCCATGGGTGTGTAGCGTCGCGAGACATGTTGCGGGTTGTGAATGGGGCAAAAGTGCATGGGAAAGGGTAGGTAGGGGGTAAGCGTAATAGCTACATTGTCGGGGAGTAAGCGTAGCACGTTTGAATTAAGGGGAAGAACAAATATCATTCGTCGTAAAAAAAGGGGGTGCTTTCATCTTCAGTTGTGTTGGCAGGGTCGCGTCCGGCGTTGCGCCCAAGGTGAGTTGGTATGGCGCCAGTGTTAGGAGTCCATAAGCATGGCGGGTCCGTAGTATCCTTTTTGGTTGTCTTGTAGCAAAGCGTTATTGAAAAACTTTCGTCTTTTACAGAGGACTGGCTAGTGTGGTAGTAGGGTTTGGCGTGTCTGGTTCGTTTCCCTCGTGCGTTTGTTTTCTTGTGTGTATGTCAGTGGTGTCGTTTCGAGAAGGTGTGTTTTTGGTTGGCGTTTTTTTTCCGTCCATGGTGTGTTTTTTGAAAAGAAGTTGGGGGATTGTGACTATGGTTATAGGGGGGGTCATGAGTGGGAGTGTATGTATGCAGTAGGAAAACGGAAATAAAGTCCTTATGCGTGGGGTGCTTGCAAGGTTATGTCTGGCTGCCGCGCCTTACGACCACGCGGGATGACAGAATGTTGGTGTAGGTGTATTAGGGTCAGGTCGTATCGTTTTCTTGTTGGTATGTCCTAGAAAATCACGACCTGTTTTTTTTCATAGAGAATCACGACCTGGTGAAGCACCGTAGGTTCAAGAATTGAAATATCCTGATTTTTTGTTATCCAAAAAAATTGTGTTTTTAGTTCTTTAAGATGTATAGCACGATGAATTTATTCGGGGGTTTTCCGAAAGCGAAAACATATTCTCCTGTTCGTGAATACATTCGCTTGAACATGGCGTCCCATACAAGGGCGAATCTATTATTTTTTATTGTTTGTTTTATTTTTTTCCCTATATTTTTATTTTAAACTCATGTTTGGCTAAAAATTTCAAGGTGTCTCCGAGGCAAAAGTTGTTTGTGTTCTTATTCTAAATGACATATAGTTTTTGAAAAGGGTTTTATTGTTAAGCTCAAAAGTGATTTATAGTCTTATAAATTATTTTGTGCAGAGCTTGGTTTTTACCTAACTGCGGAAACTGACTTATAATCCTATAAATGAGTATTCACCAAAACACGTTTTTTTTACGTCTTTCAAGTTTGCCTTGTCATCCCTAAAAGCTACCCTGTTTGAACTTTGTTTCTTTGCCAATCTACTGAGAATGACTTAGAGTCATATAAAAATATTTTGCAAGGAAGGGTTTTCTTGCACATTTTGAGGAATGCTAGACTTTTCACCTGATTTTTTGCCTCCTTTAACGCAAAACGATTAAAAATGCTCTCTTTTTGTATAAAAAATAATAGTTTGACTTTTACTTTTCCATTCTCTAAGAAATGTTAGGTTTTCTCTGCTTGTGAGGTTTTCACGAATCCTCTGTTGTATCTGTTTCGCTTTTCTTTTGTGCACGTTTGTTTTTGTCATTAGGGTACGTTGTTGGCCGAGGTACTTACAGAGGGCGCAGGTGGTCATTGTATCGTATTGTTTTTTTTTTTTTAATTAATTTTATTTGTATTTTTTCTTATATTTTTGTACCGCGACGAGTTATTAAATAGGCCCCTAACTGATATGTGTGATAAGTTTTTAAGGTACAATAGCGCATGGTTCGTTATCTCTGCAAAGGATCGGTGTGGTAGGTGTCATTTGTTCCCTCGGGGGTTTCCGACTGGGGGTGCTGGGAGGTGAGGGAGTTAATATTCTATTTTATGGTTAAAAAAGTTTATTTTTGTCGTTTGTTTAAAAAAAAATTGTAATATTATATTTTTTAACTATTTAACCTTTCTTTAGGAAAAAACATAATTTATGTATTTATTTATTTGTTTATTTATGTATTTATTATTTATTTACTTAATGTATTTATTTATTTATTTGCTTATATATTATTATTAACTTTAATAATATTTATTAATAATTATTTCTTTATTATTATTACTATTATATATATATATTTTTAAAAAAATAATTTTTGTGTGTGACACTGTGTGTGTGTGTGTGTGTGTGTGTGAGAGAGAGAGAGAGAGAGAGAGAGAGAAGACTTGATCGATTTTTCTCATCCTTTCGATGGAAGTTGCACGACGCCGCGGCTGGCCTCGCGCAACTTCCATCGAAAGGATGAGCAAAATCGATCGAATCTTCGGCTAGAACGTCGAAATATTCACTACTACACATGTGTGTGTGTGTGTGTGCTGGCGAGGGGAGGGAGGACACCTCCCCCACCAATCAATCACTCAATCAATCACTCAATCAATCACTCAATCAATCACTCACTCAATCAATCAATCAATCAATCAATCAATCAATCAATCAATCACCCAACCAACCAATCAATCAATCAATCAATCAATCAATCAATCAATCAATCANTCAATCAATCAATCAATCAATCAATCAATCAATCAATCACCCAACCAACCAATCAATCAATCAATCAATCAATCAATCAATCAATCAATCAATCAATCAATCAATCGATCAATTTATCGATTTATTTATTTTGTTTCATTTTTTTTATTTTTATTTTCCACACACCAAAAACCACCCCCCTGATTTTTTTTTTTTAACTTTTTTCACTTCAAGGAGGTGGGGTCGGGATTCCGGAACCCCGAACCGCAACCCCCTTCCCCAAACACCTCTCCCCTCGGCCGCGGCGGTCCGCCAAAGTTTGCGGTCGCCGTGGTCATGACCGCGGGCTCGCGGCCCCAACCGCGGACCGCGTTCGTGCCCGGGGGGCCGCGAGCCCGCGGTCATGACCGCTGCGACCGCGGCCGCGGGGGATTCATAGATTCCGGCGCCCTCCGCATCATCGGGAATTCTGTCGCGGCGCGAGAGGCCAATACGGGACGATGGAATCCCAAGGTACTACGGTAAGCTGATGGTAGGGGAGAAGGCGTCGAAAGGGAGGGAACTTAGTATGTACAACGATGAAGTCGGGGGATCTGGAATAGTGCGAGTGTCGTTCTTCGGGGAAATAAGGGAAAACGACCGAGTGACTGTGGCGAGGTGAAAATCCTCTGCTGAGACCCGATCGTTTTCCGATAGGCAAGGGAACTCTGGGTATGGTCGCAGAGGTCCCCACGGGTTCAAAACCCGGCAAAGGTCGAGTTCCGTACTTGTTTCGTCATCCATCCCGTCATCGCTCTCGTATCGACACGTGTAAGCAGCCCTGGCCAGGCTGTACTTGCGCGTGTATATACGAGGGGTTCAATCGTGCACAAGTTAATTACCCCACCCTGATGCAAAAAGAAAAGCCCAAGTTCCATATGCAAAAATTGCTACATCGCGGAGACAGTCGCCCAACTAATCAATCACACTATCATTCCCAATTTCGCAGGGTGACGTGGCAGGCATCAGACCTTGCAACATCAACTCCTACCTCAGACCATTCGTCGTGAGCAAAGACATGCAAAAACGGAAAGAGAGGTGATGATCATGCATCCTACCTACATGCACATCCATCCATTCATTCATTCATCCATTCATAAAAAGGGGAGGTAATCCGAGACGGATTAAATTGACAACCAAAGGCAGAAAGTCGAGGCAAAGATATCGAACGCAAAATGGGGGCGGATCGCCCGATGCCAAAATCAAAACTTCTATACAAAGGCAAAGAAAGGAACGACAAAGAAAGTGGAGATCCATGTCCAATCAACTTCAGTTCCCTCTTCCTCTCTGTCTCTCTCTCCGATGCGGACAGTCCGTCGTCACGCACCAACCCACGAAGTCGTCACCCCGCTTAGTCCTCCTGCACCCGTCAGGTTCGCCCGCGCCCACAGTTCGTCGTGGCCCGCGTCAACCCGGCGCATTCGGCACCAGCTCGTTGGGTCGCCCGACTCCCACGTAACTCACCTCTTACTTCGCTCGTGTGTCGGCCCTCACTGACCGCGCCACCCCGAGCTTCCAACAACCAGTTAAGAGAGCTATCTAATAGCGCAACCGGAATTTATAGCGTGCATGCATGCGCGAAGAACACGGAATTGCTAGGACGTAGAAGGACAGAAGGGAAGGGATTGCCTACGATCTGCATGGCCAGACCGCGGCGTGGGGGACGTAGACACTCTCCACGCATCGATCCGAGCATGCAGCTCACGGGCTACCCAAGACACAGCAAAAAGAGAAAGAAGGGCGGGACGACAATTTTCCCCCCTATAGCCACACAGCCTGTCGAGGGGGCGAGGTTGTCGAAAGTTGGCCAGTCGACGCCGCCTTTCGACAGGTGTTGTGTGGCGAAGGAGGTAATTGTTACATGGATGAACTTGTGCGCGCATGGGGACGAGATGCCGATGCGGTTTTCGACAGCAACTGTTGACGACATACGGACAAACAGGCCACGGCTGTTAGGGAGCATTCTCTGACAACGCAAATTCGAACGCAATTTTCAAAAGCCTGGCCGGGCACTGTCAATTTTTTTTCACCTGCAGGCGGGAGGAAACGGTTGCTGGAGGGCGGCTGTCGAAAAGACCATTCTGACACCTGTAGAAAGTTTTTTGAGCCGCAATTCTTCGAAAGTCTTTGTGGCGGTGTGTGGCGATGCAAAATTGTCGAAAACCCGGTTTTCGACAGCCTGTGTGGCGAGCCTCTTAGGGAGTCGCCACACCACTGTCGAAACGAAAACAGTTCGAGTGCATCTTCACGCAGTGCATGGCAAGATGCGTCTGTTACTATGAATAGCAACGGATGCATCTTACCCCTTTCTGGGGAAGATGCATTCTTTCCCTTTTCGTTTCGACAGTGGTGTGGCGAGGCCCTTAGCCATACAGCACTGTCGAGTCCACGCACTTGTGAATGCAAGATGGAAAAAGATGAACGCGCCAGAGGGTACGACAAGCATTAGTGCATCCCGACCTTACCGCCACTCACCGAATTTCGAAGACAGGTCGTCCGCTGACTTTGACAGGTCGCCGGATGACTAAGACAGGTCGTCCGCTGACTTTGCCAGGCCGTCGGCTGTCTCCTACATCTCGCCGGCTGTCTCCTACAGCTCGCCCCGCTCTGTCCACCACTTACAGCAGGACGTCGGGCACTAAGGGCGCTATCAGCCAAAATTTCGAAAGCACCGGGAACATATTTTGTCCAGATGCATTGAAAACCTTGGCCCTGCTCTGTCCACCAGTTACAGCAGGACTTCGGGCACTGGGGGCGCCATCCGCCAAAATTTCGAATGCACATGGACCAGATTTTGTCCAGATGCATTGAAAACCTTGGCGGATGGCCAGCGGTGGAGCTAGGCCCTGAATCTGTCCCGAATAGCTGTCCTAGAAAGTCGTCGTCGAAGACCTCGGCTCTACTGCACAGCACTCCACATGCACTCGACATGCATTCGATCGCTTTCTGGACTCGATGGGGTCCAAACGATTTACTTGGCCTTCAGATTGTCCAAATTCATGAAGAGTGTTGTGTAGTGGAGCGAGGCCTGAATTGTGATCGTGAAGCAGTGACGATGGGCTGATTTTTTTCTTTTGTCTTTTTTTTTTTTTTTCGTGGACTCTTATCTGGTGCAAGCTGGCCGTGCTGGTCTTCTGCGCCTCGCCACACGAATGTCGAAACGGTGAAATTTTCCACAACTGTCAGACCATTTTCGACATTCAGGGCCTCGCCGCACCACTGTCGAGAATGCTATTTTCGACATTTTTCTCTTCGCCACACAGGCTGTCTAAGGCTGGGACCCCACAGGAATGCGGAAAAGAAAAACTTTGCCGCAAAAGTGTTTCCGGGACCCCAGACCTCGCGGAAAAGTCTATGGAAAGGCCGAAACGTCTTCCAAAAACCGTATTCCGGGATCCAACAGCCCGCATTTCGTGGCCTGGAAGATCTTCTGTGGACGTTTTCACATGGTCCGCGGTCTGGAAAACGGCGAGCGGAGGAAATGACGCCGCAAATTTGTGCCAAAAGCTGAGGTTGGCCCCCAGAGCCGTCTTGAACTTTTCCAAAACCAGGTCCCGTGGTTGGGAGGCAGCAGCCAATTAATATGAAGAGTGCCACAAAAAAAAAAAAAAAAAAAAAAAAAAANTTTGCCTGTCGTCCTCGCGCGGGAGACATGCCATCCCGATCTTTTTTCTTCTTTTTTTTTCCCCTTCCGCCATCCCCCAGGACATCCGTCAAATTGACTTGGAACAATGGGCCATCCCAATCTTCGCTCCATTGTTCCAAACGAATTTGACGGATATCCCGGGGCCAAGTCCCACTTAGCGTCCTTGATCTTCCAAATCTGCGGTCACAAAATGCTGATCTATGATTTCTCATCCTTGATCTTCCAAATCTGCGGTCACAAACGATCATTCGGGTAAGTGGGACTTGGCCCTCGAGAGAGGGTCGTTCTTTCTTGCTTGAGCAGACGTGCGAGGGTTCACCACACAGCGAGGACTGACAGCTGGCCAAGACTCCTCAAATTGACGACTTTCCTCTGTCCACTCTTTTTTTTTTTTTTTTTTTTTTGGACCATTTCTCGATTTATGCATGTAATCCTTGCGCAGGGGCCAAGTCCCACTAGCAGCGTTGAGCTACCTCGATGCCTGAATCTGGAAGTGTTTGTGGAGACGTGCAGTTCAGGAAACTCAACACCATTTCTGCACATATGTGCAAAAGAGTCCAGAGTCCGGAGTAAGTGCAGCGACGACAGCACTTGATGCCAATCCAGGAGTCTGACAGCGCTAGATGTGCTCTTGAAATTTTTCATGAGTCTACCGTAGTGCAGCGAGGCCCTAATCTTGGGCCTCCCAAAACCACTCTCGAAATGTGGAAAGGTGCGTCTGGCCATGTTCTAGCAGGAAGTTCATTCTCATTTTGCACATTTGGAGAGTGGTGTGGCCAATTTTAAGGGATGCCCCCCCCCAAAAAAAGAACAATAATGTGGCCGATGGCCATGTTCTAGGGGAAAGTTAGTTCAGGGCCTCGCCACACCACTCTCGAAACGGGGAAATTTTTCGAGAGCTGTCAGACGCTCTCAAGAGTTGGGTTTTCGAGAGTTTCGGGCCCCTCGCCACACAGCACTCTCGAAAGGGCGATGGTGTTGGACAAAGGATGAAAAACGACAGTCGTACAACTTTGTTTTTTTCCGAATGGCCTCAGGATAACGGCCTGACACCTGTCGAAAACCAAGAGCCCTTCGAGTGCCCTCGGGAGGACGCTTGAAAAGAGCCGTGCAATAGCTGTCTCTTATACACATCTAGATGTGTATAAGAGACAGGCCATGCCCGCTGGCCATATCGACGAAGATTGGTTCTACTCTATTGACATTGAAATAAGAACAAAACAGAACAAAACAAACGAGTGCCAACGGAAACAGACCTATTTCAGTGACATCCTGACTTCTCGTAGGTCTGCAGGGGAATCCCCAACGGATCTAAGAGAGGGTAGCGACATTTGGGATATGACCACGTCGGCTTTAACAGTGTCAGACAGGTTATTGCTTGACAGACCCCTATCTCTGGGGGAGATAACACAAGCAAGGAAGGTCTTGGCCAAAGGAAAGTGCCCAGGTGATGACGGCCTCCCAGTGGAATACTTTGAAGTGGTCTGGCAGCAGGTGGCTCCAACCCTGCTCCAAATCTACAACAAAGTCTTAACAGGGGGACGTCTCACCACCGACATGTCGAGAGGGATCATTTCTTTATTATATAAAAAAGGTGATACAAAAAATATAAGGAATTACCGCCCGATTTCTTTGCTAAATGTAAGCTATAAAATTTTAGCAAAGGCTTTGGCGATTCGTTTGGCTCCCTTTCTCCCGAAGCTAGTGGCTACTGATCAAGGGGCTTTCGTAAAAGGTCGCTCGATAATGGATAATATCATGATGGCTATAGAGGCATTGGAAGTGGTTGGTAAGGAGGATAGGGATGTAGCTATCATGATGTTAGATTCGGAAAAGGCTTATGACAGGGTGTCAGGGTTAATTGGGTCTTTGTGCAAGCGACATTGGAAGTGATGAACTTTGGTCCGAACTTTATTCGATGGGTGATAACTATGTACTCATGCTCTACGGCCGCAGTCCTTGTCAATGGGGTACTCTCTGAGGAATTTAGCTTAACACGTTCGCTTAGGCAGGGCTGCCCCTTAGCTCCACTGCTGTTCGTGGTTCAGATGGAGGTGGTGTTAAATGCAATAAGGTCACATCCACAGATTATTGGCCTTACAATTCGTCCCCAGGTACAGGCAACAGTTGGTGCGATCGCGGATGATTTGTTGGCAATCTGTCAGAACACCAAGGAATCCTTAACTGCCCTCAAGGACGTATTGGACCAGTACTGCTTACTGTCAGAAGCGAGGATCAACTGGGATAAGTCCATTTTCTTCTTACCAGGGTCCTATGAACTCCAGGTCGCTTTTGGTATGAAACGGATTCTAAGCAGTAATTCGGATCGATACCTAGGGGTCAAAGTCTCCTTTTCAAACTGCCAGCAGGCACAGGATGGTATTCTGTTGGGTAAACTTCTAGCTAAGATTGAACGGTGCCGACAATCAGGCACTCTCTCACTGCTAGGGAGAGCGATGGTCCTTAACACGGCAGTCTTCCCTCTCCTTTGGTTTGTCTTCGCGATAAGACTTTCGTCCAGGTCAACACTGTCAAGAATATTAGAGGCCAGTGCGAGGTTCTTATGGAGCCCAGAAAGGAAAGAAGGAAAATGTATGTCTAAGTTGGCATGGAACAAGGTAACCACTGCCTTTGAACTAGGAGGACTGAATGTGACGGATCCAGTCTCCCAAAACTTAGCCCTCCTGGCCAAATGGCTGATCAAGATTGCCACTTTGGAAGATGAAAGAGCATGGGTTTGGCTTGCGGAATACATACTGCAGTACTACTGGAATCTGCAACGGAAAGAAGATGTATGGACATGCTCACAGATGGACTTATACTTACGTAGGGGTTCGTCTTCACCAACCTGGACGAGCATGTTTAAAGCGTGGCGGAAACTGAGACCGCCAGAAGTGAAAGTGAATTCCAAAGTGGAAGTACTCAGACAAAATCTATTTGATAACAAGGAGATTTTGGATTTGATGGGAGAACCCTTTCGTGCCACGGCCGGAAGAGGCAACTTCGGGAGAAAATGGGTCGAACGTGGAGTAGTGACAGTGGGGGATTTATGGGAAGAACAAGAGGAAAGATGGCTCACAGAAGACGAACTGAGGGTGTAACTAGGAGGGCTGGTTCAGGTGGGACCAAGAAAAGAGGATTTGGTGGCAGTACTTCCTGAAGAATGGATTGAACTGTTAGCACAAGATGGCCTTGAAGAACGGAACTGGTTTCAGATGGTGAGTAATGGACAAGGAGATCCGGTGTATGGCCACGTCTTATCGAACGAAGGAGATATAAGAGTGGAAGTTAAGACAGGGGTCTCAGGGACAGATATGTGACGAGGGTACCTCGGCAAGGCCACCGGAAGATTTTGGTACATGCGGGCTTTCTGTGGTTGGTATCTCGAGGGATTGTCCCTACGGCCACTTGGTTAGCTAAAAGAAAGATGGAAGTTGATACACAGTGTATGCAGTGCCGAAGAGCGGAAGAGACTCTCCGTCACCTCCTTCTGGATTGTTCAGTGGCGCAGGACCTCTGGTTGTGGTGGAGACAACACTGGAAGAAGATAACAGGAAATGCTATGGAATGGAGTGATGAATGGATCCTGACGGGTCGGTTGCCAGGAAATTGTAAAATCGGTTCGGGATGGGGATATGTGGCACAAGCGGCCAGAGCTATCCTGTTGAGGGTTTTGTGGTTGGCAAGAAACATGAAGGTTTTTGAAAACGAGGATACATCAAAAGAACAGATGCAGAGGGATGTGTGCAGTCAACTAAGATTGGGGGTAACGGTGGATTGGGCTCGAAGGGTGAAGAATAAGAAACCGGGTAAGAAAAAGTACCAGTGGTTTTTGACCACATGGGGTTTGGGGAATCAGTTGGCAGCAGTGAACAAGCAGGAACAACTGGTCCTGGGCCCATGGCTTCTACATGCTCACACAACCTGAACGCTCGGTTGCTTAATAAGTCCGCGGTAGGACGGCAGTCTGGTGGTAACTAAGATGGTGGTGGGAGTGTTCCGAGGATGGGGAGTTTGTCGAACCAATTTAAGGTTTCGGATCGCTCCAGGGCCGCATTTATCTGGCGTTTTTAGCCAGCTGGTACGGTAGCAATTTTCTGGTTTTGGGGCGGAGGTTTATTGTTTTATTAGTTAATATAGAATTTTAGAGTGGCAGCAGTAAGGGTTCTTCTAGGGTTTTTCTTCCTTTAGAGTAGATGATAGTCATTAGGATGAGGTAGGTGTCCAGTTTTCTGGTTATATGTAGGCTGACAGAGAATAGGCCTCATTACATCAGGACTGGAAGGGGTGATTTTTGTTGGGGTTTATCGTTTTTTTCTGGGGTCCTTTTTCTTTTTGGTGACTTTTTTCCGGGATATTGTGAGGACCCGGCCTCCTTTTTCTTTTGAGCAATCAAGTGTACTTTTCTCGAAAAAAAAAAGAAAAGAAACAGGCAACGATTGGCTCAACTGATTTCCACTGGTTTTCCAAGCGCATTTGGTCCTCTGCGATGGGGTCCCGGAAAAAGTACTTTACGACTTTCCAAAATGACTTGCCCGCTTTTCGTGGCCACACATCTTTTCCAGCCGCACCGCAGTGGGGTCCACCCCTAAGTTGGAGACGGGAAACAAATTCGGCAGCTGTCAGAGAATGCTTCTCGACACCTCCTGTCGAAAGTTGTCGAGTCCCCAGCCTGCTACTCCGATGCTTTCGACACTCCTCGGCTGCGCCGTCGACTTCTCGTCAAAATTCGGTGACTGGTGGTAAGGTCGGGATGGACTAACGCGTTCATCGTTTTCCATCTTGCATTCACAAGTGCGTGGACTCGACAGTGCTGTGTGGCTAAAGGGGGGCAAACTGTCGAATGGAGGCTGTCGACTTTGTTCTGACAGCCGTCCAGTTTTTTTTTTATTTCGACTGTGGTGCGGCGAGGCCCTCACGGTTTCGACACAATTGCCGCCTTCGCCACACCGTAGTTTCGTTTCTAGAAAAGGGAAAAAAAGAAAGAAAAAAGAAAAAGAAAAAAAAAAAAAAGAAGAAGACACGGGATGTTGAGGAATAGATGTCGAAATCCACACATCCTTCAACACCTCGTTTCCGTGATGTCGAAACTGGACCCGCTGCAGGCGGGCCGTTCAACACCCATGTTGAAACCACTCTTCTGACAATTGTAGAAGATTTTTCGACTTTTTTTTTTTTTTTTTTTTTTTTTTTTTTTTTTTTTTTTTTTTTCGACAGTCTGTGTGGCGAAGAAAAAATGTCGAAAACTCGTTTTGCCTGTCGTCCTCGCGCGGGAGACATGCCATCCCGATCTTTTTTCTTCTTTTTTTTTCCCCTTCCGCCATCCCCCAGGACATCCGTCAAATTGACTTGGAACAATGGGCCATCCCAATCTTCGCTCCATTGTTCCAAACGAATTTGACGGATATCCCGGGGCCAAGTCCCACTTAGCGTCCTTGATCTTCCAAATCTGCGGTCACAAAATGCTGATCTATGATTTCTCATCCTTGATCTTCCAAATCTGCGGTCACAAACGATCATTCGGGTAAGTGGGACTTGGCCCTCGAGAGAGGGTCGTTCTTTCTTGCTTGAGCAGACGTGCGAGGGTTCACCACACAGCGAGGACTGACAGCTGGCCAAGACTCCTCAAATTGACGACTTTCCTCTGTCCACTCTTTTTTTTTTTTTTTTTTTTTTGGACCATTTCTCGATTTATGCATGTAATCCTTGCGCAGGGGCCAAGTCCCACTAGCAGCGTTGAGCTACCTCGATGCCTGAATCTGGAAGTGTTTGTGGAGACGTGCAGTTCAGGAAACTCAACACCATTTCTGCACATATGTGCAAAAGAGTCCAGAGTCCGGAGTAAGTGCAGCGACGACAGCACTTGATGCCAATCCAGGAGTCTGACAGCGCTAGATGTGCTCTTGAAATTTTTCATGAGTCTACCGTAGTGCAGCGAGGCCCTAATCTTGGGCCTCCCAAAACCACTCTCGAAATGTGGAAAGGTGCGTCTGGCCATGTTCTAGCAGGAAGTTCATTCTCATTTTGCACATTTGGAGAGTGGTGTGGCCAATTTTAAGGGATGCCCCCCCCCAAAAAAAGAACAATAATGTGGCCGATGGCCATGTTCTAGGGGAAAGTTAGTTCAGGGCCTCGCCACACCACTCTCGAAACGGGGAAATTTTTCGAGAGCTGTCAGACGCTCTCAAGAGTTGGGTTTTCGAGAGTTTCGGGCCCCTCGCCACACAGCACTCTCGAAAGGGCGATGGTGTTGGACAAAGGATGAAAAACGACAGTCGTACAACTTTGTTTTTTTCCGAATGGCCTCAGGATAACGGCCTGACACCTGTCGAAAACCAAGAGCCCTTCGAGTGCCCTCGGGAGGACGCTTGAAAAGAGCCGTGCAAAAAAAAAAAAAAAAAAAAAAAAAAAAAAAAAAAAAAAAAAAAAAAAAAAAAAAGAGCCGTGCTGCAGGCTGGGCGTTTCGGAGTTTCGAGAGCTACTCTTGAAACGAGGTTCTGACAACTCTCGAAAGAGTTTTCGGGCTTCAACCCTCAAGTGGCTGTGTGGAGATGCATCCAACTCTCAAAAACGCAGTTTCAAGAGTGGTGTGGCGAGGCCCTCATTCCCATTTTGCACATTTAGAGAGTGGTGTGGCGATGCCCTAATTCGAACTCAGGTCTGCATGTCAACTGTTCATGGGTGTACCAACTGGCAACTGGGATAAGCCTATTGACCGTCTCACGACCTGAAGGCAGCCTGTCTTCCCAAAACAAAGAAAAAGTCCAGCCCTTTCTACGTGGAAGCATCCGATTTCCACGTGTCATTGTCAGGGCGTTTCATTTTTTTTTATTTTTATTTTTTTTTAAAGGATTTTTCTTTTTTTTTTAATCCAGTGAATAATTGAAAGAATGTGAAAGATGTAAAAAAAAACAAAAATTAAATTTGAAAGATGATGAAACTTTTCACCACTTTCCTCTTCCTTTCTGCTCTTCTTTGCCCTTTTTCTGTGGAATTAACACAAGTCATTGTCAGGGCGTTTCGTTTTTTTTCTTTTTTTTTTAATCCAGTGAATAATTGAAAGAATTTGAAAGATGTAAAAAAATAATAATAATGATTTGAAAGATGATGAAACTTTTCACCACTTTCCTCTTCCTTTCTGCTCTTCTTTGCCCTTTTTCTGTGGAATTAAGGGCCTCGCCGCACCACTGCGAAAATGCTATTTTCGACATTTTCGCTTGGCCACACAGGCTGTCGAAGTTGGAGACGGGAAAAAAATCCGGCAGCTGTCAGAGAATGCTTCTCGACACCTCCTGTCGAAAGTTGTTGAATCCCCAGCCTGCTACTCCATTGCTTTCGACACTCCTCGGCTGCGTCGTCGACTTCTCGTCAAAATTCGGTGACTGGTGGTAAGGTCGGGATGGACTAATGCTTGTCGTACCCTCTGGCGCGTTCGTCGTTTTCCATCTTGCATTCACAAGTGCGTGGACTCTACAGTGTTGTGTGGCTAAAGGGGGGCAAACTGTCGAATGGAGGCTGTCGACTTTGTTCTGACAGCCGTCGAGTTTTTTTGCATTTCGACTGTGGTGCGGCGAGGCCCTAACACACGGTCGTCTATGGAAACTCGACCATCCACTCTGGCACTGGACCACTGGTGTGCACAAACAATCGCCCAGGCGAGCACGCTTTTTTTTTTCTTTTTTCGAGCACGCATTTCGTCCACTGTGCCTCTCAACTTCTCACCCCTTTCCACCTCCTTTCCCCCCTTCTTCGCCCTCTTGCTGTGGAATCAACACTGCATCGTCCAGCTCCATCTACCTTCCACTCTGGGATAATTGGTAGGAGGAGCCCACGCAAAAACCTTTTCGGTTTTGGCCGCCCAAAACTCAGCCGTTTGGTACTACACGCCCAAACGTTTTGCATGATTGTGCCCGCACTTCCAGTGTTCCGCCCACCTTCTCATACCTCTTTCCACTTCCTTTCTCCCCTTCTTTGCCCTCGTTCTAGGGAATGGACACTCCATGGCCGGATTCCATCGGCCTTCCACTCCGGCGCTGTTGCACACAAAGTTACAAACACATCACCTCACCGGCATTGCCAAAGCTAAACTCTTGAACATGACATGACATGAATAGAAGGCCATACCGACGATGATACGCTTGTCGCACACGACACGAGTAGAAGGCTGGGTAATTATGGACACACGTGTGACGCGCAAACCTCACGCCCTGTGTTGTCTTTCGTACGGAGTGCTAGGAGTGCGGAAAAGAGGCCCAGAAAAACAGCAAGATGGGGTGTGCCAAGGATTTTTGGAAATTTAGTGTGGGGACACAGACGGAACTGAAGTCCCTCGTGTTGGTCCGATGCAGTAAGTTGTACGTTTTTCCCGCGTCGTAAAACGCGCGCGCAGGCACGGCGCGAAAAGAGAAAAGATTCAATCTAAAAAGTATTGTCGAGCTTCCCAACGAGCTACAGATCTTCATTTAGAGCGGAAGGGTTTTCGCACGCTGTGCGTATCCCGTTTCCGTATCAGGTCCCGACGTCTCTCGTGGGTTAGTTCTGAGTCCGACGTGGATGGTCTTAGTCACGTCACTCTTTCCTTGTGCTCTTCTTCACTCCGTATCCGGTAGTGGAAGCCCTTTGATTCGTAGCGATCGAAACGCCGACATTCAGAGCACAGGGTTCGAGGCCAATGGGGCGCCACTACCGTCCACGGAATAACAATCAACTCATTGAAAGGCAACAATACCGAATAAGGCGGAAAATGAGTATCGATAATGACAAAGCCCGCATCCACAAACCCAGAACAACGATTTTCAGGAGGGAAATAGTATCGACCGCCGATCTGTGCGACAGCTTCCCGTACATCCCACTCGCATACACGTGTCATTTCCTTGTTGTAGGGAAAGGGACGCGCTGGCGAGGGAGATACGGAAGGTCGACGCCCGATCGACGGACGACCGTCCGTCCACATATCAATTAATCAAAAGCAAGGTGCGATCGAATAAACAGAGAGTGGGTCATGCAATCATATGTCGACTAAGCTTGTGACAGCGAGCGATCAACTCGCGACTCAGTTTGCCGTCTGTCGATGTCGTGCAACATAAGGCAGATGGCATGCGCAGTGCAGATCTAAACACTCTTGCATTCTCGAACAGAATCCCGTCAGATCGAATCGACGAAACAATCATCTACCCATGCATACATTCACTGTGGAAGGTGCGAAAATTTGTATATGTATATGAAATCAGGGGACTGTACACTCGCACTCATCGTTCACGAGACAGACACACTGGAGTCCCTGGCTTTCTCGAGATTACCCAGGAAACTAATGGAAGAGTTCCGGAAGAAGTTCGCAAAAATACACAGATTCATTCCCATTCAGAGGAAGAGCAATCATATGGACACCAGGCCATTCACAGACAAAGGGGGAGAGTAGGAAAGAGAGAAGAGAAACAGAGAGAGAGAGCGAGAGAGATGGACGATGCAAAGATCCAAGATCCCAAGGGGAAAAATCTGGCGTTTCCGCCTTACACTCACACCGAAAGATAAAGATCCGCAACAGAAAAGGCGCAATCGCCATGAATTTCAACATGGCCCCGGGCCATTCACTCAACTCCAAGCACCGATCCTCATACCCACACCGACGATCCCTATCGTCGCATGCTAACCTCTGCCCATGCGATCGTCACTCCGCCGACGCAGACTCGACTCGGCTCGCCCGGATCCCACAGTCCGTCGTGGTGATCAAGCGCGCAGCCGATCGGCCTACTGTCAGCCCGACAGGACTGCCCGACTCGCATAACCACCTCTCCTAGCCACGACTTCCTGGAAGCTGGCTTGGGAGTTTGAAAACGTAAGAGAGCTTTGCGGACGCGCTTGCGAAATTTATAGTTGCGGCAAGGGAGGTAGAAAAGGAGAAAGGCGAAGGGGAAGTCAAGGTGCAAGAGAAGCAGGAGGAGAAGACTTTGAGAGGAGTGTGTGGGAGAAGCCATGTTGATCCCTCGAACGCGAAGTTCAACCAATCGGATTCGCTGCAAGATAGGGAAGTCCTATCGTTCCACGCGTCTGATTGGCGAACGGGAGTGATCAGGGGCTCAACCGAGCTTCGTGCGATGTGTTTGGGAGAGAGAGGAAAAAAAGAGCGCGAGAAGTAGCGCAAGACGGGTCCGAGATTCAGACGAGCAAGAAGGAGAATGGGCGCCCAAAGAGCAAGGGGACAGAAAAACAGTTGGGAACGAGAGGGGGAAGAAGAAGGAAAGAAGAATGGGAGGGAAGAACGACGCGAGAAGTGATGAGGGGGGGAGCTTGCATGTGCGGCGTTGCTAGCGAAAAGCGCACACACAATTACCGCTTGCCTAAATTAAATTCAAAAATTGAAATCACCATATCTGCGCGCGAATATGCCGAAGCGCGAAAAGAAGGACCCCGTGCCCTTCGTATTCTCACAAAAATTCCTACAGTTTTCTCCGACGTGACCAAGAACATTCATGCACAAAAAGGACACGTCGCGTTCCTGCTTATCCCAGAATTTGCAACTGTGGAGCCTGATTCCCAGCGCGCTCGCTAAGGCGCGCGTAATTTCCCATGCATTTCACAAATTGCAAAAAGACAAAATTCCCGGACTTACTAGAACCTCGAAAAGAAAACAATCTTCCCGAAATCAAAAAAGCTTGCCGATGGATTTGTAGAGTCGGTAAAATACAAGAAGGGCCGAAGGAGAGAGAGAGAGGGGGGGGGGGAGTTGTTAAAAACAAGGGGTACGGAAGATAGCACAGGGTCGGGAGATGGTACGTCACATATGTGACGCGCAGGGGGTTCCAAATTATGCGATCTCCTGATTGCATGAAGAGACGAAGGAGCAGGAAGCAGTGCAAGGAACGATAATTCGAGCCGAGGATGAGATGGCGACAACATCAGTGGCAAGATCGTCTCAGCCCAGTGATTCCCATCCTCCTTCTGACTCCAATTCGTTGTTGGCACTGCGGAGACCGTCCAGGTGACGCCATCATCGTCCACCTGGTCTCTGTGTGCTCTGCACCCCCCCCCCTCTTCGTCGCGTCCCGTCGAATCAGAGCGTAGGTTGATGTCATCGTCGATGGCATGATCTTCACGAAGCTGCTGATTCATGTCGCATGGTGAGGAGAAAGGAAAAAGGCGAGGTCGGGATTAGCGCCTCGTAGGGATGGGGTAATAGACGCGGTACATGTGGGGATGTTCACGGGGAGGATGAGAGGGCAGTGGAGGTAGGTAGCGATTCATTCCTTCTATGGTCACTGGGAGTGCTTCGTAACGTATGATCCGGTGGAAGCGAGGGAACCGATCGCCGGTCTAAGGGAGGGAGGCAAGATAGTCACGGTAGTCTGTAGAGGGAGGAGAGGGTGCGGATGAGGGTTGTGCGGAATAGATAATGGTGACGGCAGGAGGGGATTGTTCCCGTTGCCATGCAGTAGACCTCCACTACGCTGCATTGTTCCCACGCAGCGCTGAACAAAAAGATGTGCAGACAAAACGTAGGATTCATGGGTTGAAGAGAGGGGTAAGGGTGGACGGTGGCAACAAGACGCGTAGAGTAGAAGTGGCGAAAATGGTGGGGAGGGAAGGGATTATGGGGGAAGGTGACAGGGGTACGGATCGGCTCTAGGGTAAGGTAATCAAGGGGACGGTGGGATAATGACCGGGGATGAAGGCCTATCGCCCGCATTGGTACGTGGACGAACTGCGGGACGGGTTGGGGAGGAGGAGGAGGGGGACCGGCTGCGTCTCCGCCGCGATGGGCCTGGGGCGGCTGTCGTCAATCCGCCATCTCCGGACTCGGGAGGCTCCGGATTCCGGGTCGGGTCGTCGCTGATGCGCAAGCTTGCTTCGGGGGCGATCTCTAATTGCTCCTTCCCCGCGGCAATCTCCCGTCTTCTTCGTGCGACTTCGGGATCCTCCGCCTCCATACCGATGCGTGCCGCTTCCTCCGGCAAAGCTTCCCACTCCGATCCACTTCCTCCCTCTTCTTCTTCTTCGCTCCCACTTTGCTCGCCCTCGCTATACTCACTATAGCTCCCTTCTTCCGTTGACTCTTCGTCGTCCCCTCCTGCCTCCTCTACCACCTCCTCCCTTGCATAAAAGGCGTGAGCGATGATGTCGTACGGCTTCAGATAGGCTTGGCGTGAGGGTAGAGAATCTTCGCTCGCCGGCTCTTCCAAGCACGCAGTCCACTGAAGGTACGGATCTAACGTCCGTGTGAGGATGTTTGGAGCGGGGCTGTAGTCGCTCTGCGATACGATGTCAGGAGAGAGATCGTCCGCCAGCTGAACGATCGACTCGATAAGCTCTTGTGCGATCACCTGACGGTGACCAGGGCGCACCGATCCGTACAAAAACCCAAGAAGATCACCTTTTGTGCCCGTCCTCCAAGCTTGCACGATCAGCAACTCCACGCTCTCAAGGCACGCAGGCTGGTTATCGGTCGGCATCCACGTCACTTGCACTCGAGCCAAACACACAGACAGATCGACAAAGATCCGGCGCCACGCTTGCCAGTACCCGGGGTTAAGTATGGGGACAGGAAGGGGTTCGATTACGAGAGAGATGTGGGAATGGAGATCAGATCGCCAGAAGGTGGGGAAGAGGGAGGGGAGGCCAAAGATAGAGAGGGGGGTGAGGGCAGGACGGTTCATTGAGGAGGCTGGAAGGCGACGAGGGTGGGGAGGGCGACCGGGGGCTGACGTGGAGAAACGCGGATGTTGTCAAGATCCGGCGCCAAGGTGGGGATAAGATTATGCCCTGGTCGGCCAAGACCGTGCTGCCACTCGAGGGACACCTGCTGCGCCCACTCCTGCAACGAAGTCAAGATGGTTGTATGCCGCGACTGGCTGATCGAGCTGATATCACCGTCAAACAAATACAGGTGAACTCAGGGACCATATATCTCATGATAAAAAATGACAAAAAAAAAATCTTGCTTTTCTGTATTTTTTTCTTCTTTAAATCCAATTTAGTTTTTGATTTGTTAACAATCCTAAACAAAGTCGGATTCCAAAACAACAAATATGGGATTGTACGGCTTAAAATTCCCTACAAATTCCCTACAACCCCCCCTTTTTTTTTTTGGCCCATTATTTAATTCAGGAACAATCTGGTAAATTTGGGTCCGCGGGACGGACGAGGTCGGCCGCGGAGGCGGCCGTGTATACGTCCGCCCTCCGAGCTCGGCCCCGTGGACGCGTCCGCGGGTGTTTCCTAGCCGACAACCCTAGCAACAAGACCCTGCTGCTAACGTCGTCTGATCTCCACCACCGCTCGGTCCCTCCGACTGTCTAACCCCGAGTCTATCGCTAAGCCCGCTCCACGTCGTCATTCCGCCCGACGCCCGTCACTTGGGCTTGTCGAGCCTGTTCGACGTTGTGGACATCGCGCATAGCTCATGCAGTATTGCAGCCAAGCTCAAAGAGAGGGAGAGGAAGGGGTTGCGAGAATTTATTTCGCAGAAGAAAGCGGGGAGCCAGAGTGAGGTGCGGGTAGCATGGCGTGTAGATGAGCTTGGCAGAAGAAGGGCCGGGTTCCAGAAGGATCGAAGGAGGCGAGTTGAACAATCTGTGTAATTGGGGTGGTCATTCAAGTGGTATCCGGTGACGATGTGACGCGCCTTCCGCTCTCACCACATTGATTTGACCATCCCAATTAGAAAAAATATAGAATTCGTGAAAACCTAATAAAATAAATTGTAAGGTTTGCAAGAAAATTTTTAAAGATTCTGATAATACTTTTTTCAGGCCTCGTACATGAACAAAATTTTGTGTGAAGTAAATTAACCGCAAAAAAGGAATAGAAAACTATTTTTTCAGAACCACAAGAAGTGATGAGGAGAGAAGCAAGTTTTTTACAAAAAATCAGTACCTTGCAAAACACCGTTAATTCGAGAACTGAAATATCACAATTTTTTGTTTAACTAAAAAAATCATATTTATAGTTCTTTAAGGTATGTAGCACGACGAACCTATTCGGGGGTTTTCCAAACATGCACACATGCTCTCCTATGCATGAATACATTCGTTTGGATATGTTCTCTCGTACAGGGACGAATATATTGTTTTTAAATTTTAAGTGTTTTTATTAAATAATTTTTTATTTTTTATTTTTTATTTTAAATCAACGTTGGCTAGGAATTTGAAGATGTCTCCCAGGCAAAAGTTGTTTTAATTCTTCTTTTACATAACATATATTTTTGACAAGGGTTTTACAGTTAACTTAAAAATAGAGTTATATTAATAATTAATTTATAGTTCTATAACTTGCGCTTTGCTGGAAATTATTTTCTTGCACATTTTGAGAATCGTTCGACTTTTTGCTTTTTTTTTTGCCTCCTTTCCTCTAACATGCTCTCGCCTAACAGTTTGACCTTTACTTTTTCATTCTAAAAAAAATGTTAGTTTTTGTTAGGTTTTCACGAATTCGGTGTTAAATACGCAAATGTCAAGATGTCTGACTTCGGTACAAGGGCGCACATTTTCGAAGTGCTTCTTTATTTTCTTTTTTCTCGCATGTTTGTGCATCACGGTTTAAAGAACCAAAAATGGAATGGAGAATTTTGAAGCTGACATGGTTTTTTGCGTTCCAATTTATAGGACTATAAATACACAAATGTCAAGATGTCCGGCTTTGGTACAAGGGCGCACATTTTCGGAGTGCTTCTTTGTTTTCGTTTTTCTCGCATGTTTGTGCGTCGCAGTTTATAGAACTATAAACGGAATGGAGAATTCCAAAGCTGAGATGATTTTTTGCTTTCCAATTTCTAGGACTCTAATTGCGCAAATGTCAAAAGATCTGGCTTCGGTACAAAGGCGTACATTTTCGGAGTGCTTGTTCCTTCCTTTTTTTCTCTCGTGTGTGTGCGTCATGTTTTTAAAGAACTATAAATGGAATTGAAAATTTCAAAGCTGCAACAATTTTTTGCGTTACATGTTATAGGACTATAAACATGCAAATGTCGAGACGTCTGGCTTCGGTACAAGACCGTACATTCTTGGAGTGCTTGTTCCTTTTCTTTTTTTCTAATGTGTTTTTGCCTCTTGCTTTTTAGAACTACAAACGAAATTTGGGATGCCTGAACTGCATCTGTTTTCTGCTTCTTTAATGAAAGGACTCCAAAGGTGCACATTTCAAGACGTCCTGCTTTCGTACAACGTAATACATTTAAGAGTGATCGTTATCCTGCCTGGGTTTTCTTAACTTTCCTCTAAGTTTGTAAGTGGTATCTAGTGTTGTGGAATGAATTGCCATATTTGCGCGGTTTCAGCAGAGCAAAGAATTGATTACTCGACTACAAGCGGTTTTTGGGATCACTTGTTGACCTGCTTTTGTATGATAAAAATGAGGCGCAGTGGACAAACTTTCGTCTCACTAATC
>BFEA01000168.1:2362293-2380059 GCA_003427395.1 Chara braunii | reverse complement strand
TGCTCCAATCTATTCGTGGGGAGCCGCACGTGCTGGGAACCAGGCCCAGCGTCCCAGCAGGAACATTTGGAGAACATATACTGTTGCAGGCCCTCTCGAATTCAGGAAGTTCACAAAATCAAGCCGACGGTGTACTGGTGGTTCAAATTCTGTCCAGATGAGGTAATATCCTACCGTGTAGACATTATATTTCATCATATCCCTGAAGTCCAGCTTCAGTCTGGCCCTTTTTGGCCTCTTTTTTTTTTTTTTTCCGAGTACTGGGCTAGGCTACCAGAGTGGCCCGGGGTCACTTGCCCGGCCGGGCCAAAAACAATGAAAAAATAATTAAAAAAAAAGTTTTATATTTTATTTTGTATTATAAATTTGGTGCAGAATTTCGATGTGACCCTGAGGCAAAAGTTGTTCAGTTTATTTTTCTACATAACATAGTTTTTTTTCGGATTTTTTGGATTTTTTTTGCTTGGACCTCCCCTGGTCCTTGCGCACTGGCTGGCCACCCGGGACCCGGGCGGCCCGGCTGGTAGCCTAGGTACTGGGGCTATTACCCGGCTTTGGCTACGAATCAAAAGAGAAGATTGTAGAGAACTATAGAATTTTGAGAAAACGTTTTTTGCTTGACCAACTACTGACAATTTGAAGAACTTCTGAGCCGTCCAGGGTTTCGTCAATACAAAAAGCCGGAACTCCCCACCTTGGCCGAGGTCCCACTAGCAAAGAGGATAGGATCAAGCTCCTGAATCTGGATGTGTTGTATGCAGAGGTGCAGAAAAGCAGTTCCATCTCGATTTCCTGCACCTGTCCACAATCACGTCCAGATTCAGGCATTCGTTCCGATCCTCTTTGCTAGTGGGATCTCGGCCCTTGTGTCTGGCCATTTTTTGCTCTTTTTTTAAGTTTTTTCCCCTTTTTTTGAAGTACCAGGGCAATTACCCGGCTTTGGCTAAGAATCGACAGAGAAGCTTGTAGAGAACTACAGAATTTTGAGAAAAGTTTTTTGCCTGAGCAACTACTGAAAATTTGAAGAACTTCTGAAACATCGAGGGTTGCTGTGCTAGCGCTAGCGCCCCGCAGCAGACCAACCGGCACAGCCTGGTTGTCCCTGATACGACTAGCACCCGGGAAGGAGGGCCCCGGGCTGCTAGGCCTGTGTGCGCGCCCGGCAGAAACGCATGGACCTCTGATTGCCACATGGCATCTGCTGTATGCACGAGGACGTCCGCGACGTCCGCGACGCGCTGGCAGGGGTAGCGCCAGCGGTGATGATTGACGACGAATGGCAATACGTGGCGCAGCATTCCGGACGAAGGAAAGAGATGGAGGGGGAGCTACAATATGGGGCACCTCGACTACAGGATATGCACTTTGATGATGAAGGTGATGTCTCGCCTACAGAAGCTTCTGAAGGTGAGCAAGATGATGATCGAAAGGTGCTCCGCTATTATGCAAATATCTGTGCTGTGTGTGAGACTTGGGATTCTGCAAGAGAGATGACTCGTGTTGCTCCTGTGCTTGAGTGTGATGGGTATGAGGGGGGGCCAGAAGAAGCGTGGGGTAATTTGATGGCACCTCGACTACAGGATACGCACGTTGATAATGAAAATGATGTCTCGCCTACAGAAGATTTTGGAGGTGAGCAAGATGATGGTTGTGATGTACTCCGCTATTATGCAAATATCTGTGCTGTGTGTGACAGCGGGGATTCTGGACTACAGGATACGTACTTTGATAACGAAGAGGATGTCTCGCCTACAGAAGATCTTGATGGTGAGCAAAATGATGATTGCGATGCGCTTCCCCACTATGCAAATATCTGAGCTGTGCGTGAGAGCTGGGATTCTGAAAAAGAGACGTCTCGCGCTGGTGCTGTGCTTGAGTGTGAGGAGTATGAAGGGGGGGCAGAAGAAAGGTGGGGTAACCTGATGGCACTCTCTAACCAGGTTGAGGATGAGAGCGCGGTTGGCGAAGGCAAGGGAGAGAGGGATTATGACGATGATGACGCGGGTGAGTGGGAGATCGGGGATGAGAGTGGATTTGACGATGGAGAGGGGGAATACGCCACTTACGACACAGCGGAGTGGGAAGGGGAGTGGGGGCTAGTCGCAACGGTCGAAATGGCGGCAGCGGCAATGGCAACAGTAACAACAACAAGAGGGGAGGCGGAGCAGGGGTTGGAAGAGGAGAGGCAGGGTATGGGTGGGACTGGCGAGAAGGGTGGGAAGGTCGACAACAACAATGTCAATTACAACAACGGCTACAATAACAATAGCATCTTCATGACCGGCTGCGAGTGGGGCATGGGCGAACTGGGTGAGATAGGTGTGATGGAGGATAACAACAACAACAACAACAACGACAACAACAACAACAACAACAACAACAACAACAACAACAACAACAACAACAACAACGAGATGGAGAGAATGCTGATAACAGCAACAACAACAACAACAACAACAACAACAACAACAACAACAACAACAACAACAACAACAACAACAAAGATGGCGAAAACCACGAGATGGCTGAGATGGGTGAGGATGCTGACAACGGCGACAACAACAACAACAACAACAACAGTAATGCTGAAAACGATGGTGAGCAGGGATTGGGCGAAAAGGGGGAGGTGGGTGAGAAGGATGAAACGGACGTCAACAACAACGGCGATATCAATAACAAAAATAGCAAGAAGAACAACAACAGCCACGACGATGGCAGCAACGACAACCACGGAGGCAGTGGGACAGAGAGTGGTGCTTTTGCATTTTTGTTCCTTAACAGCACAACGGGAAAGATGCCGTCAGCAGGGCAGTGGGGGGGATTCTGTTGCGTGTTGGGGCTGCTGAAGTGGGGGTTAAGGATGAAGGTACGACTGTGTACTGTTCCCCCCCACCCCTACCGACTGTTTTCTTATGATGAATCGTCTCTTAGGTATATGCGTTAGGAGCAGGAGGTCAATCCTTCCCCTACGTTGGGAAGTAATCCTTCACACAGAGTACATCAGCTCAGGGGTTTCACTTCATATCTGTGTTAGGGTTTGATTTTTGGATTGATCAATGGAATTGGGATTGATGCCTCGCTTTCTATAGTCCTATGCTAGGTTCTAGATTAAGGGGATACGACTTTCCCTTCCGGGGATATGAATTAGTCGGTGAATGAAGACACACCGGTTGGATGGTGATGCATATGCATATGGATTGCTGACGGCAGGACATAGCTACAAACCGCTGTATAGGGCGCTGGACCCGTCTTCCGGCTGACACTCATCACATCACTGGCGCTGGACCCGTCTTCCGGCTGACACTCATCACATCACAGTTTTACTCATCACATCATGATTAGGGTTCCGTCTGATAGATGAGACTGGGTCTGGAGCCTTAGTTTGTTTTGAGATATCGTACATCAGATGGATAGGGTTTCCCATCATCTGACAAATATTGCCTAACATGCACACATTGGTAGTTGGAGATATCAACACATTTTGAATAGGGGCGCTGGACCCGTTCTCCAGCAGATACATTCACATCATCATACAGGGACGCTGGACCCGTTTTCCAGCAGATACATTCACATCAATGTACAGGGACGCTGGACCCGATTTCCAGCAGGTGTAGCTCCCCACCAATAGATGGAGCCTTCGACGCTGGGACCTACTTACCGGGGATGCTTTTACCACCTCGTTAAGTAGGTTTCCCGTATACGAAGTTTTCAAAAAAAAAAAAAAAAAAAAAAAAAAGAAACGTCGAGGGTTTCGTCAACAATACAAAGAGCCGGAGCTCCCCACCCATGCCCCACTACTTCCACGACGAAAGAGACGGGGGGAGGAAAACACCCTCACCCTCTTCCACTGCAGGAGCAGACTAAACCCCTTGCAACTGCCCCTCCAACTTCAGTCAATTGCATAATTGTCCATTGTTGTGTGGTCGGCTTACTACGTTCCTGTGATGTGGTTGCCTTATTCTGTTGCTGTGATGATGTTCCAGACCAAAAAATTCCTATCCCTGTTATATCCCAAGTGTGCTGCACACCCGGAGGAAGATCTCCGACATGACTTTGCCAATTCACATATGCCCAGTAGATATTACCCAATTATTATCTGATTGAACTTGCCCTGCAAAAATAGGTCCCTGGTCAAATGGAGCAGTGCCCCCCATGATTCTCTGATTGAACTTGCCCTGCAAAAATAGGTCCCTGGTCAAATGGAGCAATGTCCCCCATGATTCAGAATCCCTACTCCACCCCACCTCAATTTAGGGCGTAAATCACTGCTATCTCCCAAAAAAAGCACTCCCACCCCTGGAGACAGCAAAGGAGAACATGTGGTACTCAGATCCTCGATCCGATGGGTCAATTGAAAAGTTTGGGCCTCCTGGCAACCTGGGGCATATTGAATAGCACTGGCAGTGTCCTGAGTGTCAGAGCAAGTATCCTGACAAGAGCATTTGCCCGCGCTCCGTGCAGAGTCTGCAGACCATAGTAAGCCTGAGTAGCCACTCTTCGGAGGATGGTGCCGACACGCCAACTGCAGGATGACCCGTACCCTCGACCGCAATGACCGAGCGGAATAGGCGGGTAAATTCGACAGGATGCGGGCACGAGCATGGCGTGCAGTAATATTGGTAAAAACAGCAGTTCAAGTTATTAAAGACCCCCTCAGCCCTGGCCTGACGTGCTCCGAAAGAGTGGCTACAAATATGAAGTGTGCCCGTGGTGTGCACACAGATCCGCAGATTAGTGTGTTGCACCCCGGATGTGTGGACGCGAGAAGGTATCCTGAAAACGGCCGGGTAAGAATGTGGTTGCCATGACCAGACCGAATTGTTGGGGTTTGCGCCCGGATGCTTAACTCCACTTTCCAAAAGCGAAGCTCCACTAGCGAAAGGCAAGGCACCAAGCCTGCCTGTCTGGTCGCCACACCCAGACCGAATTGATTATTGGTGGTGCTGGGGTTTAAGCCGGATACTAAACTCTGCTTTGTGAATGCGAAGCTCCCCCAGTGAAAGGCCAAGGCACCGAGCCTGCCAGGTAGGTTTGGCAGGAGGGCAGCAGGATTCCACCCTGCACCTCCCCCTCATTATCACACTCTTCAGGATGTTCCTTACAGTTGTTTGCTGATGCAGGTTTCAAACCCCTGCTTAGTACATTTGTCATTCGTAGGGATCTGTTAAACACGGAACAGCAGAGTGAGGATTAGCAAATGTCGCCAAGTCGTAGCGAGGTTGCAGGATTTAAGCCCGCAACCTATGACTTCTACCCTCACAGTGTGCTGAAGTAGAGGATAAGACCACCCCTGCACGTGTCAGAGGCAGACAGAAGGAAATCAGGAGCCCAATTTTTTCCCCCTTTTTTGTCCAATCATTATCAGGGCCCAATGCCCAAGGCAACATACAAACTGACAGCCGGGTTGTCTTGCCCCACCCGAAGCGCACAGCCCCGCCCCTCCAAACACTATCTCCTCAACCACCGAGCCGGACCGTTTTTTTTTTTCTTTTTCTTTTTTTTTAATAATCTATTGGTGGGGGCCGGACCCTGAACAACTACATCTGCAGAAAAGGTCCCAAGGTGAAAAAAGTTCAAAAAACTTCAAAAAAGAACGTGACTCAATCGACAGTGACCAACCTTGAGTATGAAGCCCAATGCTGCAAAAAGAACCAATCCACTCCCTTCGAACCAGGACACAACCGAAAAATCTTGAGCGCCTGAAAGACAACCGTGATTGACTTTCTTCGTTTTTTTTGCTCTTTTTTCTCTTTTGAGGGAGTTGTTTCCCCTCCCCTGTTTGGTTCCCCCCTTTCTATTTCTTTGCCTTTAATTTTGTGTGTCTTTCTTTTTGAAGAAGAAGCCTTCTTTTTTTTTTTTTTTTTGGGACAAGGCTCTAATCTATTCGTGGGGAGCAGCACGTGCTGGGAACCGGGCCCAGCGTCCCATACGGAACTTTACATCAAATTTTGAAAGTTTGAGATACCGGGGCCATTACCCGGCTTTGGCTGAGAGAACTTTGAGAAAATCTTGAGCTACTTAGAAATTTACTACGACAAACTACAGAAGAAAAAAAAATACGCCACCACAGAGGTCCTACAAATGCTCAAAACCCTGTGGATCCCTAGCAACCCTTCTAAAGCTCTCCAGCACTGTCTTACTCCCTGCTGAGCTCTTCTAGGCCTCACACCCCCACCGTGCTGGGTTACAGGGCAACACGACTCGCCCCAGCTCCGGCCAGCGTCGTCCCAGCAGCAACCCTTGGTTGTCCTTTGGAATGCCCACCCCAAAGCATCCCCAGATCTCTCTACCAGGCCTCACACTCCTGCATCAGCAGGTTACAGGGTAACACCCCAGCACCGGCCAGCGTCGTTCTGGCATTGAACAGCCTCACATCACCGAGTATATCAGCAATGGAGCCGTCTAAGATGAGTTGCTAGGAGTCCCCAGAATCTTACATCATTCTTAAGACCATCTTGAGGTACGGGGACCATTACCCGGCTTCGGCTAGGAAAGACAACTGTGTCATTTACACCAGGAAAATTTAGAAAACTTAGATAATTGCTGGCCTATTGCTAGTCTACTGAATGCTCAGCGCCCCTGGACTCCTTAACAAAACCCTCTAAAGTTCTCTAACACTGTCTTATTCCCTGCCGAGCCCAGGCCTCATGCCCCAAGCCATTATACTCAGGCTTATGCTATGCATGAACCTGTGGAAGATAGAGGCAGGTTCAAGTCGAATAGGGGCATATACTCATACTACGATCTTAGCTGCGGGAAACAAAAAAAGAAAAAGGATCTTTGCTGCGAAGCTCAGGATGCGATTGCAGTCAGATTCGTCCAGATCTGGCCGTAGCTGTGGTAAAACCACTACTACTTTCGAAAGTCACAAACGGGCTCATGCATGCCGTGACCTCCGGAAGTACTGGTGGTTTCAATACATCCTGGAAAGTGTTTGTGTGAGTGAGGCTGAGGAGGGAAAAGGTGTGAAGGCTCGCGGCAATACTGACGTGAAAATCATTCGTTGGATTTGGGCATAGGGGCGAAAGACTCGTCAGACCGTTTTGAAGCCGGCCTCCGAGGAGTGAGGAAGCCGTTGCACACAATTAAGCGGTCTGTTGCACGGCCCGTTTCTCAGCCCACCTCGGCGAAATCGGGGGAGAGGAGAACACAAGCACAGCACATATGCTTCAGATCCGTGCGACTTCGTTTTGCTGAAGGGCCTGCATGATGACGTCAACCCAGCCATTCATTCCTGGACTCGTCGGATAGACGACCCTCTTCACACCAGCTCTCATTGCTGCCTCAGCGGTGGTACTACCAATGCATGCCGCCACACCGTCCCATTCACATTGTGCATCTGCCACATGGCTGATCCATGCTCTTACAGCTGTCGGAGATGCAAACGTGATGACAGGCGATCGTACAGCTCTGGCAAAGCGATCCCTGTCAAGCTGCCTCACCGTCTCGGTCGAGTAAGTGTTTAATCGAGTGACGGCAAATCCACGCTTAGCGAGGCCTTCCTCTAATTCATGGCTAGCTTTCACCGATGCTGGGTAGAGTACCTTTCGGCTGACACCAACATCAGTGGCAACAGAAGGTGGAGCAGCAGAAGGAGAGGGAGAAGGAGAAAGATCTGGCAAAGGCAGCTCTGCAGCGAGATACACCCCTTGCGCCTTTGATGGTTGAAACCCGATGGTTAGCAGTTCTCCCTCCCCGTTTAATCCTTGTGTTGCTGCTATTGCTGCTGCATCTAGCAGAACCTGACCTGTTCCGGACCCAACCACCGCCATACGTAATGCCGGCCGGCCTGCTTTCTCCCAGTTCTGCAGAAAGACGGATGCCGCCTCGGGGGAGGTCAAAATCACCCAAGCCCATTCTTCGGCCTGCAAGGCCTTCACCAGCTTTGGAGAATCTGGACCGTCCACATATTCAATCAACGGCAGCTCCAGGCATTCGACACCCTGTGCACCCAGCAAATCCATCAGCTTCCCGTTCTTTCCTCTTTCCCTCGTCACAACCACCACCTGACCCGAAGCGTACTCCATGTCATCACCTCCGTGGCCATCGATGGGTCCCAAACCTTCGTTGCTGGTGCGGCCACTGTCATCACCCGACCGTCGCACAATGGACATGGAAACGCCTACCTCTGCTCTGTCGTCAACCCGCAGCCAGCTTGAATCCAAGCCTCCCCCGAGACCTGACCCTCTTCTTTCCCTCCATGCTCCAGGATAATCCGCACCACCTCCTAGACCTGATCCTCTTCTTTCCCTGCATGCTACAGGATAATCCGCGCCTCGTCCTAGACCTGATCCTCTGCTTTCCCTCCATGCTGCCAATCCTGGGCCGCCTCTCGGACCTGATTCTCTTCCTTCCCTCCATGCTGCACGATAATCACAATGAAAATGATGGTGGCAAGCATCTCCACATCCTGTGTTCAATCCTACCCGTGAACGGCAGGGGGCCACGGAAAAGCCCTCCCCTTTCCTATGCGCATCAGTGGCAATCGGGGCGCACAAAGGCGTGCTGTTCCGACCCTCCTTAATTGACCTGTTCACGCAGCTCCATAGCACCCCCACCTGCAGAGCCCACAAATCTTCATGCACCCGCCGAAAAGCATGATCACGAAATTGACGGCAACAATAAGAGCACTGATGTCGATGATGACAGTGTTTGCGATGCCGACCTGGACGCCCGATGGCATCCAAGCCGGTATCAAAGCTCCGAGCCTGCCCGAAACACACGGCAGTGGTCAGCACCCTAGACACCTGCGCGGCCATTTTAAACGGCGTCCCTAGGTAATGAGGGGAGATAACTCTTTTTCAATCCCCCCCCTTGCTCAAATGCTTCAAAGTCGTGCACCCAAATGCCAACAAACCTGACCGTGACTCCCTGGCACATGCACTATCATATCACCAACCCAAGTGTTGATCAGCTCCTCGCGGCATGAAGGAAGACATATACTCCGGAGATAAGATAAAATGGTGGCGAACGGATTCAGTACAAATGCGCGGGAGTTACACTTTACATCCACCTAGAAAGGTCTCAAGACTATGCGACCTCGTACATGTAGTACGGGAGACTTCTAGTGCGACTATACTACAAATCAGTGCGGCTCGTGCCGCACAAGTGCAGGGCCTGCAGCAGAACACAGTATGATAAGTACAGAGTGAAGGAAGGAAAGATAAATACAGGGTCAACAGACGGACTTGCTGGAAAAGAAGGAGAGATGGGATGGACAACTGGAGAGAGAGTTTTAGAGGGGGAGAGTTTTAGAGAGAGAGTTTTAGAGAGGGAGAGTTTTAGAGAGAGAGTTTTAGAGAGGGAGAGTTTTAGAGAGAGAGTTTTAGAGACGAGATATGCAGCCTATGCACACATGCACATTATGTCTACACAAATTTGGACAGAAGTATAGACTATGTACACAGGACTCAAAAGGGAGTGTTGGACTGAGACATATTCACAAACACGAATTGACACAGAACGTGTGCACAGTTGAAGATATGGGCAGAACTATAGACACAGACTATGTAGACAGATACTTTGCAGACAGAGCAGTTCAAGATATGGGCAGAACTACAAACACAGACTATGAAGACAGCTACGTTGCAGACAGACAGATTATGTACAGAGCAATAAAACAGACTATGTACAGGAAAGGTACATAGACTTCCTAGGATGTGTAGACAGATGACACAAGTACACTTCCGATAGAAGTGTGGACACAGACTACGCACATAGACTATGATACAGTCTATGCACACATTGTGCAGACTGTGTACGCAGACTATGGCGGAGACTGTATAGTCAGATTATGTGCACAGGCTATGCACAGACTGTATACAAAGATTTGAGCAGCACTGTGGACACACCTGCAAAGAAATATATGTGCACGTTGGTAGACTCCTCTCTCCATCAACTCCGTCCTATAACTTCACATGTGAGGTTTACACATCAGCACCATTCACCTTTCCTAGGTTCTGCTTAACCGGAATAAAAGTTGGAGACCCAATAAAACATAGTACAGTCAGAGAGGACGAAGGGCAGTAGCACCTGCCGCAACCAAGGGGCAGGGAACATATACCAAAAAAAAAACATACATATATATCGTCAAACAGAACTGCCTGCTAAACTGTAGGCAGAGAGGGAGAAGAGGACAAGAAACGAGGGGGGCATATATATAAGAGGACAACAAACGAGGCGGATATATATGGTCAAACAGAGCTGCCGGGTAAATTGCAGGCAGAGAGGGAGAAGAAGACAACAAACGAGGGGCTGTGACAAACTGTTTCGTCGGAGTTCCACCGACTCATCTTCAACAAAACTGCCCAGTAAACCGTACGCAGAGAGGGAGAAGAGGAGAACAAACGATGGGCTGTGACAGACCTTTTCGTCTGAGTTCCACCGACTCGTCAGGACGCTGAACACTCTTGCTTCCTTTCCTTGATTCCTACCTACCTATATATTTGCTAACAAGAAATCTCCAAACGACAATTTTGTTGGATTATACGAGTGTTTGTCGTGAGAGAGAACGTGACAACATGACCACTGACAAATTACGTATGTCCTAGTGAGAGAGGCTTTGGATCAGTAGGTTCGTTTCTCCATGGGAAAACCAACCAAAGGTGGATTTAAAACAGTAGCAAGAAAACAACAATTTAATGTATGTCACAAGTCTATATCCTCCAGATCGTCTGCGTGATTACCGTGTGATTTATCTTGTGACAGATCTTGTGACCTATCATTTGATCTCTCTCTCTCTCTCTCTCTCTCTCTCTCTCTCTCTCTCTCTCTCTCTCTCTCTCTCTCTCTCTCTCTNTCTCTCTCTCTCTCTCTCTCTCTGTGTGTGTGTGTGTGTGTGTGTGTGTGTGTGTGTGTGTGTGTGTGTGTGTGTGTGTGTGTGTGTGTGTGACATTGGTGTTACTTAGTCTCATGAAAACAGCTGCCGAAGCGGTGTCAATGGTCTTTGACACTTTTAAAAAGCGAGGAGAAATCGATGCTCAGAAATATCTGCTGTCGGTTTCCTGAGCACAAGGGACACAGACAGCAGGAGAGAGTATCACAAGCAACAACCATGCCAGGCATAAATCAGTGAATGGTAAAATTTTGTGAAAATCGGGCAAAGGAAAACAAAGAAAACTTTCACTGCTTGGGTTTGTTTTGGATATGATTCGATCGCACAACAAAAGTCTTGAATTTGAAATCTAATATTTTCTTTTGTAGGATTAGTTCTCTATTTGTTTCATTGAACCCCCCACCAGTACATGGCCCCAGCCAAGTTGAGAATCGCAATTGAGCCTCTCCTAAAATTCCGGAGGCTCGGGAAAGGGCGTCCAAAGGGCCAGTACAAAAAAAAAAAAATGTCACATGTGCGAGGAATGAGCCCTCGCAGGGCCCTTACCGGATATGCACATGTTCTGGGCAGTGGCCCTCAGCAAGCCCTGTGCCCGCCGTAAGTGAAGGCGGGCCTGATTATTCACAAGAGGCCAAAATTTGATGATTGTCCATATGTGGGTACTCATCAGACAGTTGCAGCTCACCAGTTGGTTATGCGGAAATGTGAGCCTCCCAGCTCTCTCCAGAAGCATGGACTACGCTGTACAGTTCGCCCAGGTGGTCGTGCCCTGGGCACACGCATTGTGAGGCAGATACATCACGAAGTAGCCACGAGCCTGAAGAAAATAGCATTGTCATTGTATCTACCCCGGAGGCCCGTGCAAATGCAGAAAACAGACGAAGTCTGGAAAATCCTGGCTGTGCCCAACTATAACGGGCCAGGCCCTCCACTGCAGAGAAAGGCCTGGTCGCAGACACTGGGGCCCAACCGGAAGCTTCGCAGCCAAACCCACACGCAGCCAACAGAGGCTGCCACTTCCATATAGGAAGAGAGGCAGCCAGGGTCGAGCATTCTGGCCCACGCAGGCATTGCGGTCACGCTGCTGCGTTGCTGCACGAGTGGCTGCTTCGTACGTTAATGGGCTGGGGCGCATACGGGCGCTTGGTGGTGAGAGGAGCGCTGCAGGGCAGCGGTGCGCTAGCAGCCATAGCGGGCTGCAGGGCGCAAGGGGTTAAGGGTCGATCGGTGGTCTTTGGAAGGAGGTGCAGAGAGAGTGGGGGTCAGGGGGTGATGAGGGGAGACGAGATACGTACCTGGGTGCATGAGGGAGGTCGGCTATGGCGTTGACGTCATGTACATTGGTCTTCAAAGTTGAAGTGAGCCTGTTGCGTGAATGCGTCTGTAGTAGGGTAGGCTAGGTAGAGTAGGAAGGGCGTTGGGCGCCATACAGTAGGAGAGACATTGGATACTGCGTTGGTGTGGCCTGAGGGCTTGAACATTTGCTCATGAGTTCTTTGTAACGCTCTTATGTGGATGGAATCTTGGCACATTTTTTATGCTCTCTGCTTGGTACATGACTACTTGGACATCTGTGTGATTCTCAACCTGGCTTCCTGTATATTGTTCTCACTCATATTCCTTGCAACTTGGTACCGGAGCTAGTTCGTGACCACCTTTACCTGGTGTCGGCGACATTGTTACTTGGTGCGCTGACGATGCTTCTGTGCAGTGAGGATACTTTGACGCTGGCTTGTTGATGCGGCACCCCGGTAGACGGGTGCGATGCAGGAAGGCTGTGGCGACAGTGTGGGGGCTGTGGCGACAGTGTGGGAGCTGTGGCGACGGCGGGTGTATGTATGAATGATGAGAGCATGCTGATGTGGCATTTGGCTGAGGTCGCACTGCATTGCATTGTGGGTGGTACCGAGGCTACGACCGGTCATCAAAATGCACATTCGGCTCAATTGGTGAGGAATCTGTGGTTGGGGGCAGCTATCTCCAGGTACGTTGTTCCCTTACCTTGTCTTCCCTCTCAATCTCTTCTTACCATGAGGAAGTGGGTCCAACCTTGAGTGTCCTCTCTTTTGTGTGTATACATTGCTACGTTTGTGTATACGTGTGTGTGTGTGTGTGTGTGTGTGTGTGTGTGTGTGTGTGTGTGTGTGTGTGTGTGTGTGTGTGTGAAAGAGAGGAGTCGTGAGCGCTCTACCTTGAGAGAGGACATTCTTCCAGGTGGCACATCTGGCAGGAGAGGGCGGTGCCTCTGAAGGGCCCTGGTCGAAGAGCGGGTCAAGGTCACCATGCCAACCCATGGGAGTAGTACACGCAGGCCATGCTGCTTTGTCCTTTAAAGGCTCTTTGCTGCGAGGTGTGCGGACTGACCAGTCCTATGCAAACACTTACCAGACCGTCTATAAATATTTCTGGCAGGGTTCTGATCTGTCCACTGGCTGTGATCGTCGTCTTGATTGAGACGTTAAATAAGTTATGAGGACCGTGCGGGTCGTCCTTAAACTGCCTCTTGATCAGCCAGATCAGTCAGACCTAAGGCTCATTGCACGCGAGGATAAATAAAGGGCAGTTCTGGTCATAAGTATATTCCTTGGGCACAGGGGTGGGCCGTTAATGCACACCTTAGACACTGCTGCTCGATGATGCCTACAGGCACGTTGGATATAGGGGAAGGAAGGTTCTAATTGATGCTCAAACTGTATATCACAACCATTTCCATTGTGCATACATCTGCTCACATGATGTGTTTTTATTTTGATTAGTTGGTTAACAGACTGCTAACACCTCACATGATCTGTTTTTATTTTGATTAGTTGGTTGACAGACTGCTAACACTTCACAAACAGCCTAGAATAGGATTGTAATGTTCTACCACAGTCAGTTCTTTTTGAAGCTCCTGTAAGTGAACTAATCGAAGTAGATTTATATTATGTGTACAACTTGTGTAAATGTTGTTGATACCACTTGAACAGTAACTCGGGTGACTTGCCGGACATTATTTTATTGTTTAATTATTTTTAAACTGGCCGGACGCATGCTGCGGTAGGTTCCAAAGAGAACACTAGTGCATACAGCGTCTGCCTAGCCGATGAGTGGATCAGAAGGTGGTGAAGGTACAGCTGACGACAGAAGGCCAACACGGTGGGATACACGTCGGATACCTGTAGTGTTCCAGGTTCTACTACCAAGGCACGAAAGAAGATTCAGGGTCGAAGCAAGGGCCCGTACATGTAGGATACCTGTAGTGTTCCAGGTTTCGTCTTCTCCAACGCTGAAGCTGTCACCACTTCCAGTTCATGCGTTGCACAGCAGCGACGTACACGGTACCGACTGCCAAAAGCCCCGAATAGTTTTCCCCTAAACTACTCATACTCTACCCTAGCCTAGACACGACCTAGACCAAACTGGTGGGACTGACCGGTACCGTTTCAGTTTCCGCCTCTAGGGTGTCTCCCTACCCAGCTATAGGCTATAGGACCGTCTGTCAGCATAAGCCTTTAGGGCCTGTCTGTCCTAGGGGTAGCCCGGGCCAGCTATTCGCAGTTACGGTAGCTGTAGGAAATTCTAGTTAGTGCGGGCCTATGTTTTCCCGAATTTGCAGATATGTCCCTCATGAATTTCCCTTCTTGGTTAGCCCTCAGCCAAACAAAATAAGGAATCTAACCTACCTATGTTACAGCCTCGGGTCGACGGGTCACCGACGGCAGCAAACAGCAAGTCATTGCACAGCAACAGCAGCAGCTAGCACAGTAGCGATGACTACTTCTGCAGCAACATTTGCAGCAACATCTGCAGCAGTTGGTCAGTCGCTCCGTATGCCGCTCAACTCGACCAGCTCGCAGTCCGTCTCCAGTACATCAGGAGCTGGTACTAGTCAGATGGCGGACTTGCAGTTCAGCTCACCGCCTCGACGCACCAGGGAACAGATATAACTCCAGCAAGTGGAGTTGATTAGGAGCTTGAGGTTAGAGAAGGAACTTAAGGAGGCTACTAAAAGAGAAAACGAGATTAGGAATAGAAGTGTCAGACTTGCAGGTAGGGCGGCAAACAAAGCTGCATTAGAGGGATTAGATGACTCAACACTTCACAATAATCTGAAGATTGTCAAGGGAAGCATCCTGTCCATGAACGCTTACGTGGACAGCAAACTGGATGCTATCCAGGACACCCTTGACCAGATACTAGATGCCATGCACATGCCCGGTTTCAGGCCAACAGTTTTGCCATCGATGCCTTTGTCGACGATGACAAGCTCATACCCTCCTCAGTCTGGTACACTACCAGGCGGTACTTTAGCAGCAGCAGCACAGACTGTTGCTTCTTCTTCTTCTGGTCCAGTGGCTAGAGCTACACCACAACCGCCACCTGTCCCACCAGCGGGATAGCTGCAACCTTGGTACCCAAAGACCCCTCAAAAACCACCCTCAACCTTCTCAGGTGATAGGAAGGATGAGGCTCTCGACACTTGGTTGAGAACGGTGCCAGTGTGGGTACGGGGGAAGAGGACTGCAGTAGAGGAAGGGGTGATCATTGTCACCTCATATCTTGAGGGATTGACAGTGAGGTGGCTAGACGGATTGGTAGCATCCAAAGGGTTCGACAGGTGAATGACCAATTGGGCACAAACCCATACACTAAAAAGTTTCATGGACTTGATGGAAGCACATTGGCATAACCCACAACAGGTACAGATTGCCACTGATGCGTTGACCCGGCTTGATACTAAGAAGTACAAGACCGTGCACGAACTCACCTCGGCCGTTGAGCGCCTGATTGTCGTTCCCGGGGTACGCTACGATCCACAGGTCTTAATGACCATGTTCTTGGTATGTCTTCCCACATACGTCAAGAACTTATTAGTCGGCAAGGCTCGCCTCAAGTATCACACGTTTGGGACCTTTAGCAAGAAAGCTTTAGATTCGGACGCCACGCTAGGAGGTGCTCAAGAACCCTCTACGAACGGAAGAAAGAAGAGTCCACAAGAGTGGAAGAAGAAGGGGAATCGATTGATGATGGTTGAGGCCGATGGCATTCAAACCGTGATCGACGACTATTCTGACTTAGTGGACGGTTCAAAGTTTGATGGCGAGGATAGTGTTGAGGATAGAAACCTCACTGCCTTGGTAAAGGTTAAGGCAGGTGGTCGCGGCAAGGGCGGTCAACAAAGGAGTTAGGGGCAAACCCCGAACCCAAACAAGATTGCGGCTTGGGTTAGAGCGGGTTTGGATCAAGATGTGTGGTGGGATCGTTATACGCGGGGTGCTTGCATTAACTGCAGTGAGTATGACCATCAACAATTTAAATGCAAGAACTCGAAGGTTTCGCAGAAGATACCTTCTAAAGGTGGGATTCCTTCTTCCCAGAGTGGGGTCTGTACGAGTTCCGCCTTGGGAAACACATACGGCCAAAAGAAGTTGTAGCCGCGTCTACTTGTGTTGAAACGGGTGATATACCCTCCCCGTTTCAAGAGTCGGTCGAAGTTATTCACTCCTTAGTCACCACGCAGAAGCATCATGACCTAACGGTACTTCGTTTGTTGGATGTGTCTGAGGCCTTAGAGGACCTACAAAGTGAGTGGTCAGCAAGGGACCCTCGTGAGTCCTGGGTGGCACTAAGTCGAGGTCCTAGAGGGGAGCACTTCGTTGTGGAAGTTGGTGTAGGTGGCCGCAAGTGCGGTGCCTTCGTAGACATCAGCTCCACGCAAAACTTTATAAGTCATGACTGCATTGACAGGCTGCGCCTAAAGGATTGGGTGCAGCGCCTTAGTAGACCGGTAGCATCTACTTTGGCCAACAAAAAGCGCATGTTGGTGGAGGACTACGTCAAGGACCTGGATTGTACCTTCTCCTATGCAGGAGGGGAACTTAATCATAAGATTTCGTTCCCCGTCAGCGATGACTTACCATTTGACATGTTGTTAGGTATGTACTACCTTGAGGTTGCCAAGCCCCAGTTGACTGGGACAAGAAAGTGCTAAAGCATGAGTTGCCTAATGGGAGGACCGTTAGACTGGCTAAGCACAAAGCTAGTAGGTTAATTGACTCCTACGGGTGCTTGTGCGCACCAATGTTCTACAACTACTATAAACAGAACCAAGAGAAAGGCATGTACCTAGTTTTTGTCTCTAAGAAAGGGGAGGTCGTTAAATCACCCCCAAAGATAGAAAATGTCGTTGCTAAGTACCCTGCTCTATTTGAGAAGCCTACAGGGGTCGTAGACAGGGAGGTTGTCCATGCCATAGAGATCATCCCAAACAGCAAGATACCTAAAGGGAGAATCTATAGGATGGCTCCGGCCGAGTTGGACGAGCTCCGGCGGCAACTGAAAGAGCCCACAGAGAGGGGTTTGATACGGCCTAGCATCTCCCCCTTCGCCTCACCCGCTCCATTTGTACCAAAGAAGGGGGGATCATTAAGGATGTGCATTGATTATAGAGGGCTCAATGCCATCACTGTTAAGAACGCAAAGCCTCTACCCCGCATCAACGACCTATTGGATAGGGTGCAGGGATGTAAGTACTTTACCAAGATAAACTTCAAATTCGGCTACCATCAGATTGCCATTAGACCGGAAGACCAGCACAAAACCGCATTTCAGTCCACGTACGGTATGTATGAGTTTGTGGTGATGCCCTTCGGCCTTTGCAATGCGTCAGGTACATTCCAGCACGCGATGAATAGGATCTTTCATGACTCCTTAAACAAGTTTATCGTTGTGTACCTTGACGACATTCTTATCTTTGGTAAGACTGTCGAGGAGCATGCTCAGCATGTAGACAAAGTACTTTCTCTCCTCCGGCAGCACAAGTATAAGATAAACCTAGAGAAACAAGGGTACCTGTTGCGGCTTCGCTCGCAAGGAAATGAAAGGAAAATGGGAGCAATGAGTCGAGGTGGGGGGATCGGAGGGTTTGGGGTTAAGGGGGTGGGGGTCGGGGG
>BFEA01000168.1:2321290-2345792 GCA_003427395.1 Chara braunii | reverse complement strand
TGTTGGGGCTGGTTGGAGCCCTGTCCGGGGGTCATGCCCGGCCGGGCACCCGGGCGTGTATCTAGGCACAAGTGCGGTGTCCGGGGGCGTGCAAAAACAACCGAAAATAAAACTACCTAACTCATTTTTATTCCTCCGTCTTCATTTTATTTTATTTTTTTTCTCTCTAAAACTTATCTCAACAATTATCATTCCAATGTTGGTCCAAATCTAAAATTTTCAGTTTTATTTGACAAATTCCCGTCTAAATATGAGTTTTCCCGTCCAATTACATTTATTTGTTCAAGATGGAATGAAAGTCTGGACGAGTTTATGAAATATTTTAATTAAATTTTTATTCTACTACAATAAATATCTTCTAATTTAAATTGGATTAACCTATTTATGACTGAAAATCCTTACTTAGAATGAGAGTCCAATTAAAATATTTCATGAACTCATCCACACTTTCATTCCATCTCTAGCATGTAGTCCAAATAAGAAGGGATACTCGATTCTTGGAATGAAAGTTTGCAAGTAAGGTGAAAAATTTAAAAATTGGAATGATATTTTTTAAGATAGAATGAAAATTTAAAATTTAGATGGTAATTTTCTTCTAGAATGATTATTTAATTCTCAAAAAAATTTCCGTTGCAATTTGTTGTCATGTCCCTCTGTCCATTTCAACATGTCTTATGTTCTTAACCTTGTATTTATCTTTGTTTTTTTACCTTGTACTTATTATGTTGTGTTTTATAGGTTTTTCACTTACTTTGCAGAGACCGCACTAACTTGTATAACTGTCGCAATGAACTTCTCTCGTCCTACATGTACGTGGTTGCGTAGTCTATAGACTTATAGATTTATATAAAATGCAACTTTCGCGTTTTTGTACGACATTTGTTCGTCACTATCTTACCTCTTTAGTATTTGTTTGTTTTTGCGCAGCGAGGAAATCAACATGTGTGTCGGTGATATAATAATGCATGTGGAAGAGAATCACCAGCAGGTACGTTGGCATGTACAACATTTAAGCATGGATTGAAAAAAAATTCTCTCTCCTCACTACCGACGGTCATTCACTCTTACCCTTCAACAAAGTCGATCAATGTCATGGTCACTCGTCTTCACGACTGCTTAGCATCATTGTCACTCACTAAAATAATGACACTGTTAAATTTATTACTCAATCACTCTGTTACTCTGTAATTTTTTTTCCTTTTCTGTTTTATCTATATCACTTTTGTGCTTGTCACCTTATCGATCTATTACTTCTTTTGTTTATGTATTTTGTCTCTTGGCCACTTTAGTCTTCCATTACACTACCCCGTCCTGGTCATCTTATTTCTCACTTTGCTTGAGTATAGCAAAGCGATAAAAAATTGTTTTGTTTTTATTATATGAAGGTCCAAATTTTATTTTATCCCACTTTTATGTGTTTTGAGGTGATAAGCAAACAATGTTTGATATGAATGACATCAAAAATTCAATTTAAGTATTATCACTCATCCCCTATTTTTTTTCAGCCCTACTTGTACTCTTGTCTTCTCATTCTTTATACCTACCACCCACCACCCTCCCTCTCCCAACTCGTCTCACTCTCTCCTTCATTTTTTGACCTCTACTCCACTAGGATGAAAAAAAAAAAATTGTACTTTTATGCATATGTATGTTATGTTTTATCTCCTCATAATTGTTTAGAAAAAAACAATATAATGCAAACATAATTATATTAATTTAATTTATTTCAAATGCGATAAAATTATATAAATTTAACATATACTAGGCTACCAGTCGGGCCACCCAGGTCACCTTATTTGCCCGGGCAGTCCGATCATGCAATGGCCAAAGAGGGTCCCCCCCCACCACCACCACCTGTCTCTTATACACATCTAGATGTGTATAAGAGACAGGGCCAAAGAGGGTCCCCCCCCACCACCACCACTAAAAAAAAAAAAAAAAAAAAAGTTATGGAGAAAAATAACTGAATAATTTTTGTTTAAAGATCACATCAAAATTCTTCACCAAATTGCAAATTTTTATTTTTTTTTCTTGCTCCGGTCGGCCAAGTGGTCCCAGACCACTCTTGTAGCCTAGCTATTATATGCTTATGTACGTAGTATTTTTTGTAATAAAATAAATTAAATTAAAGTAAAAAACTAATTACAACGTTATTTTTCAATATATTTTGTGAGTCAAACAAAATAAAATACACAAAATCAACCACACCCAACATCCTCGACTAGGGGAAGAGGTGAAAAATGATATTAAAAAAAAAACAATGAAAAAGATTAAAAAAAACATATTTAAAATTTACAAACTATATCAAACCATAAAAATATTTTTATTCATTAAAACAGAACTAAATTACCTCGCTTGTGTGGGATGGATACCCCCACCTTGCCGGATTCGAACTCATGTCTCTTACTTGAATTGTTACATGTGTATAAAATCCAGTCATGTTCACTACTCAACACTTAACATGTTTGAACTCTTATGGACCATTTCTATTAAGTTTCATCGGATAATTCAAATATATTTGGTTCATTGATAACTCTAGATACATTTTAAATGTTTTAGAGTGAAGAGAATCTCATATATATTTTTAGGCATATGTAGGTGTTTTTGTTTTTTAATAAATTTAGACATATCCGTTTTTGCGTCCACAAATGCTTAAATCGAGTTGTTGAGATCCATATAGCGGAAGAACTTTTTTTTCGTAAAAATTTATTCGACGTTTTGGTCCGTGATCACCATAGCATGGATAACTTCATGTAAGTTACTTTTGTATTTTTATAAATTTATTTTCGCCCGTTATATGTAAAAGATAAAATCAGTCTACAGAAAGATGTATGTACAATGAATAGTACTACGAGCAAGAAACGAGGATATGAGGAAAGGACGTTAGGACGTACTATCCACTTGTCAGAATGATTACTTGCATTGTATCCATATTAAAAAAACGATTGAAGTTTTCTATTGACAAAATCAGTTGGAACACATCTCAACTCTTTTATGGTAAATAATATATAAGAAAATTGAAACTTCTAACCATAGTGCACGAGGTTGAGAACCACATTGGTATCCTAACCCACACAACTAGACTAGCTACATGTTGAAATGAAGGATATGACGAAAGAACGTTAGGACCTACTATCCAGCTGTCAGAATGATTCCTTTCAGTGTACCCATATTTAAAAAATCATTCAAATCTTCTATTGACAAAACCAATGAGACTACCTCTTAACTCTTTTATGGTTGAAAAACTATAAGAGAATTTAAACTCTTAACTACAATGGGTAGGGTTGAAAGATGATGTCGGTGCATATACCCTTATAAGGGTATCCGACCTGGTTTTTGCAAGTGACAAAATATAAGTTTGGTTTAAAGTTTGAGTACATCACGCGAGTCGCTTCTGCATTTCAATAACGCTGGCTAAGTGGTTGACTATAATTAGAGAGTGTGTGAGCATGCAGACTCAAGGCGCGCGTGATCTCTTTTATTGTTGATGATTGTAAAGTTGGCGTTGTTGCCGACCGAATTTTTGTTTTCGACTTAAACTAGGATTAAAAAATTTTGTTTATTGATTTGTACGCTTGACCTTGGTTTGTGCATACGTGAGAACGACTACGTCGATGGAGGCCCGGTGAGGTGTAATACATGGAGGGAGAGTGAGGGTAAAAAGAGTAGGGACTAGCGTATGCACGGTAGGGGCGGGGCGTGATGGTCGTAGGATTAGTCAGTAAGTCGACGCAGTTTAAAAAGTTTGTCGCTACACCCGTTTAAAAAGTTTGTCGCTAGTATTAAACTCAGCCTTGGGCCTAATACAATTGGTTACGGTATCAGACTTTCATGAGAAAGATTCAGGAATCGAGGCCAACTGTCGATGTCGAAGGAGTAATGGAGCGGCGAGGAGAAACGAAAGGGTTGAGGGCCCGGTGAGGCTATCCCCGTGGTTTTGTTGCCTGCAGGGTAGAGCAGCGGGACCAAGACGGTACAACGGTTTTTGTCTTATTTTTGCGATTATTGATTTTATTATTATACATTATTGTTATTATCCCTTTTATTTTGTCCATCTCTTTTAGGTAGGGTGTGGTACCGGTTTAGAAGTTCGTCCGAACCCTTGCGTGTTCGAGTTGCTAATAAAACCCCTGTATTCGCCTATTTTTCTTGAAACATAGACCGACGGGGGCCGGACCATAAGCAGCCCGGGACATCGTGAGGGGACCACAACAACCTTAAGGCAAGCTGGAAGTCACATGGAACCCGTTATCCGCTCTGGTCTCCAAAGTGTTATTAAGGTATTTGATGTTGCTACCCAAATTCGCACCAGGACTTATACTGTAAGCCCCGCAACCATTTGGCGCCTGTGGCCTGGGTGCGAGCTTAACCATTGGGGGTCCGAAGGGTGGAACGAACCAGAGGGGAGTTGTGGCAGAATCCGCAGTAATGCATGCCAACAACAATCGTCCGTCGAGTTGGGTATAGAGGTGAAAGACTAATCGAACCGTCTAAGTAGTTGGTTCCCTCGGATGCTCTCATTCGGAGCAACTGGAACCGCTAGTGAGCCTAAGTCCTTCGGGACATCTGCTAAAGATTGGAATGATAAAGAGGGGACTAGCGCGTCCTCGTGGAATCCTGACTTGTATAAAAGACGGGCAGGTTGGGCCTGCCTTTTTTTACTTTTTTCGCTTTGACTGATTCTGCGTATTAACGGAGCGACCGGTGTTGGGAACATGGTCGACACCAACACGAAAGCAGAAGAGCGAGAGCGCGAAAAACAACGGGGATAGAGAAGTGGGGTAGGGGGCGAACCTAGATTGCACATCGAGCAAAAGCGTTAAATGATAGAGATGGTCAGGAGCGAGTATGGGGGGGAGAGATCGCCGAACTCACTCAACTCCTAGTCGAATCGGATGGATCCATCAAGAGCTGATTTTCGGGTTTTAGACCCGAACGAAAACGATAGTCACGTTAGATTTGGCGGTAAATTAGTAGAAAAAGAGTAGGAGTGGAAAAAAGTTGCGTGGAGTTATGGGGGAGGGATGAAAAATGTAGAATTCAGATTGTTTTTCGATCGATGCAGACAAAATAAAACTCAACGCTGAAGGTTTTGTGGTGTAACAAGCTTAATGGCGATTTTAGTTTTGATGATGCGACGACAGGTTCGGTGCTACGGTGCGTAAGGGGTGCGAGGAAAAAAGGGGCTTAGGAAAGGAGATGTACCGGTTTCAGTTTCAGTTTTAACGCAAGATTCATCCCCATTTTCTTTTTTGCACATCGCAGCGGCATTCTTACGGTCGTTGTAAGCGCTTTCGTTATAGCGATTCCTTGTTATTAGGGAGATCGTGCTATGTGTGTGTTCATTGACAAACGACTTTGTCATTCGTGTTGTACGTGTAACTCTCTTCGACGTGATTGCGCTTGTGTTTGACGGACACACGTATCTAGTCAGAGTTCTGGTGGAAGATTCATTCTGATCTTGTTCATCCCATCGAGCAGAGGGTGTGAGGACGACCATGAGATTCAGATCTTGCCTAGTGGATGATGCTTGTTGAGTGTGTTGTAGGTGTGAGTACGAATGAAGGCGGTGTGCATGTTCACCATCAGCGGCGGGTTCAGTTCGATCCACCACGTGCTATCCGAGAGCACAGAGAAAAGCTAGGCTCGACTTCAGAAACCTATCTGTGTGCTGCTCAGTCTACCGCACGAAGCAGCGAGCCATACTTACCTGGTTAGCCGGAATGCTACACATTCCAACGTGTCAAGTGGGGGGGCGTCGACCAGCGGGACTGGAGGTTCACCGCTAGCTAGTGCGTTATGCGTTCGCTCGACAGACATAGTGCAGAAGCGGGCCACATGACCAAAAGGCTCGCTTGTCAGATGAGGCATTGCTCCTATTGACTAACGAAGCAACCGATAACAAGCTGCGAGCGCATAGATTGTTTGTGGACTGGTGTGCGAGGCACGAAACTATGGCGTAATCTTCATCTCCTTCTATAAACGCCGTTAAAACCCTTACCTGTACATCGTTCTATATTTTGATTGAGGCCACTGTTTACATCCCTATTGAATTTATTTTTGACTTTCTGGACTTCAGATTGAAGAAGCATTTAATAGGTGGAAGGCGGGAAAAAGGTGGTTTTGGTTACGATTGTCTGGGTCAACCAAAGGTTGGGCTTAGTTTTTAAGATCAATGACTTTGTGCTATGTTTATTCTCACTGTCTGGAGGACCAGACTTTGTTTCTTAGTTAGATGGTTTGGTTGCTCTTACTTGCGAGGGCTGCCTGTGTTTGTATTTTCAGGGACCAAACTTTGTTTTTAAGTTAAATGGCTTGATCGCCTTAGTTTATTTGAGGGTTGTACGATGTTTCTTTATCGTTTTTGAAAAAAAGAATTTGAACTTTGTTTCTAAGTTGAATGACTCCAACTTCTTTTTGTTTATTCGGAGAGAGATCAGGTAAAGGATCAGACTTTGTTTGATTGGGAGCCACACACATATTGGAATCAAGGAATAATTTTATATAATACTCTATTATTATTATATTTTATGAACAAGCTTGTCAAACTTTGTTTTTAAGTTGAATGATCTGACTTTTGTTTATCATTATGAAAATATTGTTAATTAAAAATATTAATTGGTGGTAAGAAAGAGCAGGTTGAACTTTGTTTCTAAGTTGAATGGTTCAGTCTTATGCTACCTTAAGAGACCGAAGACAAAAAAAATATATAAACAGTTAAAAACGACTAGCGTTTGTTTCTCCTATTCATATACCTAAAGAAGAGAAAAGTAGTAGTACCCTTCGTTTGTGTATATTCAATGACGAAGCTAAACTTTGTTTCTAAGTTGAATGATCTAGCTTGCCTTATGTAAGCTGGGTAAAAAGTGATAAATCATTGAGAGACTATAAACTTTTGTTGACAAGGTTGAATCTTGAGATTAAGTGAGAGTACTTACCATTGCGGTATGGACTTGCATGTGGTTGAACGAAAAATTCTGCTTAGTCTTTTGTTGCGGTTTGATAGGGAGTTGTTTTAGTTGCTCACCTCGTGTTAGAGTTGTAGGAGTTAGTTCAATTCCTACATTTTTTTAGTTAAATTTTTTTTTACTAAGGTTGACTCTCGCATTATCTAGGATCATTTATTTTACTTGGCTTTGTATAAATTTTGGAAAGCTAATTTCTCTACGAGAAACGTTGTCGAAATTTCTACAAACTTAGGAGTTAGTCAAAATCTGGCACAGTAAAAATCTGGAAAGTTTTCCCTTATAGGGGAACTGCTGCCAAAATATTTGCTAATCTAGGAAATTAGACAAAATTTGACTTTGAGAAGTCGGAATCATTTTCAGATTTTGAATTTAACTTCGTAGAAATTGTGGAATAACACTTCTCGAGAAGTAGTGCTGCCGAAGTTTTTACAAATCTAAAAAGTTAGTTAAATTTTATCTTGGCAGGAACTTAAGTTTCATTTCGGGTTCTTATTTGACTTAGTATAAATCTAAGAAGTTCACTTCCATAAAAGAGATGCTGTCAATGGAGTCAGACAAAATTTAACCCTTTAAAGTTGAGGACCATTTCAGTTTTCATATTCGAGCAACAATAAATTTTGAAATTACGGAAAACACTGCCGAAATTTTCATAGTTTAAGGAGTTTGATTATTTTGATAGAGAAGATCCTAACAATCCACGCTTTATAGGGAAAATATTGTTGAATTCTTCCTTTGCATTGACACCTACATAGAGATAGATTCAAACTTAGTTATGAGTACGTTTTGAGTGAAGTGTGATATAGAGGTTATTTCTCTGTACAATTATATTTTAGTATTGGAAATTGGTTTGTCATATGTTACAAGTTCCCTTGACTATTTCGATTCAGAATTGAAATAGTTTCATCTTGATCCCACGAGGATCATATTCTATTATCACCGATAACAGGTCGGTTGCCGATTCGTTGGTTTACGACTCAACTCTAATTCACTTTCGCCACTCAACCTAAAGGATTTCGCCGCTGTGTTTTGAACAGTTTTGTTGGGTTTTCACCTGAACTTTATTGAATGATCATTTTATTATATTATGAAAGGTTGGACAAAGGTTGAAGCTTGTGTGGCTAAAGTAAGGGATATGAGCGCAGAGAGTGGTTGAAGTTGACGTCGTGTACTGAGTCAACTTTTGGTTGAATCTTGAATGTGATTGCAGATATGATTGTGGTTCGGGGTTTAGATTTGACTTGTTTGCGATCACATATATATTTATGAAGGAAGTCATACTGTGATTGTGAGATGCGATCGTTTCATGTTTATAACCCACTATATATATGTATACATTTCGAGTGTGCGTACAGTTTACTGCGACCGTGCGTAAGGGTTAAACGGATTATGGGTTGAGAGAAAGGGGAGATCCCCTTTTTATCTTTTGTTTTTTATAATTATTATAGCTGGACGTTGAAGTCTGTGGCAGCCGTCAAAGTCAAAACCCTTGACCAAGAGGCAAGGTCTTGTGGAAAGAGCTCGTCTCTATGGCCATAAAGACCGACTGCCACGACAGGCTTTAACCTGTCTACCACCCACTCTCTACAGGGTGCAGAAGAGGGTGTGGTTCTCAACCGCCTTAGTGGTTGTCTAGCGTCGAGCGGATTAACCCCTCAAGGCACATGTCAACCGACACTTAAGTGTCGAACGTGACCCTCGAGACCATTGACGGTCACGCGATTATGAGTACTTCATAGTATACCATCACTGTGACTGTTTGTGTATTCATGCATGACTCGTCGATATGAGAAAACCATGAACCCACGCAATTTTATCTTGAAGTCTCGCTCGCGGCTACTAACCGGTTTTCATGTCTAAAGGTTATGGGTTGGATACTAAAGAGACTAGGAACGTTTTGTTTTGTGTGAGTGATCCAACTTTTGCTTTGGTGTGGTAAGAGGGATGCGTCCTAGTCGATCGATGACGAGTGACGCTTGGGACTTCAGCCCCCTAGTACGTCGATTTGTGTACGGGTCCGATAGAGGCGTGAAACCACACGCACCCCCTAATGCTACAGCGTATGAGAAACACCATTGGCAGGGTCACCTCTTTAATTGCAACTGATTAGTTTTCGCACGTGGTTCGGTAGATCAGCGGAGATACGCCCACCTAAGGGAGGTGATAGTTCCTGAAGGTGGAGGTAAGTTGTACCTCATGTGACCCTATTTTGTCGTAGGGGTTCGCGAGAGGTATGGTTGACGCACTCGGCCAGAGCGGCGATAAAAGCTCCATTGCACCACGATAAAGGCTAAAGGCATGCACGAAATCCTGCGTGACACGGTCGGGAGGGTCTGTCTGAGGGACCAATACGCTTGACAACGTATCGCTATCCTAACCTACACAACTAGACTGACTACAAGCTGAAATGTAGCTATGCAAAAATGGAGAATACGCTAGCCTGACGATGGGATGAAAATATGTATGGGAGTAAGAACCATCTTACCAGGATGCCCTACAACGTGATCCTAGCAATCTGGAATATCAGGGTTAGGAGGATGCAATGGCTGCTAACCTACCAAACACTTCATGTTAACAAATGGTTGAGCAAGTGTAGGGTGCATACCAATAGGCGTTTTTTCAACCATTTTTGTGCAGTTTGTGACGACGGCATTTCAAAAGACACTACCCACTGCATGTTGCTTTGCCTAAAAGCTCAACAACTGTGGCGGTATAACAGAGACCTTCGACGCGGTACCACAAGTAGAAGGTTAATATGTGATAACATCGTCGTGCTCTCAGGATATCAACAACCCAACGGGTTAAACAAACGAGGGTTGAAGTTGTACATACGACTTCAAGTGTTCACGCCCTGGTGGTATGAAAAATAAGATATAAGGAGATCATTGACATACAAAAGTTCGAAAAAGGCATGAGAAGATCTTAGACAGTTGTTGGATACGAAATACAAGGCAAACTGACACAAGGTGCGAAAGCGAGTCATGCCGTAACCTGGGAAGAAGCAAGGCATCATTGACAAATTTGTGAATGAGTACCTGGGAAGTGTGAAGATAGGGCGGATAAACGATAATTGGCTTAAGTGCGTATTGGCATGGAGTGCACAAAAAAAAACACAAAAATAAACTAAAGAAAGTTCGCTCGAAGCGAAGCATAACATAATTTGTGGAAGCGGACATTGCTTTAGATTGAAACTTGCATAGGGCTCAGAGTATTAGTATTTTAAGAAGAGGATAACCATAAATATCCCCAAAAACGAAAAACACCATATCTCTCTAGTTGTGAAAGTGTATATGGTGGTGGTCTACCAATTGAGAGAAATAAGTATACTCGCACAACAAACAACCGACTAGATAGAACTCTATGTCCTATAACCATACAAATTCAACGAATAAAATCGTGACATGCTAGATTAGGCAGGGGTGAGGGGTGGTGTATACTTTCTATAAAAAGTAATCAATGTCGTCTACTTGGGTGTCTCAACCACAATGGGGAGGAGCATTGGGTGAGTGCAAGAGATACATTTGGACACCCTATAAAAATAATCAACACAATGGGAAGGAGCATAGGGTGAGTGAAAAAGATGTATTTGGACTAGCCGGTGGAATAGAAACCAGGTTTATGCTCCTCACAGTCGACAACTTGAAGGAGTTAGAACCATAAAAGTTTGTGAATTGAAATCACTACATTAAGTATGATTACGACAACATTTATTTGTTCCCTGTTTCTTTTCTTCCCTTACCCTCCTCCTCTATATTTAGTTAAATGAAGCAAACTAGGTTGTGAGCCGACTATTGCAATATATATATAAATAATTTGTTCGTCATTCAATTAATCAAGTCATGTAAGTCACTACAAATAAAGTTAGGGCAACAAGTAGCTTAATTGGTTGCTAGTTCATCATGGGTATACTAGTTAAGTTGTTTAACTAAGATAACAACCACGTTATTTTGTTAAAGAATCACTATTAAGATCCGTACCACAAATAACCACCTTTTAGTCAATTAGTTAAAAAACGTGGTGAGATGATTAGCTAAGTGTTCCACTAGCTAGGTAAAAAACAGTGACTACCATGGTAATAAAATAACTATTAACTGATCACCTAACTTACTCAGTTAGTTAATATAAAACACAAACAAAACTTCTTTGTTTATTTTTAGCTTGACGATTTACTAGCTTACTTCATTAGTTATTAGACGCCGTAGACCCTACACATCCACACAATTTTTGTGCCAAAAATTAAAAATATGGTATAAAAAACAGAAAAATTTATGCTTTGATAGACAAACATAGCGTAATTGAAACTTCTATCTTTATTTACTAGTTATTCAACTACATAATTAGTTAGTTTGTTTATTTCTTTTCGCAGATAGGTAGTTTTTTTTATTTGTAAAATGTGTATGGCCTTGTGTGTCAAAAACCAAGTTCATTGTGATCGTTGTCACATATATTTCTCACATTAGTTTGATTAAAAAATAAAGTACGAGGACTATCGTCGAAATGAACATTGATTTGAAATTTCTTTGAGAACTGTAAGATGCTAAGTGAAAACATTGTATCGAGTGTTTCAATTTAGTGCAACTTTGTTTTGCCGAAGAGTTCATATGATGACATCAACCTAGCCATAAATTTTCATAGACTTTGGATAAATTATAGTTTTCACACTATATATTTTTGCGACATAAGCGATGATACTACCGATGTATGTCGATACATCGTACCATTGCATTTTGTAGTCGCCACATGATTGTACTTACTTTGACACTGTAGGAGATGAAGATGATCGTACAACTATGACAAAACGATCCTTATCAAACTCCCTTACACTCTCCGCCAAGTAAGTGTTTAATTGGGTAACGACAAATCCACATATAACAAAGTCTTATTTTAATTCATGATTCAGTTTTACTGACGTTGGGTAAAGTACCCTAAAGCTAACAACCAATATTGGTGGAAATAACAAGGACAATACAAGAAGAAAAGTGATAAAAAATACAAATTTTTGAAAACGCAACTCTGCAACAAAATTCACACTTTATGCCTTTGAGGGTTGACATCAGGTGCTTAAGAGTTCCCCCTCTCTATTTAATTTTTATGTTGCTACATATGACAGTACCTTATTTGTTATATACCCACCCACGACTATTCAAAATAATGAGCAATTGTTTTTCTTTCACTGCGCCCTCATGAAAGGTCAGAATCACCCAAGCCAATTTTTCGTTCTGCAAGCTCTTCATCGACTTCAAATAGTAATATGGAATGTCTATGTATTTAATGAACATGAACTCCAAACATTTGACTTCTTGCCTACACAACAAATATATAAGCTTCTCATTCTTTCTTTGTTTTCTTATCGCAATAACCAACTGGTTCGAAGTGGACTCCTCATCGTCACCTTCATGACCATTGATTAGTCTCAAACCGTCGTTATTGGTACGACCATCATTGTCACTAACTAGTCGCATAATGGGTATAAAAAATTAAAATATTTACCTCCTCTTTATTATCAACTCACAAGCAACCCAAATCCGAACCTTATCCCAATCACAATTCTTACTTTTTTTTTTTTCCTTTCATGCTCATAAACATTATTTTTTCCCTATTTCTACAATGCAAGATATCCCAAACCTTGCATTTACTTAATTTTCTTATTTCCTTTTATGATGCAATATAATAATGATAAAGTTGATTGTGGCAGACACCAATACATTATGTGTTCAATTGAACCAGTGAGCACAAGAGGGTCACTGAAAAACCCTCTCATTTTCTATGCGTTGTCATACCAACAAGGGTATTTAGCGTTCTTTTTGCAAGTCACGCCTGATGCAACTTCGTCCGATGTTGACGACGTGGGCGAGGGGGAAGCTAAGTCCCCGCTCGTATAAGCGGCACGTATGGTATATCGACAACGAGGTGCATCCCTTTGAGGCCTAGGGGTGCGTGATGTCAAAGGTCAGCGACAATGACCCCTACTTCCTTTTCTCCCCCGTTTTTGTTTTTTTCAATTTTTGACTTTGTTTGATGATCATTGTTTGTTTTTTTATCGGTTCAGAGTCTGGTGTCGGGACTAATAGGCCTAGCTCAATTGGTACTCCTCTGAACTGTTGAAGTGTAAACCTTGAGCTCGAACTTCATTGGAGTAAGGCGAGCGAAATAAGTGGGAGTTTTACGGCGAAAGTGAGATACCACTGTTTTTTAACGTTTATTTTTACTTATTTTGTAAGGTGGAGTCGGGGCTCTGCCCTTGCTACTCAATCCAAGATGCAAGCCCTCGTGGCCTGTCCGACCAAAGCGAAAAACATTGTCAGGTGGGGAGTTTGGATGAAGCAGCACATATGTTAGAAAACAACAAAGGTGTCATAAGATGAGTTCAACGAGAACAAAAATCTCGCGTGGAGCAAAATGGCAAAAACTCCTTTGATTTTGATTTTCAGTGCGGATATAAGTTGTGAGAGGTTTGAATGTGAGCATGCATGTAAGGACTCCATGGATGGTGAACTATGCTTGAGCAGAGCGAGCTCAAAAGAAAATCTGGTGGAGGATAGCAGCGATACTGACATGCAAATCGTATGTCGGACTTGGGTATACAGGCAAAAAACTGATCGATCCGTCTAGTAGCTCGTTAACTCCGAAGTTTCTCTCAGATATAGTTGGAGTGGTTGCAAAGTTTTATTACGTGGTTGTGGGACCAGATAGTGAATACGAAGTTGACATCAACACGAATAGGGAAGAAGATGGCGGAGACGAAGGGGGCATGCCGGGGTGAAAACTGCATAGTCCACTAGATTCTTAGTCGATTAGGGTGCACTAAAAGTCGAAGTGGGTTTTTTTATTATTGAGAGTGCGATGGTAAAGTTAGTTTTTTGTGTTAGGTTGGTAGTTAGGTTGGTACGGGTGTCATAGGCTGCATAAGGGCGGATGGTAATGAATCTTTTTATGTTTTAGGAGAAGATTCATTCTCAAATGTGCACATTTGGTGAGTAGTGGAAAAAGGTCACACTCGTGCTCGTCATCGTTGGGGTCGTTCTGATCGTTTGGATCGTGGTGATGATGAGTCGCCGTGATTGCATCGATGTTCTCGGTGTTATTCGTATTCCTTATTGGTCATTTTTCCCGCCTCCTTTATGGGTACCTTGTTTCTGACCTCCTCCCCATCCATGGTCAACTCCGTTGTCGAAGGTTGTGGCTGCTTCCTATATGTTTGTGCTAGGTACATCAAAATATCAAGCGTTAAAGACATGACTGAATCTGGGAGGGGATGTAAAGGAGTAAAATGGGTGGAAAACGAATACTTGACGAGACAAGCCGCTTACTTGGTGTGATCGAAGAAGCATGCTCCTGATAAGATTGGAGTGGGAGTCGTCCGACTGTCTGGCTCAGACACCCCGATTCTCTCTATTATTGGCTGTGTTTTCATTTGGTCATGAGTACGACCAGATACGCTGCAAGTAACAAGTTGTTCCCTAACGAGTAAAGTGCAACTTCAACATGACTATTCACTCGTAAAGCAAAAAAGAGAAGGGTGGGAAGCGGTGTTGAGCGCATCGGCTCTCGCCTTTCTCGCAAAAAGCGAAAGCCCTCCCGACCATCTCACGCATGAGTTAAACAAAATAAAACAAACTTAGAGACAACTTGGAAACGACACATAAGAAATCCCATGAACCACCGATATGGTCACGGTCACATCGTCCCTTCACCACTCTAGTCGGGTGCGTCAGCTGTACTTCTCGTGGTCCCTTATAACAGGATAGGTTCCTGCGGGGCACAACTTACCTTCCCTAAGGGCATGTCACCACCCTTACAGGCGTATCCCCACCGTGCTACCGACCCACGTACAAAAGTTGTTACATACTTAATTGCAAGGGTTGGTCAACTGGGGGCGTTTACTCTTTTCGCTATAATATAGGTACGCATGGGTAAAAACGTCATCCTAAACTAAATGTTGCTCATTGCTCAGGGCGTTGATCTCCCAAACACGAGGCATGCGCCGGTCGATTATGATGGTCTCAACCAAATGTGAAACCCATCATTCACCCTAACCCCTTATACGTAACTCACAATAAGCGAAACACACAATGCTTAGTTGGTTCAACAGGGCAAAAAATAACAGTGCGATGCTGAATCGATTACGATTTGACTTGACTTTATAAATTAACTTGGCAAAAGTCATCCTTCCCCGTCCTTGATACAACCAAAAACCATGAGTTCCGCCCCACGTAAGGAGCGAGGCACTAAAAAAAAAAAAAAAAAAAAAATATCAGCGAAACTTTTTGCCTAACCAAGGTTGCACAACGTACGTATACGTAGGTTACTCGTACACGTATTCCTGTACGCGACACGTACGGACGTGCACGTACTCCCGTACGTGGTAATACGTAAAAAGATAAACAAAAAACAAATTTAGCGGTAAAATTTGAAAAAAAAAGTATGTTATGCAAAATGATATTTCAAACAATTTTTGCTTGAGACTCATCGCAAAGATCTGTATCAAACTCGAGTAAAAAATCAAAGACACAAAAAACAAATAAATTGAAATAAAAAATTAAAAAAAGTACGAAAAACACAGAAAAAATAAAAACAAACTTTTGTAACAAGTAAGATGCGATTTGATTTGTAGTAGATGGAAAAAAAAAAAACAGCCCGGATTTTATCTTCACTGGCGATGTGTTTGATAGAGTGGAAAAAAAGATACAAGGGGCATCTTTGCTTTGGATGAATGTCAGTGTGGTTGAAGGTATCGGTCTTGAAAACTGACATATTACAAAATATCAGGGGTTTGTTCTCTTTTAAAGGTGCAGGAGTGTACTTAGCATCGCAGCATAGGCAGACCTTACATCCGGTTTCAATTGTTGTCCATTTCGTGGGCAACGACCATTTCATGTCCTACGGCGTTTATAGGTCAAATATATGTTATGCAAAAACATGATACAAAAAACTTTTTCCTGAGAGTCATCATCGAATTCCCAATCAAACTCGAGTAGTAAGAAATTAAAAACTGAAAAAAAAGTACTATTATCATAATAATTTTAAACCTATTTAAAAATAGTTTATTATTCTATTATTTTGAAGTTTTCTTTAAGTTTTTTTACTTTTAAATCACGACTGGTTGGGAATTCGGGTATTACTCCTAGACAAAAGTTCTTTGTATCATTATTCTGCACAACATACTAGTTTTTCAGATGTTTTGGATTTATTTATTTATTAATTTATTTTATTTTTTACGCGTTATGGAGCGCATCGGTCCGGTACCGCACAAGGCAGCGAGGGACCCTCCCGGCTGCGTTACGCAGGAGTTAGTCTAAATACTCGTCGCGAATATACGTGGAGCTTCCACAAGCCGCTCCGGCCGAGTGCGTCAGCCATACCTCTCGCGAGCCTCTACGACAGGACAGGGCCTACGCGAGGCACGACTTACCTCCACCTTACGGGAGCTGTCACCTCCCTCCGGTGGGCATATCCCCGCCGAGCTACCAGTCCACAGTACGAAAGCTAATCAGCTGCAATTGCAGAGGTGGACCAACTGAGGGCATTTCTCGTTCGTTGTAGCATAGGGGGCACGAGCGGTATTACGCCTTTATCGGACCCGTACGTGAACCGACATCTTGGGGGGGTGAAGTCCCAAGTGGGATTCGTCGTCGGTCGACTAGGACGTATCCCACTCACCACGCGCACATTACTCTCGCAACCACAAAGAATAAAATATTCATACATACACACACATACGCAAACAACGCGGCAACTCTCCTAGTCCCTTGCGGTCGTCCCTTAACTTTCTGATGCAAAAATCGGATAGGCATCGCGCGCGAGGCTTGGTATAAGATCGCGCGGACGCAGGGTTAACTCATATCGATTCGCAGTGCAGACGTACGTCAATGGTCGCAATGGTGGCGTACTATGCAGTACCCATACTCATGTGGTCTTCGTTAGTCTCGAGGGTCGCATTGACACTCAAGTGTCGGCTGACACGCGCCTTGAGGGTTAATCTCTCGACGCTAGACAACCGCTTAGTGCGGTTGAGAACCACATCCTCTTCTGCACCCTGCGGAGAATGGATGGTACACAGGTTCATACTTGTGGTGACAATCGTCTCTTATGGCCCTCGAGACCAGCTCCTTCCCCTTCCATAGCCCCGCGCAGCTCTCGGCGCTCGTGCCAAGTTAACAGTTATTCTAACACTAAAACTAACCACACCATGCAACTCGCCATACCCAAATCCCTCAGGATGGCCTCTTTCCCCGTCAGGAACCATAAAGTAACGTGTGCGCTCTCCTCCCTTCAATGCGCCCGAACCCGCTACCCCGCCATCCTTCCGGCTCAGTCGTGCTGACGTCAATCGGGGCTACGCTCCGATCCGGAGCGCCTCGCAGCCCGATGGGACACTAGTTCTCCAAGCGAGAGTACGATGCATTCGTTGAAGTGAAAGCAAAAAAAAAAAAAAAAAAAAAGTAGAAAGTGGTCCTTGGTTTATACGTATTATTCCTGCGCAGGGGCCATGCTAATCTTCTTTGTATCGTCCCAATTTTAACGGATGTCCCGAAGGACCAGAACGGGGTACGGCCCCTCAGTACTACCACCAGGTAATACCACCCTTGCGTCGGACCCTTTGGCGGAGAACCACCATACCCCCCCTTCGCCTGGTCCGACCGCGACCTTTACGTCAGGCCTCGAAAGAGACGGAGCAAATAAACTTGTAAAAAAAAACAAAAACAAAAAAAAACTACAACGAAGGACATTTAGGGGAACAAAGGCTGCTGGCACCTGGTCAGTCCAGTGGGTCGAACCCGTCGTCTCATCATCTAGCTGTTCGAACCCGTCGTCGCGTCGACTAGCAAAAGTTGAGGGGGATAGCCTCAACGGCCCTCAACCCCTCGACTTTCTCCATGCTGCTCTGTTGCTCCCACGCGGCCGCCTGCTCGCCTCGATCCCCGCTCCTTCACTGTAACAGTCTAATACTGTAACCTATAGGGCTAAGCCCAAGCCTGGTACCAACACTCGCGGAATCCCATGTGAAGTGACGCAACGCAGATGCTCAGGGCCAAGAAAACACCCTGAGTCACATTTCCACTTGCAACCTACCCACAATCACTAGGCATCCCCGCCGGCTAGCATTCACTGCGCGGTGACCACTACGCATGCCACCCCACACACCAAGCTTACTGTCGGTCGGACGTGGTAGACGAAGGCCAAGCCTTTTTACTCCTAAATCTAATCAGTAAACAACATCAAGCCGGATGTTTACGCCGGCATTACGATCAAAAGGGTAAAATCACACGCGCGCCTTAAAATTGCGCGCCGACTCACCCTTTCTACTAAGACAACTCTGACCCGTACGCAGGCAACCACCCTGACCTGCGCGAACATTCAAAAAGTTTGAACCAACGGCCCTTCTGTCACTTGCAAAAACCAGGGCGGATACCCTTATAAGGGTATTCGCGTCGACAGCGTATGCGCGATTTTGGGTTCGTACGAGTACGCTGGAATACGTACGTGTACGGCGTGCTACCTAGTGCCTAACATACAAGAAGAACCTCGACACAAGTCTTTGATCTTTCTGTTCTGCTAATTGAAACATACAGACAAGACCCACGTGTCAGATCTTTTAGTCGCTCCTCAGACGGTTTCAGAAGGAATCCTAACTTAGTTAGAGTGCTCCTCTTTGCACAACTCCAAAATGTTATCGCATGATGTGAATTGCTAATCACCTACGTTGTATGGTGATTAGCTCAAAGGTGTACTTCATTTTTTTCTCCTTGGTCTAGGTTACATTACATTATCTTTGTGCAACTCTTGAAATGGTAGAACTACTAATAACTTATCAAGTGAGTCGAAAACATTCATCGTTCTTGATGGTTTGTCGTCCGCCTGCGCCCAAAATTTTATTTTTCTCCTACTCGCGTCAGATTACTGTCCTAACCGATATGTGCACTAATATTTTTGTTTGCACATGTAATTACCCTTCAATGTTAAAGCATGATCGTGAAATCATCAGGGCAATCCGAATACTATCAATCCAACGGTTCTATCTATTGATTTTTATTTTTATTTTTATGTTTTATGGATACCTCACGAAACCAGAATATACAGAATTCCTCTGCGGGATAGCAGAACATATAACACCTCCAAGATCTAAATGAAATTTACTGAGGGCATACCTAACTATGATACAACTAATGCCCCTCGTGAGTCTGAGCCTCTAACGTGTCAAGGCGTGCAAGCCCGTCGTCGTCGAAAATCAAAGTCGCGACGGGCCCACATCGCATAACTTTAACCGTCCGCGTACCACAGAGCGCGATCATCTGTGAGGCCAACCACCATACTATGGCTCATAATGGTCTGATTCAGTCGATTCCCCACGTCAATCTTCACGCGTCTTTTTATTACCCCCGAGAGAATACATCTTAAAAAATATATTGTGTGTTCTCATAAAATGATAAAATAGCACTAAACATCCAGATTAATTGTATAAAGTTCCAACTATACAAATCCTTACGTGTAGGCGGACAACTCCATAATTTTACCAACTCATGTTTGAAAGCGGTAAAAAAATAGCAGAAAAAAATAACGTTGGTGAACTCTATCATTTTATCAACAATCCATTCCCTTGTCCCTCGTAACTGCAACTTACCATAACAAGAGAAGGTCCCAGATGAACCAAAACATTATTTAAGCAATGTTCACTGACTAATTAACAGGCGACCCCCATTGCACTGAATGTTCATACTTTTGATGCCCTTTTTCCTGTATTCATTAAGTAACTGTTGTAAGTTAACTGAAGATCGTCCATCTGGATCCACAAAGGTGAGATGCGTATATGTCCTCTTACCGACAACCGTTCTTCTTCGGTCGCCCGACCTTTTGCATTTTTCCTTCTTACTTGCCTTGCGCTAACGACACTTACTCAATTTGTCCTCTATGTTAAGATACACATACATTAGTTGAATCACAAACCTTTCTACTTTGAACAAATCTTATTGTGAGTAGCGGATTAATGGTATCGCTGCATATCGCGTCACCCCACAACGACTCAACCAGTTATACAGACGATTGTTTTTTTTTTCCGTCTCCACGACCTGTCTATTTTTCACACGAAAGAGATATTCTCTCCAGCGCTAATCCAACGATGGAGCTGTAACCCTTATATACACGTACTTAGTCCATGATGACAACAATGCATAAACCAACAGTCCCTCACAATTCACAAGATCAACACCCTCACTCTTAATCTTCGTCGAATAATTACACTGCTTGACTCCCGACGAATTTATTTTAGTAGAACAAGATTGAAGTCAGCCTCCCTCGCAGACGCATCAAAGACCTTACTCTCCGTATCATCCTTAACAAAAGAAAAATAAAACAGAAGACGCTTAACAATACCTCCATAATTTGTCGCTTTCGGGACGCCTCCCTAAGATGAACCAGACAATATATCCAACACCTCTTTTCAAGTTTCCTTACCATCTTGGCCTGTCGAAGGTTCGTTGTTTTCCCCCGCTCTTCTTCACGCAGATTGTCGAATCTCAAATTCGCTCGTATCTCTGCTAACTCCTCAAATGTTTCATCAATCGTCTTATATTCAATCTCCACCGTTTCACATAGTTTCTTCAACCCAAATTTCTTTAAAGCCTTGAGTTTTTTCCTTTTCTCACATAGAAAGGTGAAACAATCGTTCACAACAATATCATCCACCGCAACCTTTTTACTACGCCTATATATCGCCTTTGACCTCCTTCGCCGCCCCGGTTTCTGTCCGCTAGCCACCACCCCATCGAGTTTGCCCTTCAGGTTCGTGCCGTCTGAATGTTCTTTAACCGCCTTGATCGTTAACCTCTCCACTTGTGCTTCTGCCTAAACTCTCTTTGCTTCTTCATCCGCTCGTCGTTGTTTTAGCGCCTCCACTTCACGCTACCTGCAAGTCTCCATGTTCTTCATTCGTTCGATTTCTTCACGCATACTTTCACCTGGTGACTTCGTCATCCTCTGTCTTGACCTACACCTTGTACTACATTTTAGCGTGGTAATAGAGATGTTGCCTCTTTTATTACCTGGTCGCAATGCCTCGTTCATTCAGACTTGTGCCTCCTCTTTGGATTGTTTTTTTTCCTTCCTCTGTATGTTGATCTCTGCCTTGAGACCAACCAACAAATCCTTATCCAGGTCATGACCAGAATGTAACTCATGCATCTCTCTCACCAAAATACTCAATTTACTCTCCACTGATTCATTTGTTAGACCAACTTTAAGCCTTATCTCCTCATTCTCCGAGTCTCTCAACAATCTTTCGACAAGACTTTCGCTGCTTGCCGATTCCTTCTCTAGTGTGTTTCGATATTCTTTATTTTCTCTTCTTAAAGTTGTTAACTTGTCACTTTCCTTACCACGTGCACTCAATTTCACCCCTCCGGTTGCCATTCGCCAGTTTTCTCCTATAGGCAAAGCTCCACCATACATCGAAGGCTCCTTTCCCTCTGTCGGTAAGTGCAAAGTGTGGCAGGTACTACGATCCCTCTGCCCCATTCGAAAAAAGATTCAAATGGTTCACCGGTTCCACTATATGCTCTCTAGGTTGAATTGAGTACACCAGCTTGCTTTCCAGACGATCACTTATATTTTATTTCACTTATTCTCTCCCTTTTTTATCTTCCCTACACTTCTTTTTTTTTTCCTCTTCCTCCTTTTTCTCGATATGCTTTATTTTCACCTTGTTGACAAAGGTCGCGCACCTACCCCAGGATTCATTTCTGCATGCATCGGGATAAAAGCCATCACCGTAGGCTAGGCATAAGTTATTGCTGCCGAAGCAGGTGCACGTGGCACGAAAAACAAGGCATTAACCGTGATAGCATTAGCCCTCATCAGAGGAACCCGCAATGGTTGTGGATATTTCTTTTGAAAATGATCCGGGAGTCGATCTAGTACAGCCACTTGTCGAATAGTTTTATCCTTACGAAGGTTACTATACAAATAGATGGTAGTTGTTTTCAACTCAATCACAATACATATACAAAACCAACCATAGGCGAACCTTAGTAGTCAGCACACCACAACAAGAAAAAAAGTGGAAGACTGAATGAGACCAAGGATAGATGAAAGAGGACAAATACAGTAGAAACCATAGTTTTTTCCCGAACACGACCTTAAGAGGTTAAAATATTAAACATTAAATCCGACCTCCTATAATCATCTCCACGTAAGAAGCAGTCGTCAACATCGACAACAAAAGTCGTCAATATTTAAAAACTACACTTGAAGACTGACTGGTTGGAAGTGGTGCAACCTTACGTTGTGTTTTGGTCAATCGCCAACCGACACTCGTCAGGGGTTTTTCAAGCTGCGAATTGAGGAGGAATAGACTAGGCTACTACATCTAGTATATAATACCAAAAGTTAACTCGTCGGCTACAAAAAGAAATATGATCAGAAATGATAGACCCTCTTTGACACTTTCCAACGCTCGAAAGGCAAAAGGTCGAACTCTCAAACCTCTTTTCAAAAACAGACCGGTAGTAACAGACAAGATAAGACCAGTGATGACACCAAGAGCATGTTCCCACTAGCAACGAAACAGGATAAAAAAGAGTTTGTGTGACAATTGAGTGACTCAAATCCTGTCGTGCAGTACTCGTGATCCCACGGTCAGTATTTTACATGTATTACCTGAAAAAGTAAGGAGATTTTTGTTCCCCTTCTCCTCTTCTTAACACTGGGCATGGTCGTGCAAAAAAAGCGTCCCGCAAAAATCTTTTCAATCTGTTGGGGGTATGGCCAACCCCAAAAGAGGGTGGGGTCAGCCATAGGCCCACTGGATAGAAGTTTCTCTGTATTTTGTTTGCTGTTGTGCAATTATCTCATTTGGTGGTGCCCTCCTTCAATCGCAGAGTATATGGAGGGCGTCATGATCACTATTGACAAAAGTCGAGTTTATTCCAAAAAAATTGGCAGTTACTTTGTTCACTGTTTTTGCAACCACCACCATCAGATCATTTGTGATCTGATGGTTGGAAAGCACTCTGCCGTCCGGTGTGAGGACTCTGTTTCTTTTTCTTTTTTTTGCCTTTCTCTTGTTTTCTCAGCCCATAAATTCGTAATGAACCTATTAGGCCGCTGCCACTCAGTGTCACACTAGATCGACCACACTCCTATCCTACTGCTAATGGGACCATGCTCCAGGACTAGAACCAAGGCCAGAGAAATAAAAGAATCGAAAGAAGGCCCACCTGAAGGAGAGCAAAGAAAGGGGCCTTAGATAGAAGAAAAGCAGTCCCAAGAGCCTCGAACTTCGTACCTAGAAAACGAAAGAAAGGCAAAGAGAAAAGATAGGCTACCCAGACCTCGAACTTTGATCGTACAAGAAAACCAAGCGAAAGAAAAGAAAAAACGAAAAAGAAAGAAAAAGAAAGAAAACAAAAAGACAAAAAAGAAAATGGATAATTTGCAAAATACCCCCATAAGTTTAGATATATGCCAAAAAGCCCCTAAAAGATGTGGGTAGAGTGCCCCTCTAACAAAAAAATATTTTGTGAAATACCCCTGGCATCCGTTGGACCCCCATCTTTGCAACATAGCCCTACCGGGTACCACCCAACTTTGCAAAATGCAGCAGTACTTGACAACTGTTCCTAGGCTCTATTGCAAAAGGCCAAGGCCCAAACGGGAAGGTCCAGATTGCCAAGTTGCACACACGCCTGACAGGGGCACAACACAAAGATTTCGGCCCAAAATGGCATTCCTCTCTTTCAGGGGCATTTTGGCATATATCTCAACTTATGGGGGTATTTTGCAAATTATCCCAAAAGAAAAAGAAAAAGAAAAAGGAAAAGAAAATTAATAAGAAAAGAAGGAAAAGTACCAAAGCCCATCCCTAGGATTCCTTATCACATCTACCCATGCCTATTCCCACCGCAGCCCAACCAGTAGGCCGACGTCCCCCTCCAGCGAGATCGTCAGTGCCTGTGTATTCGTGCATGCGTGTGCGCGTGTTTGTGTGTGCATGCATGTGCTGGATGAGTCTGGGTGTGGGGTGCTGTGCTACACACACACACACACACACACACACACACACACAGAGAGGGCCGGGCGGACGCATGAGCAGTTCGGTGCTCTGGATTGACGCTGGAAGCCGCCAACGGTCGAACCTTTTTTTCATAGTCGGAGCGGTGAACAGCACCGCGCGAAAGAGGTAAGCCGCGATGTTATCCTTCCTCCTCGTCCTTCTCCTACTCCCTCTGCCCTCCGACTCTTCATCTTTCGACAGCCTGCGGCAATACCCGTCTTCAGCTGCTTTACCCATTTCTCTTCCCCCATTGCGACCCTCCCTCGCGCTGACCTTTTCTCGCCAACATCTTCAGATTGTAAGATCTGGCTGCTTCAGCTCCCGTCATTGCGCAGTTCCCCCGCTCTTCTTGCGTGCGTGCCATTATTTTCTATCTCGCTCAAGAATATCGTGTTTGTGTGTCACACACACACACACACACACACACACACAGAGAGAGAGAGAGAGAGAGAGAGAGAGAGAGAGAGAGAGAGAGAGAGAGAGAGAGAGA
>BFEA01000168.1:2237398-2253635 GCA_003427395.1 Chara braunii | reverse complement strand
TTTTTTTTTTCTGTCGTTTTCTTGGTAATTCGTGGATTCTCAGGGCTCGAATATGTTTGTTCCAGAGGGCATGCTCAGGGCCTCGCTCCACTACTCACCAAATGTGGAAAATGAGAATGAATCTTCTGCTGGAAAATGGTGAGATACACCACCATGTTCTTATGGTCTTTTATGTATGTTGTGAGCAGTAGAAGTTGTGAGCAATAGAGAGAGGCCCTCAACTCTCTGCAAACCGTTGAAATACAGGAGTGTGCTCGGATCCAGACGGAATCCTGGTGTAAGCAAGCATGCCCCAATACAGGCGTGTGCTCGAATCCAGACGGGGAATCCTGGTGTAAGCATGCCCCGGGTAGTTCGTTTCAGTGTTGCTTCTTACCACCGGGCCTAGCTCGGTTGGTGCTCCCCACAAACTGCTGAAATACAGTTTTCCGAATTACCTGGGGCCCGTGAGCCAACGTTCTGTGTTCCTTTTTTACCCCTGGGGTCAACAATGTGGCATGTGGTATTCTGAAAAAGAGAGAATCTCTTTTCCACTTAGGACATACTCAGACTAGGACGTCTTCGGAGAACGTGGCAAATAATTTCCAATGCAAGCAGGAAAGTATAATGTGTGTGTGGGCACATTCCACTCAGATTTTGAGCCAGCATCTGAGTAGCAAATTACAAATCCGTACTCATACCATTCAATAAGGCTTGGGGATACCTCTTCCTAAACCACCAGTACCCTGTCCGGCTATATGTTTTGGATCTCCTCAATTTGCGGGGTGGGTTGGGCAGGGTCGGCAAAGGCATGACGGGGCTCATTTAAAAAATTGAGTCGTCGACAAAACAAAAAACGAAGAGGCTGAAAAAAAGGAAAAGGCAACAACGAAAAAAAAAAAAACCGTCATGGTGCCAAAAATAGAGGAGTAAATCAGCACAAAAGTAAAAGCCTAAAAGGTGACCAAAAAATAAGAGACGAAAAAGTGAACAGAAAGGTGAACAGAAAAGGCAACAAGAAAGGAAACTAATCAGTTTGATATCTGATCCGTGGTCCATAAGAACACATAAAACAAATTAATTGGAAAAAAAAAAACCAGCAACAAGAAAGGAAAACGGGAAAAAAGATAAAAAGCAGCCAAAACAGACCAAAAAAAAAAACGGAAAAGGCAACAAACGAGAACAAAAACGCAACAAAGAAAATGGCGCGACGAACCGAAAGCATTGACGGGTCTACTTTTCGTGGCTGCTTCTATTGTTTTCCAAGGCTGGGCAAACTGACGCAAGCAGGTTACGCGGTTGCCAGCGTACTGGCGGGGTTCAAAAAGCCTACCTGCACTCCGGCAGGTTAGCAAGCTTGTTCCACAATAGAAGCAATGGAGCGAGTACTTCATCCCTTAGAAGACCTCTGACAGGAGGAGAGTGTTGGTGTTGGCTCGAACGAGGGTGGTAAAAAACAAAAGAAGAAGTAAAGGAAGAGACGGAGACTTACACAGTCGTCGGTACGTTTGAAAACTGACTCGTATGTGGCATGGTTCTCGGTCCCACTCTTGTGACGCTTGGCCTGATTTCCAGAAGGCCAATCAGGCAGCAGAAGAGTAGTTTGGATCCGTCCTTCCATCCTTTCCTTCAGTATCGCTATTATGCCTAAAAAAGGCTGATTGCTCTGGTGGCCAAGTGCACACTGCACAGTGTAATAAGGGACGGCGCTTGTACATCGTCAAGTAATAAGGGACGCTGGAGCGCCGTCCAGCTCTTGTCTTCAGTTTTGAGACCTGGATCACCCTCCAGTTATCTTCTTTTTTTTTCTTTCATTTTCTTTGGTGTTGCACACATTTTCCAGCACTTATTCTGCTTATTGGGACACTGGACCCCTTTCAAAGTAATCATTTGTCGCTTTGGGGGGGGAGGGGGGGTGGACCTGCTTTCCAGCAAACAACACTCCCCACCAACAGATTGGACCTCCTTCAATTCGAAAAAGAAAAAATAAGGATGCGTTATTGGTTGTAGGCTTCTATGCCTCTTGGTGCAATGTAATTCCTTGTGAATTTGCAAAAGCAAATGTAAACTGAAAAAAAGAACGCAGGCAACCAGCACCATGGCAGCAGGGGGAGGAGGAGGCCACGTACAAACAGCTAGCAGTTGAGATGCCCCTTAGGCTTTAATACACCAAGCTGCGGTTTAATCCGTTCTGCAAGCAAATCCAAACTGAAACACATTGCAAGCAACCAGACGCAGGGGGAGAGGAGGAGCAACGCAAGAACACGAGGAGGAGGAGTAGCAGGCGGAGGAGGGCACACAGAAACAGCCAGTCTTTGCTTACCGATTGCCAGGCACGTCCCAAAGGATGCACGTCTTGTCACCTGATGCAGACAGGATCTGGCTGTCCTCGACAAACTTGCAGCAGGCAACGTAGCCCTTGTGCCCCTGTAGCATTCGCACAGGAGGAAGATTGCCTTCTCTGTCCATCCGCGACTGTGAGAGGCTGTAGATGGCACAAAGGTTGTCCAGACCCCCTCTTGCAACAAGATTCCCTGCCGGCGCATATGCACATGTCATGACCCATGGATTGTACTGCTTGATGGAGAACAACTTATTCCCCGTGAATGCATTCCACACAACGAGCCAGCCATCCTGCGATGCACTTACAAGCTTGTTCGGGTCACTTTGGCACCAGTCAATTGCATACACCTTCCGAGTGTGACCCTGTAGCCAACGGTTGTTGCCAAACGACAGAGACGACATATGAAAAGGGAACGCAGAAGGAGGGAGGGGGGGGGGGAGAGAGAGAGAGAGAGAGAGAGAGAGAGAGAGAGAGAGAGAGAGAGAGAGTCTTACTCTGGACATGCTAGCCAACCTTGCACTCATTTTAATTCGAAATGGATGTGGACGGATTTTGGGGACGATGTTTGACGAGTTCTTATACTACACACTCAGAATATACTGATCTCATGCTCGCACACACGACAAAATAGACAATGTGATGCCTCTCGGTAAGTGGCCCACAGCACAACTACACTAATTGTACATTGTGTAGTGCCTGACAATCTGTTGATGACCATTGGCAAAATTGTGAGCATGTACCCAGATCATACATGTGGTGAGCAACCTCTGTGTGTGTGTGTGTGTGTGTGTGTGTGTGTGTGTGTGTGTTGTCATATTCGCTATACACTCAAAAAAAGCACGACTGTACCAGACTGTTTTGTCGGACTTTCACTGACTCATCAGGAGGTTGAAAAGTGTGTGTGTGTGTGTNGTGTGTGTGTGTGTGTGTGTGTGTGTGTGTGTGTGTGTGTGTGTGTGTGTGTGTGTGTGTGTGTGTGTGTGTGTGTGTGTGTGTGTGTATTTGGAAATGATGAACTACCTGAGTAGGATTGTCTACATTAGCTGAATATATTACCACCCATCCCCCTTTGAGCCAGACACTTCCATTATTGAAAGACAGACAGAGGGATGCAGAGACAGACACTCTTCCATTATTGAAAGACAGACAGAGGGATACAGAGACAGACACTCTTCTCATGATTGAAAGACAGACAGAGGGATACAGAGCAGCCGAGAGATAAAGGAGAGCGCGCGCGCACAGAGTGAGAGAGAGAGGGAGGGAGGGAGGGAGGGGGTGACAAAGGGAAATGGGGAAAAAAAACGAAATCACATGACGAAACCTCTCAGAAACCAGGAGCTCAGCAACCGAACACGTGACTTGTATACAATTTCATTTTGTTTGTTGACTTTTGACTCAAGTTTTGAGAGATGGTGGTAAGTCTTGGCAGGCATGGTATGCTGGGAACAACCCGAACGAAGTAGGAGCAGCCTGGTTCCCGCTCTTCGAGCCTGATTGCTCGGTTTGACCAAGTGCTTCTCCATGTGCATTTCTGTCTTTTCTAAATATTCCCGTAGTCTCCCCAAGACCCCTAACATTCTACGAAGCCAGCCTAACTTTGCCCATCTCTCTGAGATCCCCTTCCGCCAGGATGGATGTGAGGAGAACCCTGCAAAGAAGTCAACCATGGAGACGTCAGCATGGAGTAAATAAACCGCAAGTTAAGCTTTTTATCCTTTAAACCACCACTACCGGGAAAAACGGGAATATACGTTTAGGGGGTCCCGGCGAGGCTCAGGAGAAAAGAAGTGTTTGGGCGTTGTGGGCCCACTTGCAAAAAAAAAAGTGAGACAAAAAATGAAGCAACTGTGTACAGACGAACGAGGTCGGGGAAGGCTGAGAACAAGGTGTGCTCCACATCAGAACTTCCAGATATGTATGTAACCACAATAATAGCTAGTTTCAGATTTTATATATATATATTTTTTTCCGTTTTCTTTTTGTTCTTCTTTTTTTTTGTGTTTCCCTGCCAGAGAGGCAGGGCGCTTTCCACGGATTGCTGACAACTCACTCACGGAGGGCATTGAGTCACACGCACTCCTCATTCTGTGTCTGCCTGCAATCACGTCCATAGCGTGGTCCTTTTTTTTTTTTTTTTTTTTCAAAACTGAAAGTAGCTGCCACGATGCCCGTGCCTCGGTAAAGCCCCCACTGAGGGCGCACTATGACACACACTCCAGATTCTGTATCTGCCTGCAATCACGTCCATAGCGTGGTCCTTTTATTTTTTTGTTTTTTCCAAAACTTAAAGTAGCTGCCACGATGCCCGTGCCTCTGTAACGCCCTCAAAGATGGGCATACTCTCACACATACTGGAGATTCTGTATCCAACCACAATCATACCCCTAGTGTGGTTGCTTTCCTGTTCGTGTTTCTCCCTACTTCTTCAGCCAATGCCGTGATGTAGCTGGAGCTCCTTTTTTTTTTTTTTTTTTTTTTTGCAAGAGTACCAGAAAAAAGAACGCAATGGAACTCAGGCTCGGCAAAACTCGGAGCGCAGTGAAATTCAGGGTCGGCAAAAAAAGGATCGGAGGTATTGGTGGTTTAACAATCTTCCATCAACATCAACCAAGCATGCTGCCGAAGTGAGAGGTGGAATTTCAATCCGTCTCAACTCCTGCCAACGAGGTTCAGGAACACACGTGAGGGGGAGAAGTTTCAGCCCTCCGCCTTCCAGCTTTTCCAATTGACCGGGTACAAACCTAACACCCATGAGAGCGACAAAGAACTTGATTCTTTTCCCCCCACCTTCTGGGCTGTCCATGATGATAGGCAGCATCACAGTGTCCAGAATAATTCGGAATAGAGATCCGTCCCATATGGCCAGCCGAACCAAGATACCATAACCGAGGGCATGGGCTGCTCCAGTAAGTTAATAAGAGATGCAGTATCATCGGAGGTTGCACAAGCAACAACCCACACAGCATTTCGCACAGTGGCACAAAACAGAGGTAAGATTCGTTTCTCAACCATCTGTAGTTGACCTCTTGACAAGGAAGCGACCAGAGTCCTTCTACGAGTGGTTTTATTTCCAGGGGTGCCGATCTCTCTGATCTCACTCTGAGAAGGGTCGGATCGACGGAGAGAGGAGTCGGAAAACTCACCGTCAATACGTTTGCTCGCAAAGGAACTCCCTTCCATGTCCAAACGACTCCTCTCACCAGGAGTACTCGAGCGCAATCTGGCGGCACTGCTGAGGCTCCACGTGGAGGAAGCCGAGAATCTTGAGTACTGATAGTAGCGCCACCGCGTTGAGCTGATGTTGGAGTACCTTCCTGCCCTGTGGGATGATGGTTGACTAGGGTTATCAGGCATTGTCAGGCATTGACTGAGTTATCAGGCATTATCAGGCGGCATTATCAGGCATTATCAGGCATTGACCGGCATTATCAGGCGTTGACAGACTGTGCAGGATGGCTCACCGCCCACGCCTGGAGAGTAGAAGAATGAGGGGGGGGGGACCCTCTCCCTGTTGGAGCATCTGGTACAAAAGGGTCATACCGGCGGGCATACAAGGCATGAACGCGTGCGAGGACCAATTTGGCATCCCGTAAAATGGGACTGTGCCAGATGGCTCACCGCCCACTCCTGGAGAATAGAAGAACGGGGGGCAGGAACCCCCCTCCCTGTTGAAGCATCTGGTGCGAAAGAGTGGGCGGCATACCTCTTTGTTGTGGCATCCAAGGCATGAATGCATGTCCGTACCAATTCGGTATCATACCGTATAAGGGGATCTTCTGGCCTGGTGTTGATGGAACGCAAGTCGGATGATGTGCGAGCTTGACAAGGCCCGAGAAGCTGCACCTTGCCCTGGCACTGCTCCGAGTAGCGCTTGGGAGGAGTAGATGCCCAGGTGGCCCATAGGACCTTTGTAGCATGTGACGTTTGTTCTCCATGAGATTGCTGAGATTGCTGTCCTTTGGTTGCCTTGCTCACCTTGCGAATCTTTGATTGTTGCCTTGACTGCTTCCTTGTTGTCTTGTCCTTCTTCTGCACTCGTTCATCGTATGGGAAAACACACGCGATGACATCGAGAGGTCTTGGACGATGCCAATTTCACCTCAAGTTCGTCCCCCTCTGACATGACGACCCAGATCTCATGTTCGGACAAGATTCTGGGACAACGTCGAACTTTACATTAATAAGTGAAGGCTTCAACCTATTAGGTTCTATAGGATGTGTATGGAGCACCGCACCAATCGCTTTCCTTATTTCTGCCTCCAAGCAAAAGGAGTCTAGCATCATCTCCGTCTGACATGACGACCCAGATCTTGTCCTTCATGTTCGGACGAGATTCTGGGACGATGTCGAACTCTACATTAATAAGTGAAGGCTTCAACCTATCAGGTTCTATAGGATAGGATGTGTACGGAGCACCGGACCAATTGCTTTCCTTATTTGTGCCTCCAAGCAAAAGTCTAGCAGGACTTGCACCGCTACCACCCAGAAGGAACGGTCCTTTTCCCAACACTGTTCTCTAAACTGAGCCTTAGTGAGGCTTGGTTTGAACTCTTAACCTACAGATTAGACCGTCCCACAGCTACTTCGTCCTAGCCTTTCATGACCATCCACAAGGCAACAGCCCTTTTTTTTGGTCATGTAGGACACGATGTTAGGACGTCCGACTTTTACCCTCCCACGTCATAAATTTTCTGCTTCAGAACTACAATCCTGTACCTTCGCATCCTCATAGACTCTTACAATATCGTCCTTGACTTTATTTACCAAGAACCTCGCTCCTTCCCTAAATATTACCGTCACCGTGTGCTCCTTAAACCAATGAATTTCAACTAGATCAAATAGCCGCGTTCACTTCAAACCTGACTTTGCGCCCTTTCACTGTCATTTCCCCAGGGTCCATATCTGATGGCAATATCCCTTCTTCGTAACACAGCCTCATCAAAAATTTCCTCTCTCTCTCCTCGTCTTCTCTGTCTATCCCAGGGTCTGGAAGGGGCGATCGAGGCCCCCTTTGGTTGTCACCATCTTCCATAGCTACCAAAGTCATGGTGTGCAGGAGTAAGCTCGGAAGAACACCCGAAAGCTAAGACCACTGGTATTTACCTAAACTGTGACTTCGAAAGCACAATTGCACTTGGCTCAGCTAATACGCAAAAGCAACGATTGTCATAAGGTCCGGAATCGGCTGGACTCTGTCCAGCCTAAACTGCCATCGCTGACACCCGTCGACTCCCCCAAACATGAGGGGCAAGAAAGACAACACATCTACCATGGCATCATCACGGTGAACTGCCATCGCTGACACCCACCGACTCCCCGAAACAGGAGTTGATTTTTACTCCTTAAATGCAGGAAGGAGACCGGACACCTACTCCTTTGCGTCTCTCTATTCACATGAACAATACCCATCCCCACGTGGAGTGATAGGAGCCATCTACGTGGCAGTGATGGAATGGGATCCACGTGACGGGCGGATGGATGGGGAGAGATCCACGTCGTGGTTATGATGAGGGATCCACGCAGCAATGACAACCAGGGGGGGCTCTCGTAGGAGTGACAGGGAGGGACCACATGCCATTGATGAGGATGGATGGACAGACATGGAAGTGATACAAGCCATCTACATGACGGTGATGGCATGGGATCGACGTGGCGATGCCGTGGAGGGGCAGGAAACAACGAACAACCAAATCGGACACCAAAAACATCAGGCTATTAACAGGCACATGTGACTGTCCGAATAGGTGAAGGGAGGAGGATGCTGATGCTGTCCCTTTTTTCCTTTTCCCCTTTTCCCCTTTTCCGCTTAAGCGCGCTACTCAAAACTCAGGCGAACACCTGCAGGTCGGAGGCAGCCCCCGCATGCATGTTCTCTCGTGAACACGGTTCTGGCTGCTACGGGGTTCCCCTTACCCGTATGCCTACAATTAATTACTAGTGGTAGGTCGGTATAGGCAGTGTGAGGTCAAATTGAGAGAAGAATATAGTCTTTTTAAAATTAAAATAAAAAACTCGGGCGAACACCCAAGAACGTAGCTCAGTGCGTACGCGGCCGTGAAAAGAAATGGGGGCACAGTTTATTTAAATAAAAAACTGTTGAAATACAGACCCGAGTTCGAATCCAGATGATGGAACTGATTTGTAAAACCAAATAAACTCGGGCGAAACGGATTCAAACCAATGCCAATGCCTAGCGCGTGGAGCGGCGAGAATTGCTCAAAACCTCTCGGCGCGGAGAGAAATATGCTCAAAACCGAGAGGTAGAGAGGTTTTGCAGCGCAGGTTGACTTGGTGGGATGCCCCGATAGTGCAACGGGGGACAAAGCTCGTGGGCCAAACGAAAGTTTCACAAACGTCCTGGGGTGAGGTCCCACTAGCAAAGAGGATTGGACTGAATGCCTGAATCTGGACTTGTTTGTGGAAAGGCGCAGAATGTCGCGATTGAACTGCTTTTCTGCATCTCTGCTTAAAACACGTCCAGATTCAGAATATTTATCCAAACCTCTTTGCTAGTGTGACCTCGCCCCCCTTATTGTCCTACAGGTTTCCGCGCTACCGGTAGTGGAAACAATACGGGGCCCTAGTCCCACTAGCCGCGTTGAGCTACCTCAACGCCTGAATGTGGACGCTTTTGCGGAGATGTGCAGAAATCGTGTTGAGTTTCCTGAACTGCACGTCTCCACGAACACGTCCAGATTCAGGCGTTGAGGTGGCTCAACGCTGCTAGTGGGACTTGGCCCCGGGCCGACAGAACAACGAAAAGCAAAACGGAGAAAAATTTTAAAAAAAGCTGGCCCGAAAAAGAAAGAAGAACAAAAAAAGTTTGCCCGTTGAATGAGGCGCAGCTGTCTCGTTTCTGGAAACGAAACAGGCGCATTGTCCAACGGGCAAATTCCATTTGAGGGCATTTTCACGGTAGCACATTCCTCCATGTATCTGACTGCAGTTCTGGCCACCGTGGGTGAATCTATGAGGCAATCACGTCCGGAGCTAGGTATGCCCTTTATTTTTTCCTTTTATTTTTTTTGTTCGAGGAACAAAGACTCTTGGCTGTTGCTGATGAGGCTCCCCGTGAGAGGCGGGGAGCAATGGATTCTCTGTCAGGATCTTCCATTTTAGGGCATTATCAGGCTATGACATTGCTGAATGTATCTGACTACTTTTCTGGCCAGCGTGGGTGAATCTGTGAGGCAATCACGTTCCCAGTTGGGTACGCAATGAGGCGGGGAGCAATCCATTCCCTGTCAGGCCCTTTCAGTTCAGGGGGTTCTCACGTCCGCACTTTCCTGAATGAATCTGACCGCGATTAGGGCCAGGGCTCGGTGGCACATGAGTGAAAACAAGACACACACGGCCTCCTTTTTGTTCCCCACCCCATGTAATGGCAGCAGATCCAGCACAGACAGCACAGTACCAGTGCCACCCTGAACGTTCCCGGAGTCGGTACCCTTTGCTTCCAGGAACGGCAAAATTAAAATTCAGGCAAAATTAAAATTCAGGCTCGTTCATTTAGCCTCGGATGTATATTGGTGGTTTAATTGCGAGGGGTAGCTATGCTTGGAGGGGTCCCCTGTATAGGCTGAGGAGGGGTCTCATGTATAGGCTTAGGAGTTGTGGTAGGTAGAGAAAAGGAAAAGGTGAAATTGAGAGAAGAATATAGCTTAGTCAAAAAAAAAAAAAAAAAAAAGGAACTTGGAAAGATATCAAGTAATGGAAGTCGTCAGTAATGAAAATCGCCAATAAATTAAAAAAAAACAATCATGGAAATGATCAATAACGAGAATTAAAAAAAAATCATCACAACATTATTTAATCATTTAATCAATCAATCAATCAAAAAATCAATCAAGCGAGCAAGCGACCAATCACGCAACTGATTACTCAACAATCAATTACGTCCAATGAGTCAAATCTATCACGCCATTAATCGACCAAACACTCTAGAGCACCAGTCAATTAATTAATCATTTAATTAATCAATCAAGCCAGGAAGCAAGCAATCACGCTCAGTCGATCAATTGATTTACGTTCAATCGAACTATTGATTTACGTTCCAATCGATCAATTGATTTACGTTCAATCGATCTATTGATTTACGTTCCAATCGATCAATTGATTTACGTTCAATCAATCGAATCTATCACGAGATTAATCGATGATTAATCGATCAAACACTCTAGAGCACTCCCCAAGGCTAAATGTTCTACATGTATTTCGTCATCCACGTGATGATACTCTGAACCTTCAGAGAGTGGACCAATGAAGGAATAAATAAATAGAAAGAACAGAGATCAATGAAAATAACGAATTACAAAATCCACGTGATGATCCGCTCAACCTTCACAGAGTGGATAAACGAAGGAATAAATAAGTAGAAAAAAAACAGAAAATATTCAAAATAATGAAAAAAATAACGAATTACAAAATGAATGAAAATCATGAAGAAAAAATTGGATGAAATGAATATAGATGAACAAACATTTGAATGAATCAATGAGCGAATTAAAAAAAAAACAATGAAGAAAGGAAATATGATTCCATAAATGATTACCGGTAAAAAGAATAAAAAATTGAAGCAATTATTTGAGCGGATTGATTGATTAATTAACAACAAAACAACGATTGCTTAAGAAACAACAAAATGAGCGGAAAAAAAAACAAGCTACGGAGCTTTTTTTTTTTTTTTTAATTTGGACCATTTCTCGATTTATGCGTGTCATCCTTGCGCAGGGGCCATGCTAATCTTGTCTAGGTTCTCTGTATCGTTCCAATTTTTACGGATGTTCCGAAGGACAAGGAGCTGTTTGCGAGAGTACATATTACATGAAGAAGTAGTTAATATAAAGAAATTACTAAATAACTGAATTAGTCAAAACGAACGAACTACCGACAAAGGCGATGCACGTTAATCACTGACCAATCAAAACCTTCATTGCCCTATCAAAGAGAGGTCGTTGATCTGATAATAATTACCGTCTTCACCCAGAATAGAACGCCCTGTCATCATCCCTGCATCCGGGCTGGAAGTTCCCCCAAGTAGAGCGATCATAACCGGCCGCTCTATTCGGGGTGAAGAGGGGTAGCCGTACCGCACTAATCACACATATGGTTAACCAGGGGTGTTATTTTCGGCAAATTTTGCACCGAATTGCACCGAAACTGTCACATTGTGCTGATTTTTTGCTTTTTTGTCTTGTTTTTCTTTTTGTGTGATATATATGTGCTTTGGGGTACGTCATGTGTCCAGTTTTGACATGTTTGGATCAATAATGAAAAAGTTGGCATTTCGGTGAATTCGTTGGACGCTTCATTTTAACTCCGGCAATGTTTTTGTGTTTTTTAGAGATTTTTTTTTTCTTATTTTTTTCGTCTTCTTTGGCCTGTTTCTTTTTTTGATGTTTGCACTATGGGCCCATATCGTTTGTTTTTGAAAATTTCGACGAATTTCGCACCGAGATTGCCGGCGAAAACGGCGAATATTTGCCCCCCCGTTAACCATCTCTCACTAATCACTAATCACCCAAAACTTGATTGCCCGATCAAAGAGAGGCCGTTGATCGGACGTCCTCAGAAGTGCCGCCGCCCGGGGTAAACTCAATCCGAACGATCGAATAAAGCGAGGCGCTAGATCCGACGATCAAAGGGGGGGGGAAACGAGAAAAAAAACAGGCAGGAAATAAGAAAACAAAGATAATCGAAGGGGCAACAACAACCAAAACACGAGATGATAAATGGACTCGTTCCTCACTGATGAAAATAATAAGTTCGTCTTTAGTTTAAAAAATTCAAAAAACTGCACCTTATTATAGAGTAAGCCACCTTCGATTGCATCTACGTTCCGATAACTAGTACGACATGTGAGATGTCCCCGTCGTTTGAAACGACGCGCGATCGAATCCGCCCAGACACTATTACCAGCCATTCTATCGGGTCATCGCCATATCGCCCCCGCAGTCGAGCAATCGGTAGGTGTTGTTTTCTGTTTCATTGTTGGTATGAGCAGTGTACATTGAGAGAACAACACTCACCGATTGTAAGAAAGAAGTTTTTTCTATTGCGCATGGAAGAGCAATTTGCCCATTGCTTACCTTCTTCTCTTCATTGTTGTTGTTGTTGTTTGGGAAGGGAAAATTTGACCAAACCAAAACGGCGGGGCAGATAGCAGACGAGAACGCGTCATGTCCGATCCAGAGAACGATTCGTTCAAAAAAAAAAAAATCGTTCTTCAGTCCTATGGAGGAAAGCCTTTCGAGACCGCCATGCATAGTCATTCATAAATACTCGGAGGGAGAGAGGAGAGAATGTGGGAAGAGAGGAGGAGAGGAGAGTGAAGAGGAGAGGAGAGGACAGAAGGTTGAAAAGAGGAGAGAGAAGGTTGAAAAGAGGAGAGAGAAGGTTGGAAAGAGGGGAGACGAGAGGTGGTGGAAAGGAGGGGAGAGGAGGAGAGAGAAGCTGGGAAAGGGGGGAGAGAGGAGAAAAGGTTGGAAAGAGGGAAGAGAGCAGGGAAGAAAGACGAAAGGTGGCGGAAAGGAGGGGGGAAAAGTGAAAAAGAGGGGAGACAGGTGAAAAGGAGGGGAGAGAAGGTGGTAAGGACGGGGGAGAGGGGACGATTTGGAAAGAGGAGAGAGGAATAGGAAACAGGAGAAGCGGTAAAAAGGAGGGGAGAGAAGAGAGGAGAGAGGAGAGGTGGTGGAAAAAAAAAGAGAGAGCAGGTGGGAAAGTGGGAAGACGAGAGGTGGGAAAAAAGATGGGAGAGGGGAGAGAGGAGAGGTGGTGGAAAGAACGGGAAAGGAGAGGAGAAAAGAGGAGGGAAGTGGTAGAGAGAAGGAAGGATGGAAAGAACGGGGAAACTTCGAAGGGAAAAAGAGACAACAGAGCTGGATGCCGACAGAAGAGGAATAGGGCGCCCGCCCAGGATCGACTGGACGGCATCTTTCAACAAGCGAGAGAGACTACATACGCACATGACACGTAGCAAGTACCAGAGCTTGTTTCATTCCTCTATCTAGCTATCCAGAAGGGAACAGATTCGGGGCCAGACAGACAGAAACGAACAGAGACGGTGAGAGACAGAAACAGATAAAGACAAAGACAGACAGAGAGATACGGAGAGAGAGAGAGAGAGAGAGAGAGAGATCCGGATCGGGAAGAAAGTCGTAAATAGCCCTTGCATCTCAGTACTCCACCCGCGGTCGGCCACTCGGGCTCATGAGATCTAGGGCCGGTAATAATCGTTAGATTGACCACATTCATTGGAACAAAAGGAGACTGCCTGCGTGATAAGATCCCGCCTCTAAGGGACCGTAACGATCGTTTCTACAATCTACGACAGGTGGCGATCGTTTCTTCACTGTACGACAGGTTCTTCTCTTATGTTTTCGAAGTATACGAGTCACATGGAAACCCTAAGGCGGAAATAACAGTCCTCAACAACAACAAAAAACTGTTCAGCAGAGCATTTGGCACGAGAGTAGGTCAGACGAAGAAGAGCGGGAACGAAGAGTGAACAGCATTTTCTATGTCCACGAGCGGCTTCTTCCATGGCCAACACGGGAAACGCAGAGGACGAACAGGAGGAAGGGGAGGAGGAAGAAGAAGAGGAAGAAGAGGAAGGACAGAAAGGAGAGGAAGAAGAGGAAGGAGAGAAGGAACAAGAGGAAGGAGAGGAGGAAGAAGAGGAAGGAGAGGAGGAAGAAGAAGAGGAAGAAGAGGATTTTTTTTTTTTTATAATCTTACGCTTCACGTACCGATCCCAAGAATCGAACACACGCCCTCCCGGTCAGGAGGCAAACACTCAACCAAACGGCTAAGTGGACTGGGGTGAAATTAAGCCCCAAGAAGAGGAAGAAGAGGAAGAAGAGGAAGAAGAGGAGGAAGGAGAGGACGAAGGGGAGGAGAAGGAATAATGACGAACAAGAGGAAGAAGAGAAGGAATAATGACGAGCTATGACCAACCAGAATACAAATCTGGATATTCAATAGCGTCAGAAACGCGCACATTCCCCAACGCACCTTTCGCTCAGGTTGCGCCCTTGTATGCTACTTATCTTCAGCGGGCATTCCGCTAACCATCCTTACGGCGCCATCACAACAATCCACCAACTCAGTGAAAAGAAGAGGAAGAAGAAGACGAAGAGGAAGAAGAAGAGGAAGAAGAAGAGGAAGCAGAAGAAGAAGAGGAATAGTGAAAACAGTGGCCATAGACTGCTTCTCGTACACGCATCCACAGATTTACATTTCTTCTCCGCATGTACAGTTCTCAGAAAAAACGCGCAATTTCCCCGACGCGTTTCGGCTAAGCAGGACTCCTCAGGGGGCTTCTCCCCAGATCCGCCTTGCGGCACCACCTTCCGACCAAGAGGAAGAAGAAGAGGAAGACGAGGAGGAAGAAGAAGAGAAATACTGACAAGCACTGACCAAACACATTTATCAATTCAAACTGGCACCAAAAAAAAAAAAAAAAAAAAAAACAAGCGAGTTCATAGAACTCAGAACGTGCATGATCTCTCCTCGCTCCGGTCATGTTAGAGGAGACCGAGACAAACCCGTGAACTCAGAACGTGCATGATCTCACCCGCGCCTCGTTGACTACCCCCCACCACATACTCCTACTCCACCTGAGTACAGAGCGCCAATGAGGCCTGAATACAGAGCGCCGATGAGGCCTTGGCCGCCTCTATAAGTATATAGATAAAGTGATCGGCGGATCCGAGGAACTACGTTGTCTCTCGCCTATTAGCTTGCTCAGGCCTACGTAGGGGGGATCAGTCTATACTCGTGTTTACCTTAGCGCCCAGTGGGATTAGTCTCTTTTTTCTTCCTGATAGTTCGAGGTCGTGTACATGTCAGATCGCTGTATAACGATTCCCAGGAAGAAGGGGAACAGTAAAAGAGTGAAAACAGTAGCCATAGACTGCTTCTGCACGTGCTTCAACAAATAGACATTGCCTCTCCGCACGCATGGAAGAATAATAGGAAAAGTATAGAATGAAGAAAAGGACGAAGAGAGAAGAAGAGGACGAAGACGAGAAGAAAGAAGGGCAAAGAGGTGGAAGCAGAGGAGGAAGAACGAGAATGGGAGTGTGAAAGTAAAACGAGTACGAGATAACAGGACGAGGGGGGAAGCAAAGTGGACGCAGGAGGGGAGTGGCGAGGAAGAGGAGGAGCAGGAGGAGAGAGGAGAGGAGGGAGGAGCAGGAGGAGAGGAGAGAAGCAAGGAAGAACTAGGACACAGGGGGGAGGAGGAAAAGGAGGAGGAGGAGGAGGAGGAAACGGACAGAGGGAGGAGCACGGAGAAAAAACATGAGAACCGAGGAGGAGGAGGAGGAGAATGCACGGAGGGAGGAAAAGGCGGCAGGAAGAGAAGATGATGATGATGATGATTATGTGCAAGGGGAGAAAACAATTGCTGACCTTGAGTACCCTCGCTCGACAAACGTCATCCTCCACTATATCGAGTGCGCGTACATCTCGCTGACGAGCACAACGCTTGAGGTTGTCGGCCGATAGCCTTGCCCGAGTATCCCGAACCATAGCCGTCAGCTCCTTCACAGTGGCGTGCGCTTCATTCACTCGGGCCCTCAGTTCTGCTAGACTGGGTCCTCCTCTTCCACTAGGGCCAACTGAGCCATCCTGAATAGCACCCCTCATAGGAACCCCCATTATTTCCCTTGCCATGCGATTTGCGGCCTTCCGCTCCGCCCCCCCCGGAACCCTGAAAAAGCCGCCTCCCTGCTCCTCTACGCTATATCCTGTACTTCTTACCGCCCAAGTCCCCCCTCACAACCAACGCCTCACTCTTCCTTCTTCCCCCTTCCCTTAAACTCCACCCTCCCTTCCTATTCTCTCTCTCTCTCTCTCTCTCTCTCTCTCTCTCTCTCTCTCTCTCTCTCTCTCTCTCTCTCTCTCTCTCTC
>BFEA01000168.1:2198047-2217914 GCA_003427395.1 Chara braunii | reverse complement strand
AAAAAAAAAAAAAAAAAGGGGGGGGGGGGGGGGGGAAGAAAAGGGCGAGGAGGGAAAGGGGAAGAAGGTTCAGATTAAAACACAAAATGACGAGGATCGCAATTACAAGCAAATGACTTCATTGTTTATATTCCCTCATTTTTCACCAATGTAAAAAAAAAAATAAAAAAAAATAGGAAGAACTAAGTAAGAAGACCGGATTTCTCTCAAGTTAAAAAGATAGACAGCACGACCAGTTGGCATCCCTCAATTACTTACCTATCTTCACGCATGACCGCAGAGCATTCACAACATATAAAATGAACAAAACAGAAAATGGATTGAAAAATTTCATCTTTCACGAAGCCCGACAACTGATCAAGTCGGCTTCTGTCTATATCAAGCATTAACCAACTTGCAGTATATGCAATTATGATTTCTGCTCTGACTCCGTCAATACAACATAATTACAGCAGGTACCACTCAATCTTCATCCTATTATCCATAGAAGACTACCACCTTTACCATCAAGTCCCATAAAAAAATAATAATAATAAAAAAAAGGGACAGAAAGAAAAAAAATAGGAAGAAGATGGGAAGGAAGCGATGAGAAGAACAATCCAGCAAATCAACAATGTCACGTTACTCCTAATTAAAAAAAAAAAAAAAAAGAGGAAGGGACTTAGGAGCACACCAATCAATCTAACCACTAATGGTACTTATCGATTACCGTCTTACGTGCATATACTGTCAAGGAGATTTTCCTCCCCTATTCCACTCATCTCGTTCATTTGTCCACCTCCAATTTGTTATCCTTCCCCTTTCCTTCCTCCACTGTCCCTTCGTTACCTTCCCGCACATCCACCAACTCTATATTCTTTCACCAAAGGAATCAACCCAATGCACCCAGCTGTCTTAAAACCTTACCATGCATGAACCCTAAACCTTTTTTCGATTAAAAAAATAAAATAAAATGAAGGAACTAAGGACAACAAGGGATTAATCGGTACCTCAACTAATCCTCACCACATCATCCTCAACTCCCTCACCTTTCCTCTTGTATCTTGTATTAAAAAAAAAAAAAAAAAGGGGGGGAAGGAACCCAAACCAAATCAAGATGCAAGAAACGTCATCGCCCAATCAAGTCATATCACTACCAACCAAATTGACCAAAGGCACCTTCAGTAGCCGTATAATTGCGAAGGTCAAAACATGAAAACCAACCAACCATCATTATGCAGTCCCCAATTCTCTAGTTAACAATATCATTCTAACAACCCACCAACCATCATTCCACAGTCACCAATTCTCTAAGGTAACCCTACCTTCTAACAACCCACCAATCGATAATGACACTCATTAATCTTGATTTACTTCTCTCCCCACATCCACTCACAGTGCTAGTTCTTTCATTCTTTATATTCATTACATGGTTACTCATAAGTAAAAAAAAAAAGAAAAAAAAAAAAGAGGGGGGGAGGGGGGAAAAAAAAACGTCATGCACTTTATTAACCTTTCATTAAAACAACCATCATGATCGACCAAATCATCACCTGCTATTCCACAATTTAACCATCAGCACTGCAACTGATTACAACATCGTCAGAATCACTTACTCCTATCAACCGCAAAAAAAAAAAAAAAAAAAAAAAAAAAAAAGAGGCTGCCGAAAGGAAGGAGAAGCACAAAGGAGAAAACCTATCAACTATTGACATAAAGACATCAAACAACAGAGTACAAGCGACCCCTCCTTCATCGCCACCATATATATTCCCTTATACACTTCAACCCTACCTCTCACCTTGTCAAAAAAAAAAAAAAAAAAAAAAAAAAAAAAAAAAAAAAAAAACGAAATTCTAAGAAGAGCTCAAGATAAAGGGGTTCGACAAGCAACCAAAATCCAACCATTCTCTCCTCCTGCATTCCTATGAATCAATCTAAATCTTTTGAATGTTTCTCTTTGTTGCAGGATCCCAATGGATACCTCTTTCTTTGAAACCCTCCTTATGGACCTTGTGTTTCTTCCCTTCCGCTTTATCTTGTGATTTATTCTTACTCTCTCACTCAACCCTTTCCTCACACAGTGTTTTCCTATGAAAATCGTAGCAATCCTCATTCTTTTTGTTATCGGATTTCCTTTTGTGGTGCCCCTCTTTATTGTCTCTTATTTTTTACCGCGAATCCTTCAACTCTTCAATGAAGAAGCTACTTAAACACAATTTGCACAAAAAAAACCCACTAAACCCTTAAACTGACTTAATGTCATCTCATGCTTAACAGATGGATCCTGTCATCACTGGTGTCATCTCCCCCCAAGCCCTGACCGGTCACAATGAGATTCTCAGAAGGGCGGAGGAGAATCAAGCCCTCAAAGAACTTTATTCCAATATCACCTCCGATATGCATGAAATCTCCCAAAAGATGCTTCCAAAACCCCCCTCCTCATCCTACGAACCCAAAGCTTGAAAACAGTTCTTCTTCAGTCCTTGCTATCTTTGACAAATCCTCTCCCTTATTAGATTTAAAGCTGTCGATCTCAACTATTCTTGCTACCCCTATGGAAAGACCTTTGCACTTGATTTTGTCTCCCGTGTCGTCTCTATAGCCAAGGATTCCATGGAAAAACGCATCCCCAAGGAGACCAAGATGCTACTAAGCAAGGCCGCTCGTGAAGGAATGGAGGAGACACTACCACTCATTGAAGTTGAATTCAAATACTGTCTAAATAAAGCTCGCCAGATGGAAGCCATGTAAGTAGGGGTTGTGCCCGACGACTTCTTTACTCGCCTTGGACTGCCTAAAGAAGTCCACGTCATTTGCGTTAAGGGCGTTCTCAGTTATCTTCCTCTCACCTTGCAGGGCAAATCGAGGAGATTCCGAAGGAAAATCCACCTACCAGAAGACGGACGAACACTCCAATTATGAAGACAAGCGCTCCACTTCACGCAAGCATCACGACAAAGAATACAAGGGCTACGACTTCAGTAGAGCAACCAAGAAGTTTAAATTTGATACGGTCAGTTCCAAGACCGACAACGACAGCAAGGATGACTTTAACACAGCCTCCTAGCGCCTGCCCCCCCTTTTCTGCACCTTCAGTCATTCCTTCACAATCTTTCCAAACCTCCGTCAATCGCTGACCTCCGCCAGACCATTTTTGCTCTTCAAGAACCTTCCTCTTGGCATAGGTCACCAGACCACTTCTTCGCAGCATCAACTTCCTCTTCCTTCTCCAACTGGGATTTCATTCTTTCTTTTTTCTCTAGGCAATTTTCTCACTCAGTATTGCAATGGATAAAGCATGGTGTCAGGCTAAACTTTGAAGGCACTAACCACATTCCCACGACAAAGAAAGTAGAAGTTCGTTGCATGCTCAAGGGCGTTTATTCTGCCTCACATTTCAAACATATCCTCAAACTTCATTTCCCTCCCAAAACCATCATTCCAAATCACAACCTTCTTCCTCATCACCACGACTTCATATCTTCCTCAATCTCTCAACTCCTTTAATACAAAGTCATAGAACAATCCCCCTCTCCAATTGTCATCAATCCTGTGTTTGCTATTGAAAGTTTTTCTAAGACTAGATTTATACCCGATATCAGATTTGTCAATCTTTTTATCTTTTTTCCTCATTTTCACTATGAAACTTTCGACGACTTGCTCTCCCCCCTCTCTGGTTCTCCTTCGCAAGATTTTCTCACTTGCTTTGACATAAAAAACAGGTACTACCATATTCCCATTTCCCCGGCTCAGCGCCCCTTCTTCGCATTCAACCGGCAAGGAACCTCTCATCCGCATGCTGAATCTTCACCACAATTATGCAAGAAGTCATGACAGAACTCAAAATTCGTAAAGTGTTAATTTCCTCCTACATAGACGACTCCGCTTTAGCCAACTCATCCGTTCCTTCCCTTATCTGGCAAACCTTCAATTACGTAGCTCTTCTTCACAATTTAGGATTCTTCTTAAGCATAAACAAATGTTTCTTTCTCTCCTCCCAATCTATTGAGTTCCTTGGTTTCATTTTGGACTCTCACAACAAGAGAATAAGAGTTCCAGAGGACAAGGCAAAGAAGATTATGATTCTCATCAACAAAATCTCTTCCTCTCCGGTACCAAGCAAATCCTTGACAAAACTGGCAGGAAAATTAGCATCCCTCTCAAAAGTTTTCCTCCCGGCCCCTCTCTTCTTATCTTACCTATATGACTCTATCTCACCTGCAAATTGGGACACTGTCTTTTCTGCCTCCAATGACCTCCTGCTTGACTTAACTTGGTGGGTCCACCATCTTCCCTCTCTCCCTGGACGACTATGGACGATTAGGGAATCTACCCTTCTCATCACAACAGATGCATCATCCACTCAAATCTCAGCAATAATCAAGACTCTCAAGGAGCAAGAAATAGTTTTCAATGAATGCCTCCCACCCTCTCTTCTTGACTCATCCTCCACCCACCGGGAACTATTTGCGGTCCTGCAAACTTTTATCTTCCTTTTCAACAATCATGAGCATCTCCTAATATCCATTTAAGTCAGATTACACCTTGTCAGTCAAGCCGCCTCTTTTCTACTTTCCAACATGCGTTCATCTGAGCCGATATTCAATCCCTGACTCTAAAACATTGCCTCAATACTCATCACTTGCGACACTCTTCTCAATCCTATCCGGATTCTGCGCGAACTCAACCAATACGCGGACCATGTATTAAAGATAGAAGATAATTCCGACTGGGGCATCTCTTCGCATGTCCTCAAAACTATTTTCGCCGAACTGAATGTTCCGGCCATTGATCTCTCCGCTTCCGATTACCACCACGTTTGCCCATCTTCTATATCTAGAACCTGGTCAAACCTCGCATTCAACATAGAAGTTCTCTCTTTGGATTGGAACTCACTACCAAAGAATCCTTACAGATGGATCTTCTCTCCCACATCCCTCATAAATGCTATCATCTCCCGCACAATTCTCTCCCCACCACTTTACCTCCTTGTAAAACCAGACTCCCCCAAACCAACCTGGTTTCCTAGACTTATGCAATTACAAATACTCTGGTTTTTCAAAATTCCCACATCTCCTCGTTCCTGTTTACCAGTCCCAAAGTGCATCCCTCCTGTCCCAACCCTGCCACCTTTGGTCACAAAGCTTTACTATTCAAAACTTAACTCTCACATTTCCTTTTTCAGCCTCTTTTCATCCCATATCCGTATCGCATAAAAGTCCCCACACTTTTCCATGTCCCCTGCCGCATCATCTCTCCTAAACTCCACCCCTCCTCAATTCCAGCCTGTACTCCACCTATCCGGAAACTATGCCCTGTTTCCCCTTCATAAACCCCATCCTCTCCAAACCACTTTTCAATCCACTTATTAAAACCATTTCCCCCCAACGGTCCACTTCCACGATGACCACGAAACAAGTAACCAACCCTGATATCTTGCCCTATTTGCTCATACGTGACCACCAATTCACTCAGAATTCCCAAGAACGTTTCTTCCCCTTTTACGGGCTCCCTCAACCTTATCAAGAATCTTCCACCCTGATGATCAGTCTTTGTATAACCCGACCTTACCGTCCTCTCCCCAATATTGATCTCCGCATATTGCAAACGCAATCCCTCACCGCACCACTGCCAACTCTCCCATAAATATAAAAAGATAGCAGCATCCCTATAAGCTTCAACCTCCATCACCCCCTTCAATACTAAGATCTTATTCCTAATATAACTTATAACAATCCCTAATTTCTCCCATCGCAAAGGACGTGCTGATTCCTCAGTCCCCCCCCTTTGTAATGCATACTCTCGATACACTTCTCGAAAGGACTTCACCCGACCACTATGACAAGGATCATCACCCTCCCTCCCTATCAACCGGAAACTATTACTTAGACAATTTATCGCCGCATTAACTGTTGGAGTTCCCTCACAATCAGTCGTTCGACACCGACCTTCAACCTCAATTAGCCATTAACTGCTTATGAAAGATAGAATATCCAAATTGATGCAACTCATACAATCTCGTCCAACCTGATTCCTTTCCAACCACTCGTTCAATCCAAGTAGCAGCTTCTGCATCCGATTACGCCATCGTCGTCCACAACCAAATTCATCTATAACATTGCTGCACCACTCTAATCCGCTCTCATAGTCTCCTTCGTGCTCTGGAGTACTTCTCTTCTGACGCCAACTTCCATTGCTCATACGCTCGTTCCACTATTCCCTGCAAAACGACGAAAGTCACTTGCGGGACGATGGGGGAGATGGGGTGGCCCAGGAGGTGTGTGGGCCTACGGCCCCCAACTCCAGGACTCTCCTATTCGACCTGCCATCATCTATGGTATGCAATTTCTTCTTTTTTATTGGACAAGACCTGCACAACAATTGTCCTGCAACTACATAGGCTTGTCGCCTGAGTTCCAGTCACAATCAACGCATATCAACAGTTACTGATCCATCTAGTTAGTTTTCTCGCTTCCCTACTCGCAAAGATTCTTCGCAGCCCTGGATTTTCAACATCTACGACGCGAGATGACATTCATTTGACATCCTTGACAGATTGCGGTACCAGCAGTTGGACCACGGACTCAGCAGTTGGACTCTACTGGTTGAGGGTTATTTTGGTAAGGGTTCGAGGGGACCAGGGACCTCGGAACTCACCCGGGGTGCATTTCGACGTTGCCGGCCCGAACGACACTACTCCCACTGCCCGCAACGGTATAAGTGACTGGCAGCGCAACAGTGGACGCAGGTTGCTGAACTTGCTGGAGCTGCTGGATTTCTTGTGATCCTCCTTCAGGCGTACGCCCTCCAGCAGCGCTCAGTGCATAAGCAAATCTGCACGCAGACAGGTCACTTCATCAACAGGTCTGAGGAAAGTAATTTTCTCCTTCGCCAATTTTGGCGAAGCGGTCCCACCCGCCGTCGACTTTCCCGCGGTGTGTAGGCCTGCGGCCCCCAATTCCAGGATTCTCCTATTCGATCTGCCATCATCTATGGTATGCAATTTCTCCTTTTTTATTGGACAAGACCTGCACAATATTTGCGGCTCGGAAAGAACCTTTTTTATCCTTTTTCTGTTTTCCCAAAGTCAAGATAAGACGACAGAAGAAAGTTGCATCAAGCATACTCGATAATTGTGCGTATCACACCAGACGTCCGGGGGGGCTGTCCCAAACGACCACCCGCGCAAACTCAGGTTGCGCCTAACTTGATTGAATTTTGACCATAATTATGGGTACATGCATGCAGGATGGTCCTGGCGTGCAGTGCCTCTGCGGCGAACGAAATTTCACCCGCCTTTTACTTATGTCAGTTATGTACCTTCCATGCAGTTTTTTTTTCTTTTTTTTTTCTTCTGGGGAATCCATGCAGTTTTTTTTTTTTTTTTTTTTTGTCCTTGAGGTATTGTCAGCGGACTAACCAGCCCCGATAAATTCAATATTGTGTCTAATCTGACATTGGGTGACCTTTTCAGCCTAGGGTGGCCTTGATTGCCTTCAGGGAACCTCCAATGGGGGACACCGGCTAGGGGACAGCCGGTAGCAGAGGGACCAAGCATCATCTAAGTGGCCAGTCGTTGTGCCTCCCCGATTACCCCTCCCCCTATGAACATCAGCAGACACTGCTTTTTAATGCCAATTGGGGGGACCAACGGGCTATCACTAGGTGGCGGGCGCCAAGCATGCCCAGGAAGGTACATGAGGCCAATGGGGATTGAACCCAAGACCTCCTGAATGCCACTTGCGTGCCTTACCAACTGAGCTAGGCCGCTAGATTCATGCAGTTTCTCATTTTCCACGAGTTCCCCCCCAAAAAAAAAAATAAAAAATTCCACGAGTTGTCAGTGTTTCGTTCTTTTTGGGAAATTATCCCCAAAAGACAGGAACTTCCCGGGTTTCACGGGGGCTCTTCAAAATCAGTCAGAACCTTTTTCAATTAAAGGGATAAATCACAGAATACCCTCATAAGTTGGGATATATGCCAAAATGCCCCTGAAAGATGTGGGTAGAGCGGAATGCCCTTTTGGGCCAAAATCTTTGTGTTCTGCCCCTGTCAGGCGGGTGTGCAACCTCCCCGTTTGGGCCTTGGCCTTTTGCGATAGCGCCTAGGAGAAGTTGGCAAGTATTGGGGCATTTTGCAAAGTTGGACAGTACTCCGTAAGGGTATATTGCAAAGATGGGGGTCCAACTGACGCCAGGGGTATTTCACCAAACATATTTTTGTCAGAGGGGCATGTCGCTCTACCCACATCGTTTAGGGCATTTTGGCATATATCTCACCTTATGGGGGTACTTTGCAAATTATCCCTTTATATTATTTTATTTTGAGAAAAAGCAAGGAATTCCATTAAAAAACTCAAATGAGGTCGGGAATCCTTCTCAAACAACCCGGAACGACACAGACAAACACTGGGACTTTGGCTCGTTGGATTCGTGGGGACAAGTCCAAACAACACGATCGGCCTTAGGTTGTCCAACACTCAAAGCCAACCAAGCCAATTAACCCAATCCACCCCCTTTATACCCCCACCCAGTCCAAACATCCCCCCCAAGACCCGTACTATCCCGTTGTTACCCTTTATTCACCCTACTGTCCTTTCCCATTTGCCTACTTGACTAACCTTCATCTAGTTTACTTTTTGCCTATCTTCTTATCTCTCCCTTTTCTACTCCACCAGACCGTCTACACGACGGCTGAACTCTAAAGCGAGTCCAAGGAGCCACTTTAACCCTCTCTTTTCCCCATCCCCATATGCCTTCCTATTGCGGGTAGTAACTGAGTGCACTGGTATAACTAGCTAACTAACCACTCTGCAAACTTTACCCTCTCCCCGTCATCCATTATGGTCAATTTACAGTTGATCGCCCATGTCTCTCTGAACCATCTCAGTCTCGCTCTTCGCCCCTGCTCTTTTGGAACTCTCATTTTTCGATCCGCCAAAATGACCCTTCATGTCATTGCCTTGAACATGGCTTTGATTTTGGGGTCTCACATTATTTTCCCCTGGAGCAGGGTTATGATTCGTTCCTTCTAAATGATCCAGAAACCGATTGCCCTGAAGGCCTGACCCATGTACCCCCAACCCTTGCAGAGGTAGAGGTTTTCTGGAATGCCCACCAACAAAACCCATTCCCTGTTCCATTTCATTGCAACATCTGAGATGATCCTCCAATGGTCCGCCCACCACTTCCACATTTTGGACGAGGCAGGGCAATCCCACCAGATGTGGATTGTTGATTCGAACATCCACAAACATCTTCTAGACTGTGAGTCTATGTGAAGACCTCACAACAAGAGCCAAACTGCTGATGGAGTGGGTAGCAGCGAGCCCAACCATAGAATCAGTGCTGCTTTTAGGTTCGGTTCAAGTTGCGCCCAACACCTCTTCAGTGCCCACGAGATTTTCTCTTCTTTTGCTACGTTTACTTGACTCCAGCATTCTGTACCAACCATGATTGGGGTCCGATCTTTTTTGTGCACCTCGTATCTCACCTTCACAGTGTACTCACCCATGGGTATGCTATCTCCTTGTTGACCTCTGCCTCTCCACGCCCATTGCTTCGGGTCAACTTTCAACTGCAAGATTGGTCTGCGTGCTTCCCAAAGCTCTACCGTCCAGTCGTCGATCTCATTCACTTTCTCCTTCACTGGTGGTATTATTACTCGTACCTTTGGTTTCTCTCCCAATTGCAATCATGTGGCTGAACCTTCTTGTGGTTTCCATTGATGAAATACCTTGCCCCCTTCAACTGACAACTCCACCAGCTTCAGGTACCTTTCTCCGTTTGTTGGATTCAGGATCGAGTACCATATTTCAGGCGGGTTTACATCCTTTAACGATCATTTCGTCAAAATGGACATTTTTTATTTTTTTAACGAAATTGAAACTGAGTTTTTTGGCCGAAAACTCGTCAAAATTTGTTGTTCATGAGGGTTCAGCGTTTTACAAACGCTTACAAACGCTGGACCCCCTGGCTGTACATGGACCTAGCTTGAGACCAGGCACCTCCAGGCAGGATTGCCTGGAGGTACCTGGTCTCAAACTGGGTCCATGTACAACTAGGGGATCCAGCGTTTTACAAACGTCGGACCCTCAGGAACAACAAATTTTGACAAGTTTTCGGCCAAAAAGCTCACTTTCAATTTCGTTCAAAAAATAAAAAATGTCCGTTTTGACTAAATGGTAGTTCTTTGGACTCAGCAGATTGATCCATTCCAGTGGGAGGGTATTGATGATTGTTCGATGCTTGTCTTCCACTCATCTGCAATTCTTCAATGTTTGTTTCAGTTCATTTTATGAGCACCTACCTTCCACTGTATTCCATAGGTCTCTTAGCCGCACCAGTCCTTTGGAGGTCCATGTTCTCCCAAAGCTCCCTGTTGCGGTGTCTGCCATGAGCATGAGCCCATATGTTCTCCCAATGGCTGATTTTCGAAGATGATCTGGCCCAGGACTTCGTCCTTCGTGGCAGGCTTAGTAACTATGCCTGACTTTACTTATTTGCAAGCCTACAATACTGCTGACTAAAATTTCGATGAGATTCTTCTCCTGAGGAACGAGTTAATCCAGACATAGGCTCATACATCCTCCATCCTGATCAGATCCCACTCCTTGTCCAAGGTCCTTTCACCTAACCGAATTCATTCCTTGTTTCCATGTGTGCAGATTGCTTTGACCACCCAGTATGTGACATTCCAACCTCATGCCTTGTGCTGTCTTCTGGTCAAAGTGATTAAAATGCGAAAAAGGCACCGGAAGAACAACAAGATGGGGTTTGCCAAGGATTTTTGGAAAATTGAGTGTGGCGACAGACAAAACTAAAATCTCCCGTGTGATTCCTATGTTAGCGATAAATGGTTATCACCGCGTGGGAAAGGAAATAAGCGCGCATAATTTTAGAATGTTTATCTAGTCCAAAAAATATCTTTGAACCTCCATATGGGCTACTCGACGTCTTTTCGAATGGAAAGGTAGGGGTATGCACGTGGGATCTCATTTTTAAATTAAGTCTCATCGTCGCTCACTGCAAAGCTTAGAGTCCGACGTGGAAGGCTGTAGTCTGGTGACTCTTTTCTTAAATTCATCCTTGCCACGTGTCCGGTAGTGAAACCCCATTTTCCGATAACGCTTAGTGCAACAACAATCGCTGCAAAAAGTATTGGGCCAATGAGGTGTTACCGTCATCCACGAGATGACAATCAACTCGTCGAAGGGCAAGAACAACTTCGAGCAAGTAATATGGCGGAAAATTAGTATCGTCCATCACAAACCTAACACCTACGAATCTTGAACAACTTGTTTTTGAAGGAAAATACTGTTGCCCTTCGATCTTCGCGGTGGCTTTTCGTACGTCTCATTCACATACACATGACCTTTTCTCATTATACGAGAACGGGTGTTGTGGGAGAAGGGGAAGTCGGAGCTCAGTCGGGTAAGTCTGATCAGTCCACATGGCATAAGCTAACTAGAGACGTGAATCTATGGAATCCGTCATTCGATCCAATTTAAAAGGAAATCGTATAACATTAATTTGGGGAAGTATGGAAGCAAGAGTAAATCATGCATGAAAATAAAACACATCAAAGTCTTAATTTGTCCATGTCATCAAAACAACATTTCAACCAATATATGTAGGGAAGCGCTTCTCTCCCAACTTGTTTTTGTGCTCCAACGAGTTGGGTCGGTGAAATGTGAGCATCAAAGGCCAGTAGGGGCAAAAAATCACACATACATAAATCATCATCATAAACACGGATCATTTGTTACACACAAAGGAGTAGAAAGAGAGAAAGATAAGGTCACTCGAGATCCGATTGACCTTAAAGAAGCGAGCGTGGCGAGATCTCAAAAGTTGATAGGGGCAAGGAAGTCGTCAGGTTATTCAATCATCCATAAAGAGAAACAAAGAGAGGAGAAAAAGAAAAGAAGGCAAAAAACAAAAAGTGTTGACGAAGTTGTAACTTGGCCAAAGATGGGGACTAAAGAGAGAGAAAGAGTTACAAGTTGATCATCATATCATCTAGCCACTACTTCCCTAATGCTCGCGGATTTTATAGTTGCAAGGGGGAAGATAGAAGACGGGAGAGAGGAAAGGAGAAGGGGAGTAAAATTATTTGCATTGGGAAAACCGTATCGATCCGCGCGAGTTCTTCACAGCCAATCAGATTGCAGTGTGAGGGGATTAATCCCCCTTCCACGCTGTCTTCCGGTGGTTTGAAGGTTGTGAGAGGAGATCCGTAGGAACTTTCGGTACAGAGACGAAGGCGAGAAGTGGGGGGGAGGCGAAAAATGGTGCGGAGCGAGACCAAAATTCAGATGAAGGGAGGGAGAAAGAAACGCGAAGTGTGAAAAACAGTTACGGGTCAAGGGAAGAAGGTGCGAATGAGAGAAGGGTGAAGATGGTTTGGGGTACAACGGGAGGCGGGGGAAGCTTGCATGCATGGCGCTGACGCAAAAAGAAAAAGGCACCGAAACAATTACGCTTTATCCAATCCGTCTCTAAAACTAGTTCAATCTTCGAAAATTTCATAAGCAAAATTTATGCGCGAAATTAGACGTGTCAAATCCTACGTCTATTTAGATTCCTTCAGAAAATTCATCGAGCTGTCCAAGGCGGATTTTAGGCGCTCTCGACATATAAGCGTGAAAGTGCGCTCGCAAATTCCGGAGTTCCCAACTGTCGAACAAATTTCATAGCACGCTCGCTCAAGTGCGCATAATTCCTACGTAAATTCATGGACCTGAAAAATTAAAGAAACTGCCGAGAACTCCGAGAAAACAAAAATACTTTGAGGTGGGGAGGCCTTATTGGGCATTGGTTCCATGCATTACCCACTTGCAGAAAAGAAGGTACCCCAAAGCCCGTTAATAACCTTTTAGAAAAAAATAGTAAAACATCAGGCTTCAAAAGTTCATTCAAACATAGAAGGTGGCACGCTACAAGCATGCCAATATTGCCTTAACCCTTTTCCCTGGCTCTGCTAACCCCAGCCCTCCTCCTACTTCGGGGCACAAATCAATTCGTAGGTCACCTTAGACATGACTCCTTTCTCCTCTTCTGCAAAAGAGCGCAAAGGAAAGCGCGTTGTCTTCCTTCGAATCACAGTCTGAGTCATTTTGCCTAAAAGTCATACATTCCCAACGTACCATAGTAGCGCAAAAAGGGTTGCGTTCACCACGAAAGCTCGGCCGAAAGAGTGACAAGACTTAGTGAGGTGTTTCCCCCCAAATATATGTTTTTGACATCACTTTCTGTTTTATGATTTGATCTTGTTGGGTTCGTCTCGACAACAATCTTTTAATGCCCCACTCTACTGCTTGTTCGAATCTACTTGGGAGAAAGAAGGCTGACTTCGACCAGTTGATGGCGGCTTCGAAAAACGGCTCATACTGTATGAGGCAATAACGGAGAGCTCTCATCGATTCCTTGGTGTTTTGGGAGGCAACGGATAGATCATCTACGAGCGCTTGACCATACATATCGAATTGTACAGCGAAAGACCTTTGATGTCTGCATGGGCCCGGATATTGTTCAACGACACTTTGAGGTGAATGACAAAGAGTAAGGTTGCGAGGGGGCACACAAGAGGTTAACGGGGCGTCTGAAGTTTTAGAATTTGCGCTATTAAGATTTATGAAATTTCTGAAGTTGGTCGAGTTTTTTTTTTGCCAGATTTCATGGAAATGCACTTTCGGGTTGCTGTTTTATATGTTTTTAATTGTTTTTTTTAGGTTTTTTTTCTGTGATGAGGTCGTAAGAAGTGCACTCTATAGATTGGTGTAAAGTATCGTTAAAATGACCGTCTGGTTTTCTTATAAATGAGCCTGGAAAATGGGTGCTCGGTTAACCTGCTCTCATCCTTGCCTGAGAGAACGAGATAGCACGAATGAAGCCGACAAGTGCCCATTCACCATCATCGACGCAGTAGAAAAGGAGCAAAGTGCAATCACCTAGATATAGAAAACATCCCCAAATCCTATCTATCGCAGAGTGGTCAAAATGTACGACCAGTTGACTAGGTCATACACTTTTTCCATATCTAGATGTATAACCGCTAAGTCCAAGTCTTCCTTCCCAACCACCTCCAACACTTCAATCGTCATTACTATGTTTTCAAAAATTGATCGGCCTCTGATGAACGCAGCCTGATCATCAGTAAGTATTTTCCGAGTCTCTTGGCTAGCAGTTTAGCTAGAATCTTGTAGGATACATTTAGCAACGAGATGGGGCACCAATTCCTTATCTCGTTCATATCTCCTTTCGTGAACATGATAGAGATGATCCCCTTACATGTACTGGTCGGGAGTCTCCCCTCGGTCAGTATCTCATTATATAACTCCACCAGGTCGTTGCGAAACATCTTTCAATGTTTTCGGTAGAATTCTGTCGGGAAGCCATCGTTGCCAGGTGTTTTCCTGTTCGTCATTATTTTCAAAGCCTGAAGTGCCTCATCTTTCGTGATTGGCCTATCCAGATCTAGCTTCGCGTAGGTTGGCAGTCTGTACTTTGTCTTCTCCTAACTTGAACGATCCGTATCCTGGGCCAGCTCCCTCTTCATGACTACGTGACGTTAAGATGTCTCTAAAGTACTTAGCTGCATATTCACACATCATCATTGGTTCCACTGCAACAAGTTCCTCTGGCTCAAACGGGTGTTTGAGTTCTTTCAGCGCACATACTGTTTTTGATGGCACTGGTTTCTAAAAGGTTTCCTTTGACTTTTATTCCACATGCCTTGAGTCTTTTTGCCCACTGGTCCACTTTCTCCTATTGCAGTCGGTCCGAATCTGCTAGCCTGTGAACTCGTTCTTTTCCCCAAGTAAGCTCAAATATGGGGTGCTCTTTCATCTTTCTCTCCACTTCTTCTACTTTTCTCCAACATCTTTTTTCTTCTTCATTACATTGCAGAGCTAGTATTCTGGAACAAACATTCAACAAATTTGACAGAATACGAGAGCCTTTCTCCCACCATTCTGCGATAGAGGGGAAATTCCCTTTCTGGTCACCCCATCTTGTTCAAAATTTTTGAATCCAATCATTCAATTTCTCATTTTTCAAGTTCTGGACATTTAGGCGAAAAAAATATCTTCCTTTCTGGAACTCTTAGCCCAGTTGAAAAGTTGTGATCACCGACTTATAATCTAACACTGGTTGTTCGTCTAACCAATCTCCATCACCGCCTCTTGTGCTAGGCCGACCATCAGGAAGTAGTACAATCTTCTGCCCTTGCCTTTCATTGAAAACTAGGTGTAGCCTTGATCTGCCGAGTATAAATCTCGGAATGAGTCCCTCAAGTCCCAATCGGTCATGAGGTCCAGCAGCTCCAACACATCCCTCGTACAACCCCCTTCCCTAGTTGGAACCGCATCCAAGGATATGTTCCAATCACCTGCGATGATCATGTTATTTACATCCGGAAGAATCACATGCAGTTCCTCAAAGAAGCAGATTCTCAATTGTTTATCCATTGGTGCATACACTGATCATATTGCCCACAAAATACCACTTATCATCAGCACAATCCATGCCCATTGGCCGAAGATCCGCTAACTAATCCGTTATTTCAGCTTCTAACTCCCGATGCACCAGAATCCCAACTCGCCTATTCATTCCTTCAAGTTGTGTCGCTGCCCATATATGAGGGCCACCCCACCACGTCCACAACTGGTTAATCTTCTTGCAATCGATCACCACCCTATTCTCATGCACCCAAGACCTAACTCTACTCCGTTTTTGTCGTCCCAGAGTATCTCCGAATCCCTGTAGATTCCACGAAGCGATCCTCACTGTAACCATTTATATTTATGTTCCCTTGTTGCGCCTGGATATGGGAAGATGACGTGCCTTCCCGTGGCTAATTACGAGTCAATATGTTCTTGAGGAATTGATATTCCACTTTCCATTCCTTCGGGTATCTTATCTTCAGCTCCATTAGGCAGTCTGCTGTCAACATAAGGGGAGAGACGCACATTTTGTATAACTCCTGTGGTCTAGCTTTTGCGCAGATCGCCAATGGTACTAAGCGTAGACCAAGGGGCTTCATCTCTGCCAATTTTGGTTCCGATAATCGAGCATCGATTATCAGACCAAACAACTTTATCTTATTGCCGCTTGGGCCATGGATGATCCTACCGCCCTCCATTCCAGCATCACCCATTGGTTCCGTACAATATCATGTTGATGATAAAGTTCATATTCCGGTTCTTCTTCATAGCTTTACAGGGCCCCTGATCACCTACGGACCAAACAAGTTCTTTTCTGGGTCAATGAAGATTGTGTCGAGAGATGGCATTATATCCAGTCTGGCTTGCTGATCACATTCCGGTTCTTCTTCATAACTTTCCAGGGCCCCTTAGTCCTGATTCTGATCTCATCCGCGATTCTTGCTGCGCCAGCTGGAAGCCGAAGCAATTCTCACCCTAACGTTAATCTAATGATAACCAACTGCAGGGTGAAGTACTATGCTAGCACTAGGGCCCAAATGCCGGCAGACCGGTAAGCCCCGGTCCCTCCGCGACTAGACTAGAGCCTGGGGAGGGGAGCTCCTCGACTGCTAGGCCTGTGTTGGCGCCCCATAAATGTGCGTGGCTCCTTGATTGCCACGTGGCATCTGTTTCATGGATGTCCCGCGACGTGTGGGCAGAGGTAGCGCCAACTGTGAGATCAACGAGGAAACTTAATAGGGGCGCAACTTTCTAGGTAAGAGATGGAGTTGGTGTAGGAGCTACAACGTGGAGCAGACGAATCGCTGATTACCTTGGAGAAGGGATGCAGGCGATTACATGAGATTGTGGGGGAACTCTCTTTGCGGTCGTAGGGGGAGCCAGAAGTCGAAGGGGTAGCAATCTCTCTGGCTGATAAGTTGAATGACATGATCGAGGACATGCTGGATACTATTTGGGAGCTGGAGGAGAGGCCGCATCCCCAACTCGAAGCCTGCATCGATTGGAGGAGGGAAGATGGCATGATGACTACCTGTTATGCCCTCTTCAATGAGGGTTGCAACCTGCGTTATCTGTTCGAGGAGCGGCTGGAGGGCAAGAATGACATGGAGGAGGCGCAAGCAGCGACGAAGGTAACAGTGCCAACATCAATAACAACGACAACATCGACATCAGCGATACCGGCGACTGTGAAGACAATGAAGGTTACTGCGCCAACAGCGATAACAACAATGACATCATCATTAGCAGCACTGGCAGCGGTGGAGACACCCGTGGTAATAACCACAACAACAAAAATAACTGAAACGACAGGTACACCACCAGCGCTTCTAACAACGACAACGGCGCCTGCCGTGTTGGCGGCGACAACGACAACAGAGACAACAGCAGCAACAACAACAACAACGATGACAACAACAATTATAGCAATAACAACAACAACAACAACAACAACAACAACAACAACAACAACAACAACAACAATGATGATGACAAAACAATTATAGCAGCAACAACAACAACAACAATAACAACAACAACAACAACAACAACAACAACAACAACAACAACAGCATCAGCAACAACGACAACGACTGTGATGACATCAGCTGTGATAATGGCAGTGGCAACATCAATACCAAAGGGGGAGAGGAGTGGGGATCTGTCTAGGACAGGGAGGAGGGGATTAGAGCTGAAAAACGTTTTATTGTCCCCCCCCCTTCTATCTCAATGCCGAATCGCTCCTCTACGTCTGGCAGCGGATGGGGGTAGGATAGTCGATGTCCCCTTCGTTGATTGGAGTTGCCGGGCCCTCGATTTCAATCAATAAGGGGTGTTGATTGACCCTCAGGTGCGAGGTAGGTTGTTTAGGGTTTTTGTGTGTCTGATCTGTTTTTTGGAGTGTTTGATGATTGTCTGTTGTGGTGGTTGATGAGAATGCTTTTCGCCAGGGTTAGGCTCCGATAGCAGGAGGTCAATCCTTCCCTGTCGCTGGAGAGTAATCAATGCCTCTGCTATTTATAGTAACATGGTAGATCTGGTCGAATACCGATATGGCTTCGCATGACATAAGCAGACCGAATGAACACAATAACATAGTATTGGATGCACACTAATGACATCTCCACAGATCATTGAATAGGGATGCTGGACCCAATTTCCATATAATTTCATTGTATTGGGACGCTGGAGCCGATTTCCAGCAGGTGCTGCTCTCCACCAATAGATGGAGCCTTCAACGTTGGGGCCCACTTAACGAGGCTGCTCTTATCACCTCGTTAACTGGGTTTCCCCACACATGAAGTTAAAACAAACAAACAAACACACAAACAAACAAACAAACAAACAAACAAACAAACAAACAAACAAACGAGAACCCACTGCATATGTTTGCATCTGCTCCATGGGATGATGACCCCTGTTGCTAGCAGGTAGTGGCCCTCACCAACAAACTGGACCTCCTTTTTTATTTTTTATCTTTTACGGCTCCAATTTATTGTTAGGGAGCTGCACCTGCTGAAAACCTGGTCCGGAGTCCCTGCCAGTGAGTATCTGAGTCACCCAAAACAGGTCTGATTCTCTGGAGCTTGTCCTCAGCGACCTCGGCGGTATGGACCAGAGGGGATCCCTAAGGTCGCCCCCCTAACTTGAATCCTTTGCTTTTTTTTTTTTTTTTAATCCGAATCGGGCAGGCAGTTCCTCCTACCAGGGTTGATATGAGCAGCCCCTGGTATTAGTTCCTGCATTGATGGCTCCAGTCTATTTTTTGGGGAGTTGCACCTGCTGGAAACCGGGTCCAGCACATCACAGCTTTAAAGTTTAAACCGCCAGTTCTTTTGTTTTTTCCTGTTTTTTGGACTCAGCCTAGGTCTGCTAGGGGGAGTAATACGGGCATCTCCCCCTAGCGTGCCCGATGTTTGGTAGCTCCAGCCTATTGGTGGGGAGCTGCACCTGCTGGAAACTGGGTCCAGCGTCCCATAAACATCAACATTCGTCTGTTACATATAGTTGCAAGTCGGATGACCCATTGGGTTCCTACCATCCAGTGCCCCATAAGTGCTTCAGGCGTCAGCCTCAAATCTGTCCTTGTTACAGCCCCTACCACCAGTTCACAGGATCCTGAGGGCCTCGTTTGACACCACTTGAAACTGAAGGGTGGGTTGGCCGGGCACTGTTCCACATCACTCGTTTTCGAGGGCGATTAATTTGCCCTCCTCTTTAAACCACCAGTACTTGGCCCAGCTATAGGCCGTGGCGCTTCCCCGTTAACGCGCCGCGGGTTTAGGGCTTCGGGGTACCGGACCTCAATGGCTGGAAGCGCCAGGCAAAAGAAAAATGAAACAGTACCCCGTCGCTTCGGCAGAAATCGGCGCGCAGGGGGATTCCAGGCTCGGCATCGATAGCTGGGCCAAGTACTGGTGGTTTAAACCTGTCCTTGAGTTCCAAGTGTGTCACAGGGAAATCCGGTTTATTTTGAAGTCACCTCAGGAATTCTTGAAAACAGCCTAAAGTTGTTATTGCTACCCCTGGGTTGAGGTGCGCTTTCATTTGTAGTTGGCCAGTCGTTGTTGCTTTGTGTTCATGTGGTGACCCATACTCAGAAAAGGACCAGGGCTAGAGGAGGGGGACTGGGTAGCCCAGCTTGGAACTCCCGGGTGCAAATCCACCTGGTTCGGCTGGACGACAAGCTCGTGGAGCACTTCTCCCTGGTCAAAAGTGGCGCCCTGCAAGGCAACAGGCAGCCCTTCACTTTTTTTTTTTTTTTTTTTTTTTTTTGAAAGCCCCTTCATAAGCCCACTATCCCCACGGTGCTAAGAGAACCGCAGTAATTGAGGGTCTCTTTGTCGGGCTGCTCCATCTATTGGTGGGGAGCGGCACCTGCTGGGAACCGGGCCCAGCGTCCCATTAATAACATCATGAAGCACCAAGTTTTCTGTTTGT
>BFEA01000168.1:2187605-2197962 GCA_003427395.1 Chara braunii | reverse complement strand
CCATCTATTGGTGGGGAGCGGCACCTGCTGGGAACCGGGCCCAGCGTCCCATTAATAACATCATGAAGCACCAAGTTTTCTGTTTGTTTCAGCCCTTCACATAGGTAAGGAAGGAAGAGGTTTACCGAATCAGGGTTTGGGGGGAAGGGGAGGGGAGTAGCCTATAGGGCAGAATGCCGCTCTCAGAGCTGCCACTAACACTTGGGAATGGCAGTGGGCGTACACCAAGTGGAGAGGAAGGAACTCACCAAAAGTACTTGAGCTGGCCAACCTGAAGGTGAAAACGACATATAGAATACTCAGGAGCAGGAGAGCACTTAAAAGTGGTATTATTATTCCAAGTATTTTGGCTAAAATGCCAATTATATACAATTTCATTTTTATTTTTATTTTCTTTTAAGACGTTGTCAACGCATGAAATGAAACAAGCCGCTTCTCAATTTATCACACATACTATATAAAACAAGAAAGATTGAAACCCCACCCGAACGGGTGCGGGGCGTAGTAAAAATCCAAACCTTTTGCGCAGTTTGGCTGGGGGGGGAAAGGGGTGGCAGGATGGCACATATCGTATGGCCTGGGGAAAATGGGGACGAGAAGGAATGTGGTGTCCTCACCAAGGACAACAAACTCAGGTTTCATGATTGGCTACAGATCGACCCCAACATTCCGATGAAGAGCCCCTGTAATTTCCCAGACATGTTTCCCCTGGCAGCCACAGCAATAGTGGAATTACAATGGATTGGTCAGGAGTAGGAATGAGGAAAGGGGAGGAACTAGGTTGTAGTAGCAGATATCCGGCGCCTGGTACAGGGCGAAGAGGTGCTCTCCCTTTCTTCATTAACCTGCTCAGTCAATCCTCTGGATGCGAGAGTAATCAATGCTGGCAGGTACCTCTCAAGACTCTTGTCCGGTTATCCTCCAATTCATTCTGTATACGCGACGCTGGACCCGTTTTCCAGCAGGTGATGCTCCCCACCAATAGATGGAGCCTCTCACCAGGCGCTAGCGGTGTCTGCTCTTACCAGCACCACTAGCACTGGAGGGGGCGGTTAAAAAAAAAAGAAAAAAAAAAAGGGGAAACCATGCGGGAGTCACAAGAACGAGTTAGGGCCGCCGTTGATAAATTTATCGTTTCGGGCCTTTGTTTCTGCCTGCAACCAATATATGGGAAAGGTGCTGGTGGTTTAATGCCTATACAGCGGTTCCACGAGTACAAGCTCAGGCCAGCCAAAATCTCCTCGGTTGAAACTGGCACCGAGCCTTGGGCAGTGAACTCTCTGGGAGCAAAAAAGAAAAGAGAAGACCCTATCTGCCAGTAGGGGTTATCACCTGCTGGAAACCGTGAGCAGCATCCCAAAACACCTCCCACGGTCCCACCAACATTGAACCACCAGTACTTCCAGAAGTTGTGGCAAATATACAGCCAGCCATTGCTACAGTGCTGCGACGTTTCCACTTGAATGAATTTATGCCAACGCCCCAGGCCCGTTCATCCCAGCATGTCGTGGCGTGCATGTGGCCGTGACTTTCGGAAGTACTGGTGGTTTAAGACAATGTTATTAAGAATAGCAGCATTGATTGCTCCCTGTACACTTTCCTGTACAGTGTGTACAGGTACCATCCCACCTAGTTACAGAGGCTGACTTTTCTATAAGAAAAAAACCGAAAAAAAAAAGATTGCTCCCTCTACACAGGTACGAGAGGGAAAATCATATGATAGAACTGCGACCTCGACTGGACCACCTCTGCCCCCCAGGATCCCAGATCTTGCGGACAGCTTCGGTCTATCCCAGCAGCTATTTTCAGAAGGGGAGGCTACAATACCCCTACTCTCCAAGTAATGCAACATCTCTCTTTTTTTTTTTTTTTTTTTTTTTTTTTTTTTTTGAATGCTAGATGCTGCCAAAATTTCAGAACACCAAAAAGCTTAATATAACAATAATCAGATGATGCAACATCTAATTTAACCACTCTGACGAATCACTATGGACCTTCAATTTCATCTACTGAGACATCCACATCCAGAGCTTTTTTTTTTTGTTTTTTTTGTTTTTTTTTTGTTTTCATCCACATCCAGAGTTATATCTAGGACAGAAGGATTTTTACATCACTCCTCTGCAGTCCTCTTTTGCCTTGTACAGTTTTTGCAATCCCCTTAGGTTAGAAAAAAGAGCATCCCCATCCCCAGAAAGCGAAGCAATCAACGCCTGAAACAAGACTGGGGGTCCCAAATCTGTCTGCGTATCGTCATTCATGGTCTTCCAAACTTCTCTCTCTGTCATAGCCGGGGAAGGGAAATGGAACTTCAGTATTCAGAATGTATATACAGGAAGAAAGGGGACTTCCAGAACGTAGGCTAGGGGGGTAGGGTGAGCAGTGGGCATGGGGTAGGGCAGCAGCAAACTCCAGATATGTGGTTCAATGACTGGTGTCTCCCTCAAATTCCCCCCTCTTTCGACATATGGCTCCCCTGGGTGGAACCGTTCATAACCGAAGGGAAGGGCTGCAGACACCTGGAATCAGACCAAACTAAAGGGGAACAGGGAGATGCGGGTCAGGAAATGGTACTGACCTACTCCAGGGATAAGGGCTGGGCCCGGGGAACAAAAGGCTAGAAATGGTACTGACCCTACTCCAGGAGAAGGGGAGCTCTAAGATAGGACCACCTGCAGCCTTATGGGAAAGAGAGAGCTCCAGAGAGAGTAGGACAAAAGGCTACGACCCGGGGAACCAAAAGGGAGTGAACGCTACACGTCTGATCAAACAAACAACTGCTTGCTGGTGAAATGGGGTGAAGCGGAACACAACTTAGAATCGGTCAGAATCTGGTCCCAATTCCCCTCGCGGCAGCTGTGAAATCTGTGTATACTATCACTTAATATACCCTTAAACCACCAGTACTTGGCCCAGCTACCGGCCGCGGAAAAAAATAGAGTAGAAACGTTTCTAGTTGGATGAATTTGGGCACTCCTGTAGTGGCCCGTACGTTTCCTAAAGTCGTGTAGCGTTAACGGGCACGACTTTAAGAAGTACTGGTGGTTTAACATAGGATGTCATGTAGGCAAGCAATTTAGGCTGTTGTGTAGTGCTATCTGCCAAATTCCAGTCCTTGTAGGTGAGCCCTGCAGCTGGCTGCCATCACAACCACATGACTGATCAAACACGCAACTACAATGTTGGACCCGCTTTACAGCAGGTGCTGCTCCTCACCAATAGACGGAGCCTCCCCGGGAGTGCTCGTGGTGCCCGCTCTTATCAGCACCCCTAGCATACAATCGGGTTGTTCTCTCTCTCTCTCTCTCTCTCTCTCTCTCTCTCTCTCTCTCTCTCTCTCTCTCTCTCTCTCTCTCTCTCTCTCTCTCACACGTCGTTGCTCAGGATCGCGTTGTTCTCTCTCTCTCTCTCTCTCTCTCTATCTATCTCACGCGTTGTTGCTCAGGATCGCGTTGTTCTCTCTCTCTCTCTCTCTCTCTCTCTCTCTCTCTCTCTCTCTCTCTCTCTCTCTCTCTCTCACACACACACACAACCACACACACACACACACACTTTATAGGTTGACCACTTCCCCTCAACATCGTGTCCTTCCCTTGAGGCCTGTCGTTCATTCCGGATTGCATGCGTCGTTCAACTCCGACATCGCACCATTGGCCACCCGCACGACGCAAAACATGCCGCTGTCGCGCTATTTCCCCGCTGCGTACATCGTTCCTGCCGATAGCCAGACCTCACCGGCCATAGGCCGTACCTCCCTGCAGGGCCTCTGCCCTCGCGCACCCATGCAAAAAAGTCCGCGGGCCAGCGCACACGCTGCACTCTGCCACCCTGGACCCACGCAAAAAAGTCCGTAGGCCCGCACACGCGCCGCACTTTCACGCCGTGGCCTGCAGCACCCTTCTCCCCTCAACCCGCCCTTTTTCCCTTGCCCAGAGCCTCCACGAACTGTCACGGCCAAATCCCACGCGCCACACTTTCGCACCGTGGCCTGCAGCACCCTTCTCCCCTTGGCTCGCCCTTTTTCCCTTTCCCAGGGCCTCCACGAACCGCCACGGCCAAATCCCGCGCGCCGGGGTCTCTGTCAGGCCTGCGGTACCGCCGCAAAACGTCGCGCCTTTATTTCCTCGCCCAACTCCCACGACCCTCCAGTCCGATTTTCGCTGGGCCCGGCGGGACGCGTCACGTTGGGCCCTTTGCTTGCTTTAAGAGTATAGAGAAAAGAAGGAAAAAAAAATGTAGAAATCTGAAATATGAAATGATTTTCACCTGTCAGCAGTAGCGAGTGCAGATCCCAGGGCTCGATCCCTAGTTCTCACCTTACCTGTGTACAGTATTTGTGTTGACCCCAAGTGTTTGAACCCGTGACCTGGGTTTTGACAGTAGCTATTGTCTGTCGTAGGTCGGTATAGTGGAAGGGGTTTGATCTGTAGACCTGTCGGATAGGAGTCCTAGTGAGTTCTCAAGGTCGTAGCTGCTACAGTCCTGAAAGGTCAAGGTCGTAGCTGCTACAGTACCGAAAGGCCAAGTCTACAGACTTTCGGAGTAGGCTCACATTAGACAGAGGCAAGTGGGCAAGTAGTGGAACCAACCTCAGTGTGTTGGCATTGCAACTGCAGTGAGGTTGCGGTCCAACCCCATGCAGTCAGCAGTACGGTCCAGTCAGTCCCAGTCCAGTCCAGCAAGTACCATACGGGACTGTGTGCACAATGGGCCGATGGAAAAGGGCCAGACCAGCGAGCTACAAAAGTATAAATCAAAGGGCAGTGTCCAGCCATTCTTCATTCTTGCGTAAGCCATGCGGAAGCGCTGTCATAGCGACTTGTGCGAGGTGGTCTGCAGTGAGCCCGAAGACGAAGTGGGCGAGAAGGAGATAGCCATAGCGATAGGGTAGTAGCGGCCATMACCGCCGTAGCTGTAGGTGTGTGTGAGTGTGTGCGCGAGGGTACAAAGTGTTGCGTGTGGGATATTCAGGGTGATCCTGTGTGCGAACAACAGTGTTGAGTGAGTGACGACAGAGAGTCGTACATGCGATGTGCCACCATAGCCAGTGGAAGTGAACTTATATCTGGACTGAGTTCGTGGTACTATATCTCTGAGTTCTGAGTGACCGCCTTACGCCAGTTTGCTGCGCAACCTGTTTGCATATGTGTGGAGTGTGAATGAATGTGAATCTGATTGCAGTGGTATCGGAGCTGGTATCCGCTATCTCACGCGCCATCGCCGTTGTAGCAGGAGAGAGACGCGTTGTCGGAGGGCGCGGTGTCTTGGCCCTCCTCTGCGTACCAAGTCCCTGCTTGGTATCGGCCTCTTGCTCCGACGATGCGGCCTGTAGGTATGTTCCCGAACTACGATCCCTAGTACCCGGGCCGTACCTTGACGTGGACCGGTCCTGTTGGTGCCTGCCTCAGCAAAAGGTGCGCCACAAAGCTTTCCATTGGTCCACGCAGGCTCGGCGCCCTGCTGTACAGCAAAGCACTACCGGCCTGTGGCCGTGGTAGCCGTCGGGCTCGCCCTGGGACGCGAAGGTAGAGAGACGGCCACAGTCTCTTCTACTGCGCGCTGAGTGCCCTCTGCCGGGTTATGGGTTAGGAGCATGAAGCTGCTGTCAGTGAGAGATAAAAAGGGACCAGTTAGATACCCTAGACACCCGTTCTTTCTCTGCGGTGTACAGGGTGCCGTCTGCTTATTTTCATTGTGGGCCAGGTGTCAGCCCATAGGGTTGAGCGGAAACGACACTGTTGCTGGGCTTCCTTGTGGTACCGCATCGGCTTGATTCCCTGTCTTGCAGTGGGCTTGCAGCTGAAGTGACCGTCAGGGCTGGCAAGGTCCCCCCCCCCCAACTGTGCACCAATGTCCTACGGTCGTGATTTGGACTAGGAACAGAGGAAAAGAAAAATAAAATAAAAGGAAAAGAAGAAAGGAGGAGAAACGGGAAAAGAGGAAAGTCGCGTGTCGAGTCTGATCCTCGATACAGTTCGCTATTCTGTCTGAGGCGAATATGTGGCCTCAAGTTGTAGTGTCGCTGTGACTTTTCCTTTTCTTTTTCCTCGAATTTTACTTCTATTTTTGTTATCCTTATTACTATTATTATCATTATTGAGTTTCTTTTTAGGTCTTTCCAGCTCGTCGTTTCGCGGGAAGACCAACGGCTCAAATTATGAGTGCAGTAGTGGTCTGTGGTCTAGAATGGCCCGATCTTTCTCGTATATCGCATGTAGGCGACCTGTCCGGTTGAGCGCCATGTCGTGGGGACCCAAAATGGGAGCACCCGCGACCGCTTTGGTAGGAGGCCTATCACCCCCATGGAGGGTCATAGGCCCCCTCCTTGCCATCGGACACGGGTACCCACCAGGGGTAGTATGAGGGTGTCCTTTTGAAGGGGGAGACTGTGCTGACGGTAACCCGTTATGGGACCACAACTTGGGGCCCGCAGTCGCTTCACGACTAAGACGAAACGATTAGTGGCTAAAAGAGGGAGCAGACACCGTTGGAATCTTGTTTCACGCCCCCCTCCCCTTTTTTGTTTATTTTAATTATTCTATTTTATTAATTTATGAATTATAAATTGTTGGAATACAAAACACTGGGAGTTATCTGAATCCCTCACGCAGAAAACATGGATCATGGACTATAAAAAGAAGAAAGTGGGTAGAGTAGTACGGGGTGCATGAGGCGTGCCCCCTTCAGTCTGAGAACTGGGACGATATTCGCTGCTAGCTGCTTTTATAGCGCCCTGCAGGTTCTGTGAGCGTTCTAGTAAGTGACGTGCTATTCCGGGCGGGTAGATTAGTGCTGCGTTGCGCAGGGCCTACTGTGCTGAGTTTGGCTATGGCGCGTAGTGACGGCCTGCATGGCTATAGGCCAGACTGTTGGAAGTACGTTACACGCTGGTCTCCTATGTCTGGTGAAGGCCCCAGGATAACCACGATCCTAAATTTCGACGGAGGAGACAAGGCGAAGTTAAAAGTTAACGTGGAAGGAGCGAGAGAAGAGGAAATGGGAGGGGACCATAGACTGCAGTTGGCCGTCTCTGAGGCCAAAAACCGGGCGAAGCGGAGGACGAGGAAAGATGGAGTCACTATGGAGGTCCAGGTAACCATCGTGTACCATGAGGCTGAGACCTCGACAGACACTATAGAGCAGGAACAGCGACACCTGGACCGGTGTCGGAAGACGGTGCGGTGCAGCTGCAGAAAATGACTCGTCGCGGTCAATCCCGCGCAGCGTCTAAATCGTGCCTAGGGGCGTCCACAATAATGGTCAAACTGGACCTAACGCGTCGGTTGAATTTTCCCTGAGCCGAAATCAAGGGAAAGATGGCGTGGCAGCATGGTCCTCCGGAGATCTTAATCGTCCCCGTTGGACTGGACCGACGCGACCGCAATAGGCAATTAGTGGGGTCCGGTCCAAACGGCATTTGAAACGGACCAAGGGTTAGCGAGATATTCAAGTTTGACCGGTTGGGACCGGACCGACACGACCGCGTAACCCGGCCAAGAAAGGAACAGCCCTAAGTAGCCATATAGATGAACATCCAGACCCGAATAATTAAAAATAGGGTCATGTGCTATTTTTAGCACGGGACTGACTGTTCGTTTCCCAAAGTCGGGCTAAAAATAACGCAGCCCCACGCTTTTTTTAGCGTGGGACTGACTGTATATCTACCGGGGACTGGGCCTGCGCCAGTCCCGTTCTAAAAATAACACAGCCCCACGCTATTTTTAGCGTGGGACTCACTGTTCATCTACCGGGGACTGGGCATGCGCCAGTCCCGTTCTAAAAATAACACAGCCCCACGCTATTTTTAGCGTGGGACTGACTGTTCATCTACTGAGGACTGGGCCTGCTCCAGTCCCGTTCTAAAAATAACACAGCCCCACACTATTTTTAGCGTGGGACTGACTGTTCATCTACCGGGGACTGGGCCTGCGCCAGTCCCGTTCTAAAAATAACACAGCCCCACGCTATTTTTAGCGTGGGACTGACTGTTCATCTACTGAGGACTGGGCCTGCGCCAGTCCCGTTCTAAAAATAACACAGCCCCACGCTATTTTTAGCGTGGGACTCACTGTTCATATCCCGAGGTCGGGACTGCTGCTATTTTTAACGTAGGCTCGTCTAGAGTTTGACCACAGCCCCGACCTTGGGACTGCAGCACTCAGCCCCGACGACCTGGCCTCTCCATTATAAAAGAGAGGCCACTTCACCCAAGAGACACAGATCACAGATCACACAGATCGAGAGCACGCTCACTTATGGAATGCAGCAATGCTGGCAAAACAGCAAGTAAGAATCTCTCACACGCGCGGATGCGGAACGACTGGCGGGACAGCGAGGAAGGAGAAGGACTGAAGCTACTGCGTTAGAGCAAGTGGGAAGAGGGACGACCAAGACATGCAAGAAGGAGGTAAAGGGAAGGGGGTTGCTCGAGGAAGTACGGCGGTCTCAGTCCTCACAAGGGCCACCTTGCTTTCTCCCTCACCTCCTCTCCTGTCATCTTCTTTCTGCTTCCCTGCTCGCTCTCTCCCCTTTCCTTCTTCTCGCTCAGATGTGTGAGGTCTGTCTAATCCCCCGCGAGCCAATTGGTTCATGGCACGGTTTTTATCTACCGTTGACTGCCCGCACGCACTGTGCCCGAGGGCCGCTGATGCTGAGCACTCGAGCTCGCCGTGCTCAAGGGCTGAGGATACCGTGTGCTCCCGAGCACCGTGCCTGAGAGCTGTTGAGATTGGGTACTCACGTGCACTGTGCTTGAGGGCAGTTGATACTGTGCACCGTACTTAAGGGCTGATACTGTGTACGAAGACTGTTGATGCCGAATCACGTGGTGAACCCTATCATACTTCGTTGTGTCTGGGTCGAATCTGCCAAGGGTTACATGATCTGTGTATCACTTCATATTTTGGGACTTTGTATGAGCAAGCATTTGGCATAGTATTTGGCTGTGCCAATAGGCACTCAAATAGGGTTTGATGATTGGCTGTGCCAATGAGCACTTAAACTGAATGATTGGTTGTGCCAATAGGCACTTGAACAGAGTATGATGGTTGGCTATTCGAGTCCCTTGATGATTCGCTGCATAATGGTCCAACTGCGACTGTGCACACTCGAATTTAAGTGTGACATTGCGCTTTGAACTTGGGTGCCGTGTGCGCACCATGTCTAAATACCAAGTTTGCGACAGTACCATATCTGGAGCATTCCTTAACAGTGCGCAGAGAACGCACCGTACTTGAGCATTCCTCAACAACGCACCATACTTGAGTACCATAACTGAGCATTCCCCAACAGTGTGCAGAGAGCGCACCATACTTGCGCACCGTGTTTGAGGACCTTTTGTGCTATTCGTCAATGTGCGCAGTTACGCACCGTACCATTTGTGTTATTCGTGACTGTGCGCAGCTGCACGCCCGGCTGCTCCCTGCATGCACTGTGTACTACTCTTCAGTCTCGTTTCTCTGGTCATGCTCTTGCAGAGTCTGGTTTCAAGTCTTCTCATTTTGTCAGTGTCAATTACTTTATGATGCATGTTTGTTATTTTTCTCCTTATTTTATACAGGTTACACTCAAGGCAGCTTGAAGGACTCCTGAATGATAGGGACTCCGGTGACCTTGGGTCTATCCTTTATACGGGGTCAGGTGCAAGCGATAAACCCGAACGCCTCACTCTAAGCCGTGTCGCCGCTCGCAGGAGGGATATACCCGACTACTCGGCTGTATGACAAAGTGTGACTGTCTCTGAATACACCTCTATTTTTAATACCTATCAAAATCCTGCGTGACAGTCTGCCAGTCCTCCAACCCACTGAGATCGGTCCAGGGAAGGATATCTAACCGGACCTTTGAAGCAGTGGGGGCGCGACACCGGGACTCCGAAGCAAAAAGTGACCAGAGCGACCTCGAGGCCGAGACCCAGTCCTGGCATGGACTGGATCAGATACGGAGGAACCACCCGCTAGTGGGTACGGTAGAAGAGGGTCCAGAGGCCAGCTCAGAATCCGCCGCGAGAGGGAAGCCGAAACCAACAGAGCCCGGACCATCAGGGTCTCGACACTCATAGGCCGAAAGGAAAAGCGTGAGGCAGTTGCGCGTTGTGAGGAAACCCGGGGAGGGGCGCCTACCGTTCACCGAAGCCAAGGGCAACGGCGCCTGTCACCCGCCGCGCCCACTTCCGAGGTCCTCGGCGACCAGCAGGAATCAAAAGTTGCGGCACCCTGTCACGCTTCCAGTTTTCTTTTTCTTTCTTTGTGCAATTTAGCAACTTCACAAAGCAAAGGGGTTCAGCGGACAACTGGTCATACCACAAGTTCATACAACCGTAAGTTTCAACAGTCAATTGGTTCAACAGTGAGGTCCTCAA